>CM029020.1:80766009-81100106 GCA_016801055.1 Panax notoginseng
TCGGAGTTTGAAGAAATCTCCTTCCTTCACATTCCTCAAAATAGGAATGATTTTGTGGATGCGCTAGTAACCTTGGCCTCCTTGATCAACATATATGACAAGGAAAACATGCCAACCCTCACAGTTGCCCAACAAAAGGCACCAGTCTATGGGAATTATATTAGAGAAATATCGGATGAGCTACCTCTCATCCAACACCCTTGGTATCAACATATCAAGGAATACCTGAAAGATGGATCTACACCCGCTGAGGCGAGCCCGACTGAAAGAAGGCGGATCCATCGACTGGCAATGAAATTCTACTAGAGCAGGGATGCACTCTACAAAAGAGATGCAGGATTAGGTCTCCTTAGATGTCAGGACAATGACCAAGCTCAGAGGCTCATGGATGATATCCATGGTGGAGTATGTGGCCCACACATGAGCAGCCCTCTACTTGTAAAGAAGATCCTCAGAATAGGGCATTACTGGCTCTCTCTCAAGGCTGACTGTGAAGATCACGTCATGAGATGTTATCAGTGCCAGATTCATAGGAATGCTATCCATGCCCCTCCGAGGGAGCTCTACAATATGAGTTCGCCTTGACCCTTCTCAATGTGGGGAATGGACGTGATCGGGCCTATTGAGCCCAAAGCCAGTAATGGGCATCGGTTTATCTTCACCATGATCGACTACTTCACTAAGTGGGTAGAAGCAGCCTCCTTCCCTAGGGTTACCAAAAGTCATCATTGCTTTCATAAAAAACAATGTCATTTGTCGATATGGACAACCAGAGGTAATTATAACAGACAATGCTAAGAACCTCAACAACAAAATGATGAAGGAATTGTGCAGTAAATTCCACATGAAACATCTCAGCTCAATCATCTATCGTCCAAAGATGAATGGTGTTGTTGAAGCGGCTAACAAAAACATTAAGAAGATCATGCAGAAGATGTCCCACCAACCACAAAAGCTAGCCTATCTTTTTGCCTCTGACTTTGTTAGCCTACAAAACATCAATGCGCACTTCCATTAGGGCAACCCCCTATGCATTAACCTATAGGATGGAAGTTATGGTCCCCATATAAGTTGAAATAGAATCCCTCAGAGTGTTGATAGACGTTCAGCTGGATGAAGACCAGTGGGTACGAGATAGGTATCACCAATTGTCTCTAATAATTGAAAGGCGAGTCGATGCTATCTTCCACGGTCAGTTATATCAACAAAGGATCGCCAAGTCCTACAATAGAAAAGTCTGGTTACTACAGTTTAAATAACACGACTTGATTTTGAAGAAGATCATTGACAACCAAGATTAGTCTAAGGGAAAATTCGCCCCGAACTGGGAAGGCCCATTTATTGTTAAGGAGGTATTGATGGAAAGAGCTCTCAGATTACATGAAATAGATGATGATGAATTTCCACAGCTTATCAACGTAGACAACGTGAAACGGTACAATGTCTGAGGTTACCATCAAGCAAACATCCTGGTTTTGGATCACAAGATCCCCAGTCATTCCAGGTTTTCTAACCCTTCACTACATACAACTTCTATTCACACTCATATGCCCCATCAGGGACATACATTGTCTAACCAGCAGCTTGGTTCTGGATCGCCAGATCTTTTTATCTTCACTTGGTTTTGAACCCTTACTCAACTCCGATTATCCCACCATGGATTGAACCTTTCATACCCGCAGTTTTACCCCACTAAGGATAAGACTTTTCACACCCGTAGTTTATCCTGTACATGGGATTAAACATTCTCACCCGCAGTTTTCTTGAACATGGGATCAAATTTTCATTGGCTGCAACCGTCCTGAACATGGGGTGAACTACGCTGACCTGATCTCCTTGATACACGGGAGTACATAGGCAGCCATATTTTACATGGTCTGGTTGCAATAAAACAAAAACAACAAAAACATTTATACACCCTTCTCTACAAACACATTCCTACACCCTTTTTGCCACATACAGCGTTGAACCTCTTACACCAGGTTCGAACTATGCAGACCTAATCTCCGCTTCAATAAGAGTACGTAGGCAGCCAGGCATGGTTCGGTCTAACCACCTACCGAAACATAAACACTTATCACGGTACTGGGATCAACCTTCAATCTGTCACATTTCATCAACTTCAGACCAAAGGGATGGAACTACCTAACCTCCCCCTAAAATGGGAGGATCGGCGACCATCTAAGATGCAGTTGTTCCTCAAAGGGAAACACCAATCCATAAGAGATGGAACTAACTGGGCTCCTCTTAAATAGGAGTACTGGCGACCATCTGTGGTGCGGTCAATCTCGGAAAGGAAAGTCACACTCCTCTCAACATTTTCATACAGAAACCAGTCCCAAGACACCAAAAATAGTAGGGAAAACACACAAATCAACTATCCATTCTGAAATATCCTGAGATAACTCAATGTCCATCCATTAAGGAAGAATTCAAAATACATCAAGATCACAAACCATGAAGAAATAGGTAAATATCAAGTAGGCAACAAGGCATAACAAAAAGTGAAGTGATCAAAAAAATATATTTCCCTGTAATATATAATGTTGTTTGATATATACAATATGAACTGTACATGACAAAATGGCTAAGCTAATCTATGCAGGAAAATTTAAGCTCATCTACAAATCAGTGTATGTCCGAGCTATCAAGCCCAACATGGCATCTCTCTCAGAAGAAGGAGGTAGTGCTGTTGTCTCATACACAAGGGTATCCACACGAGCTAACAGATCTGCAGCCATTTGTATGGTGACGCTATGCTCATCAATGTATGCACTCATCGCTGCCATCATGCTAGTAGTAAGGGACCTCACTGTGGTACTATCTGTAACAGCTACATCCCGGGCAAATATAGCGACATCTCGCTCCATTATTACGGCATATCTGGCTGATCTGGCCATCATCACGCTCATCAATAGCGGTATCTCTATGTGCTAAGGCATCGTCTCTCTCTAATAGAGCGACATCTCTCCTATCAAGAGTGGTCAACATCAGGGCTTTAGCCTGATCCCTCTCAAAGGTCATCAGATGAAGACTCTGCTCGGAGTACTGTGCTGAATGCTGGATCACAATAGTGCTAGTACTGGGAGAATCTAAAAGAGTTGCTGGCAACCCAGGGAATGGCACATCCTCGGTGTAGGAATCAACATCATCCATGGGCTCTCCACCATATGAATCAATACTCGACACTGTGGATATTACCGTAGCCGATGAAGTCTCTGTCTCCATCCACGCAGAATACTCTGGTGAATAGCCCAGATGGCTAACAGAAAAAGTAGTGATCTCCCGCTGATTCCAATAAGCATACACCCGGGATCGATCCTATGCTGATATATGGAGAGAAGCTAAACACTGACCTAATGCCCCCTCAAAAGGATGAAAGTCCTGGAACTGGTCAAACTGTGACATTACGGCCAGTGGATGGTAGGTAGTCATGCCCCTCAAACCAGCCAGAGGAAGATAATCCATGCCAGGAGCGTGAGTAATGAAGCTATAGGGTGAGCTGAGCCCTAGGCACGGCAGGATGCCAAACGGATCTTTGATCCCTGCAAAGAAGACTGACCACATCATAGCGTCTGTACACTCCGATGGCTTAAAGTAAGACATACATAGCTATATCATGGGTGAAGCAGTACCCGTGTCGGTGGAAAGTGCCAATCAGTCTCAAGTATGACATAAACCACACGTATAACATACCGAACTACCTATAAAGACCCTTGTAGGGTAGGTACGGTAGAATGTGGTCGACCTCAACGTCTCTACCACGATCATCGAGATGATGGTATGACCCTCCCTGAGAGCTCTTACTGCCATGACGACACCTATATCCATCTCGTCCATATATCGTGGCATGTACACATACGCCACCATGCACATCACAAGTACATCCACTCTGGCCAAATGCCACTGATCCTCTGTTGAGGTGAAATCCCTATAATGTCATGCGTAGCTGTCCATCGAGCCAAACCTGTCTATCAGGTAATGCTGGGGTAATACATGGCCGGATGTAATCTCATCCTCTACTACTCTAAGCCGTAACCCGATGAGGGTCATGAACTGTTGGTGCATATCTCCAACAACCATATGAGGACATGGTCTATCTAAGGGCAGGGCCGTCAACCACTCGTACTCCTCCAATGTAAGAGTCAACTCCTTGGTACCAAATCGAAAAACCTATCTCTCCGGCATCCAATGCTCCATCATACCCTCTACAAAGACTGCGAGAACCTAAAACATCAAGAGGGTCATAAAATGTTGTAATAGCTGATCTACAGTCACCTTATCTATAGGTGACATACTATCATACCACGACCTCATACGGGAGGCTACCAACACTAGTAGGGTGTGATCTATGCGGCTGACTGTCGAAGAAGACATCTGTCTAGGCCGTATTATAATACCATCCAGTGGTCAATACTGAATATCTCTTGACATACATACATATGCATAATATGATACATGCATGACAGATAATAGATGGAAATATGATGTAGGAAATGGAAAATAGTATATACATTCCTAAGTATATCATCATCTACATACATCATCTCTGTACATCTAAAAATATAGGGAAATGGGGCACAGACGCCCTACTACTAACAGATGTCTATCAAAAGATATAGCGAGAATGGGGCACAACCACCCAATATCTAACAGAGGCCTATCAAAAGAGATAACGAGAATACACATCAGAAAAACAATGATGTCAATATCACATCATCAATCTCGTCCACATGATGTACTATCATCACTTGATCTCTATTAACAGGGATGTCAGGCCTATACAAGGGAGGATCTGCACCGATAAAGCCATATGGGTCACCTGAGGGGCTAGCACATGAGCTGGAAGGATCAAAGTATTTACGTCTAAATGATCTCTACCCAAGTGCCGGATGAAAAAATATGCTCGATCCAACTACCTGGTTAAAACGATCAATCTGTGTCACATGAGTCGGATCTAGAACACAGGTTAGCCAATCCGTCATTATCACGGATCCAGGAACCATGTAATGACCGAGAAATTCGGATCTTATTGTAAAATGATTTTATTAATTTAATAATAATAAAATCCTATTTTATGTGTTATCAAGATGGTTGTCTTTGTATAAACCTATTGATGTTAGAATGTCGTAGTATTTGAGCTACATGGATGAATTAAAGTGTTTGAATTTCCAAGACGAAAATAAAAGTTTTCCAAAATTTTTTCTGAAAAACACTATTCATCGATATTTGCTCGGGATATAATTTTGGATTTCCGAGAAATACGTAATGATGGAATAATAAGGTGAGATGGATTACGTAATAAAAATCTAGTTATGAAAAAAATGATATTTCGCTTGTGGACTTAATTTGTAAACGTTAAGGAAGGCGAAATAGTAATGAATATGTAATAATGGTATGATACTTATGTATTGTACAAAGAAATGGAAATGAGTATAATATGAAGTATTATACGAGTTGTATGAAGGATGAAATTTCGTATATAAATTCTATAGGAATTAGAATACGAAAATAATACATAGACTATGAGTATATGTATTAAGAAATATTAATGGACTTGGAAGATTGGTTAACAATTATATACAAGTCCATGTGAATTAAAGGGAGACGCCCAATTATTAATTAATGAACCAATTAGTGTTTATTAATTTATAGCCAAAGGTTAATCTAATTTGAGCCCAAACTTAAGTCAAATAAAATGGGTTGACGCATGGGGCAAAACCATATCAATATGGTTAATATGCGGTGATCAAGTTAATGTGATGACCAAGACTTAAGAGTAATGACCAAGTTAAATGAGTAATGACCAAGTTAAATGAGTAATGACCAAGTAAAGGATAAGAGAGTGGTTAGCAAGTAATGAATAGTAAGGAGGTGGCTTAAGGAGGTGGGATGTTTTAAAGACCAAACTACCCTAACTTTGCATGTTCTATAAATAGAGAAGACTTACAAGCATTTGTTGGTTGTTCAAATAATCTAGACTTCTCAAAGTGCTTAAGTGTTAGAGACAATAAGCTACAATAAGTCACTTCCATAATCCAAGAAGAATAGGCAAGCTACTTACCAAGACAACAAAGAGTAAGACTTTTTCTCCAATTATCTTCTATCTCTACCATGATAGGATGAAAGAAAAGTTGGATTAAGAAACATAAATGAGTAAGTAATGAACTTAAGCCAATTAAGTTGGCAAAAATCATTTAAGCTAACATAAGTTATAGCTTATGAGAAAATAATATGAACTTATAAGAAGTTTATTAAAAGAGAATTGATATGAAGGTAAAAGAAGTTATATGATCATATGTATTATGTACACCTAAGTAAAGTTATAGGTGAAGCACATGTAAAGTATGGTGATTAAGAAACTCTAATTATCATAAGACATGAATAATCCAATCTTAAGAAGTTTATAATTTGATAAGTTATAAGCTCATGAGGAGTCAAAGTCCAACAATGAAAATAAGTTGTTGTATTATGTTTGTTGAGATGTTCACATGATGAATGAAGTTCATTTGTAATGTTGAACAAATTGTAAGAATGAAGATTTGCCGGAAATTGCACGATTGGACGACGATCATCGAATTCGTAAAATTCTCGGAATGGAAGTTAAATTTTGTGTTTGATCACAGAATCATTGCTTTACAATGGAGTTAAGTCATATTTTACATTTAAGAGTTACGGACTCGAAAATGACCGGATTCCGACTTAGAACAAAGAAACGAGCGTTAAACGTTCACGAACGTTTATCGTTTCGTTAAAAAAATGAACCAATAGCTGAATTTTTAGCAAACAAGTCAAATTGATAAAATTCTTGAATGATCATATAGATTACGAAATTTGTGAACTGTAGGCTTTTGAACGAGCCAATTCGGACTTATAACGAAGAAGTTATGCGTCCGGGAAGTTCACAAAATTTCAAAACTGAAATTTTTATCTGGTGCACAGAGTTGGCGCCGCGGCGCCAACCTAAGGAAAATGACCCGCGCCGCAGTGCCATGTGCAGTACCAAAAATTTCTGGAGAGACACGCCGCAGCGCGGCCCATTAAGTAAGGACTCGTGCCCCAACGCCAAGTCCGGGACATGCTAGAATAAGGCTCGTGCCGCAGCGCGAGATGTAAGTGTAAAGCTGGCGCCGCAGCGCCAGTCTCAGAACAAAGATAGTAATGAAGGTTTTTAAGTACAAAGAAAGGAAATGGAAATAAACAGAAACTAAAGGAGGGTAATATAACATTGTTTAAACTTTGTTAAACCTTAAGGAATATAATATAAAGGTTAAGATAACCTAGTTGAATATAAATGCAATGGTAATGTTAAACCGGAATGAATAGTAACTGAATCTAATACACGATTAGATTGAAATGAAGGGTATGATATAGTTATATACATATTTGATTATATGTGACCTAATGTAAAGTCATTATGTGATCATATATTGTAAAGACTTGAACGACTTGAACATAAAGATAATTTATCATAGCAGACGCTAAAGGTAAGTATTCTAACTCTTATTTTAGTTCAATCTGAACAAGTTTAAGATTCATATATTCTTTCGCATGAATTGAGGTATGTTGAGGTTAAAGCCAATCCCCTTTGGCTAGACTTGATAATCTACTCTTGTATTATCAAATGTTGATATCTTTTGTCAACTACTTGATATGGTTTTCAAAAGAAGACTGAAATGTTAAACCAATGTTTTGTCGGTAAAACGATAGGCACGTGAGGTTGCCAAATGATTAAATGTACATACGTTTAATGGATGTAGTGTTGATCAACATAGAGTACAATAGGCTGATCACCTAGAAGTGCTCGTAAGTAATATCGGGCTTACGGAATTCGTTCCGGGTTGTCCTTTTCAATAAAGAATGAATACTCAAGGTCTTTGACCAGAGTGAATGTTTTAACTGAATATTGTTGTTATTGTAAAACATTTTAAAAGAAAAGATGAAGTGCTACTTTGAATTATCAATAGTACTTCATAACTATTGTTCAATTATTGAAGATATACGATTTGTATGTGTCAGGCATGTTGTTATTAAATTATTATACTTGCTGAGCTAGCCATGCTCACTCTTGCTTGAACCATATGAATGTAGCTTAGACAGAACGTCCCGAAGGATCAAAAAGGGATAAAGGAAAAGCTAAGGCAGATTGTTAAGCTGTCTTGTAATAGTATAGGTCTATTGTTGTAATGTAACTGATATTATGACAAAGAACCTTTGTAATGGGTATAGAACCTGGGAATTGTAAATATTACTTTAATATATAAAAGTTATATTCGTTCTTTGAGACTTTTCAATTGAATGAATGTATGAATGTTGTACAGTATTGCACCATCTGTCGGGTTGGAAGATACCCGGATTTGGGGGCATTACAAGTTGGTATCAAAGCCTAGGTTATAAAACTTAAGGAGAAAGTAGAACCTTAAGTCATAACCTTAAGAAAAGAAGTAAAAGATGGAAAGTAACCTTATAAAAATGCTATATATTATGTTATGTGTTTATATTATTTACTGACGTGTTCTAATCAAACTATATTATTTTATTATAGATGTCAGGAGAAAATGATATGTATAGAGACATACAGTTAGCGAGCAAGAATTCGGTTAACCGGGTAGAGATACTACCGAGTCCTGTAACCGTAGAACCAGAGGTGGTGACAATCGAGTCTGGAGACTCAGACGATTTAGACTACATGTCTATATTTGATGGCATGATAGAGGAGGAGGTGGACGTGATGTCCTTTGATTAGGTTCCACCTATATAGGAATTGTCTACGGGAGAATCAATGAAGGCATTGTTTATGTCAGTATTGGATAGAAATATCCATTACTGCCAAGAGGTTAAGGAGTTGAAAGAGGAACTCCAAGCTGTCCGGGAGGACAAGGCTAGTATGGAAGGAATGTGGGAAGAGGAGCACGATGATAGAGCCCTCGCTATGGACAAGGTCCGAGAATTGAAAGAAGAAGTCTTTGAGCTCAAGCAGGAGCTAAAGACTAAAAAGTGGAAGTTGGAAAGGATGTCCTATATACATAGGAGTTCTCATATAGATTTCCAGCAGCAGGTTGCTAGATATCAGATAGACGCAGGTCAGACCCGTCATACAATCAGTAGAGATGTTGTTGCCGTTTGGCCAGAGCAGACTTTGAGAATGCCTTACGGCAAATGTAATCTAGCAATAGCTAGAGTAGCTTAGATATGTAAATATTACATATCTAGTAGGGACGTAAAACCCTCTTTTGTATAAACAAAGGGTAGTCTTGTGTAAAATCCTAATTTTTGAAAGTAATTGTGGGATAGTAATGTAATCAGCAAGGCTGAGTAATGTAAAACAATGTAGTGTTATACTACAAGTTATGAATCAATATAAGTCTTTTTATGGAATATAATGAGTAATGAACATGAATTATTTTTTTCTTATAAATAATAACAAACCAACGAGAATAATATAATAATGATGTGTTATTTTCTTAACAGCAAAATGCCGCCAAGAAGGAGACAACAAAATCAAGATACAAATGTTAACCAACCGGAGGGTGGTCCAGTTAATCCAATGTAGGACTTCATTAATCTTTTAACGACTGCATTTAATAG
This sequence comes from Panax notoginseng, assembly GCA_016801055.1. Lineage (NCBI taxonomy): Eukaryota > Viridiplantae > Streptophyta > Magnoliopsida > Apiales > Araliaceae > Panax > Panax notoginseng. The sequence continues at coordinate 80,775,598 of CM029020.1, forward strand.
AGCGAGGGCTAATGTACCTGTGATTCCGGGAGTAGTACGAGCTACTACTTTTAAGGATTTTAAAAGTGTAGGTCCGCCAGAGTTCAAATGAACTACGGACCCTATAGAAGCCTAGCCGTGGGTAAAAGAAATCGAGAAAGCATTTGTAATAGCAAATGTTGAGGAGGGTCAAAAGGTTGCCTTTGCAACCTATTTGATGAAAGGAGAGGCCAACTTCTGGTGGGAGGCAAACCAGGCTAGGGCCGATATAGAAAATCTAACGTGGGAGAGGTTTAAGGAGATTTTCTTCGAGAACTATTTTCCCACGAGTATGCAAAGGAGGATGGAAATGAGGTTTCTTGAATTGAAACAAGGGGAGATAACAGTTCCCCGGTATGCTGCCAAGTTTAATGAACTGGCACAATTCGCTCCACATCAAGTGGACACTGAAGTGAGAAAGGCTAGGAGATTTGAATAGGGCTTGAAACCCTGTCTCTATAGCTGAATCTCGGTATTCCAAAGTACATCCTTTGGAACCATATTAGAAAAGGCAATAATTACCGAAGGTGGGAATGACGCTCTCAGCCAGTACCATAAGGATAAGAAAAACAAGGGCCATGTTGATGGAGGAACCAAGACCGAGGGAGCCAGTGGAAGTGGAAACGGTCAAAATAGGAAGGGCTTTAACTCTAGGAATACCGAAGTAAAACAAGGGGATTCTAAGAGAAGGATGGAGGCCTGTAAAACCTGCGGGAAGACTCACTTATGAGTCTGTCTCAAAGGAAAGGTAGTATGTTATAATTGTGGACAGGAAGGGCACATTTCGCCTAACTGTCCAAATCCGAAGAAAAACAAAGGATGTTTTGTATGTGGATCAACTGACCACATAGCGAAGAACTGCCCGAAGAAGGGGACGGAAGGAAATAAGGGAACTAATAGTGGTAAGTTGGCTATTAGTGGTCCATCTCAGCCAGGTAAATCAATGGCTCGCACTTTTAATATGATGGTCCAAGATGCTATGGCATCAGGGGATGTAGTTGCAGGTATTATTCCGATCAATAACATAAATGCATACGTGCTTTTTGATTCGGGTGCTACTTGTTCGTTTATAGCATGTGATTTTGCTAGACGATTAGAATTATTTCCCGAAAAATTACCTATACCTTTGAACATTAAGGTAGCAAACGAAGAGATAATTTCTGTTGAAGATATTCATAGAAGTTGTTGTGTAGATGTACAGGGTTGTAAGTTATCAGTAGATTTAATACCGATAAAGTTAGGAGAATTCGACGTAATTCTCGGAATAGATTGGTTAATTAATCATGGAACAATTATAGATTGCCAAAAGAAATGTGTGAGAATCAAGACGTTGAAGCAACCTCCTGTAGTATTTTACGGTAGTAAGTTGTCGGGACGTCCGTGTTGCCTTACGATGACACAAACTAGAAAATTGTTAAGGAAAGGTTGTGTGGGTTATCTTTGCCATGTTGTGGATACTCAGAGAGTGGGAGCAACCATGGAACAAATACCTATAGTAAATGAGTTCATGGATGTATTTCCAAGTGAGTTACCGGGGTTACCGGCGGATAGGGAGATCGAATTTGTGATAGATGTTGTGCCAGGAGCAGCACCAGTCTCAAGGGCACCGTATCGTATGGCGCCTGTGGAAATGAAAGAACTAATGGTTCAGCTACAGGAACTATTGGACAGAAAGTACATTCAACCAAGTATTTCTCCGTAGGGGGCACCAGTGTTGTTTGTCAAGAAGAAAGACGGATCGTTGAGACTTTGTATCGACTATCGGGAGTTGAACAAGTTAACGATAAAGAATAAATACCCATTGCCCAGGATCGATGATCTCTTTGATCAATTAAAAGGGGCAAAGTATTTTTCTAAAATAGATTTGCGGACGGGGTATCATCAGTTGAAAGTTAGGAAGGAAGATGTACCAAAACGACATTCAAGACTCGTTATGGTCATTACGAGTTTCTGGTGATGTCATTTGGGTTGACAAATGCACCTGCTACATTTATGGATATGATGAACAGAGTGTTCAAACCATATTTGGACCAGTTCGTCATTGTGTTTATCGATGATATTCTAGTCTATTCTAAGACGCCAGAAGATCATGCTGAACACTTAAGATTAGTGTTGGAAACACTAAGGAAGGAGAAGCTATATGCGAAATTCACCAAATGTGAATTTTGGCTGGAAAAGGTGAAGTTTTTTGGTCATGTCATTGACCAAGAGGGGATTTTAGTAGATCCAGCTAAGGTGGAAGCAGTGATGAATTGGGAACAACCAAAAATGCCGACTGAGGTGCGGAGTTTCCTAGGGTTAGCAGGGTACTATCGAAGATTTATCCAATATTTTTCGAAGATAGCTACCCCTTTGACTAATTTGACAAGGAAGACGGTGAAATATGTATGGACGGATAAATGTGAAGACAATTTTCAAGAACTGAAGAAAAGATTAAGTGAAGCGCCTGTTTTGTCGTTGCCATATGACACAGGAAATTTTGTAGTGTACAGTGATGCTTCGCATAGAGGACTTGGTTTTGTGCTTATGCAGCATGGTAAAGTCATTGCGTATGCGTCACGGCAGTTGAAGGATTATGAGAAAGTTTATCCTACTCATGATCTGGAACTGGTTGCAGTAGTGTTTGCCCTAAAGATATGGAGACATTATCTTTATGGAGAAAAATGTGAGATATATACGGACCATAAAAGTTTAAAGTATATCTTCACTTAGAAGGATTTAAGTATGAGACAGAGAAGATGGTGAGAGTTGATAAAGGATTATGATTTTGAAATCCCGTATCACCCTGGAAAGGCCAATATAGTTGCCGACGCCTTAAGTAGGAAGGGTCGGGAAAAGTCGTCTATGTTAACAACTCAAAATGAGTTAATAACAGAGATGGCTAGGATGGAATTAGAGGTAAAGTTGCCAATTGAGGTGGAGCAGATACAGTTTGCGACGGAGATGCAGTCTACCATCGTAGAAAGAGTCAAGGAAGTACAACTCACGACAGACGAGTGTAATCGAATAAAGAAGCGGTTATTCGAGAAGGAAGATGCTTAGTATAGTTTTGATAATGAAGGATTATTAAGATTTAAGGGAATAATTTGGGTTCCGAATGAGACAGAATTAAAGGAGCAAGTGTTACAAGAACCTCATAATTCGAGGTACTCGATACATCCTAGTAGCACTAAGATGTATCAAGACCTTCGACAGAGTTTTTGGTGGCCGAACATGAAGAGAGAAATAGCAGAGTATGTGAGTAGGTGCTTGACTTGTCAAAAAGTTAAGACCGAACATCAACGACCCAGTGGCTTATTACAGTCATTGGAGATTCCAGAACGGAAGTGGGAGCATATTACGATGGATTTCGTGGTGGGACTTCCGACAACGAATAAAGGATATGATGCAATTTGGGTAATAGTGGACCGGTTGACGAAGTCGGCTCACTTTTTGCCAATTAGGGTCAATTATAACTTGGACCAATTAGCTTAATTTTATGTTAAGGAAATTATTTCTAGACATGGAGTACCGGTATCGATTGTGTCAGATCGTGATCCATGATTCACATCGAACTTTTGGAGGAGTTTGCAAGAGCAGTTGGGAACACAGCTGAAGTTGAGCACAGCTTATAATCCTCAGATTGATGGGCAGAGCGAGAGAACAATTCAGACGTTAGAAGACATGTTGAGGTCTTGCGTCATGGATTTCAAGGGTAGTTGGGATGATCATCTACCACTAGTAGACTTTGCGTATAACAATAGTTATCATGCAAGCATAGGCATGCCGCCGTACGAAGCTTTGTATGGAAGAAAATATAGAACACCTTTGCATTGGGATGAGGTGGGAGAACGCCGTATGCTAGGACCAGAATTGGTTCAGCAGACAGCGGAAGTGGTAAAGTTAATTCGGATGCATCTCGTCACGGCTCAAGACAGACAGAAGAAGTATGCGGACTCGCATAGACTAGGTCGAGAGTTTGAGGTGGGTTCGTATGTATTTCTAAAAGTATCTCCCTAGAAAGGAAAGATACGCTTTGGAAAGAAAGGAAAGTTAAGTCCAAGGTTTATAGGACCTTTTGAAGTGTTAAAACGGGTGGGAGAGGTTGCTTATATGATAGCATTACCTCCAGACCTAGAGCGGATACATAACGTGTTTCACGTATCTGTGTTACGTCCATATAAGCTGGACTATAAACATGTAATCGAGTACGAGCCGATTCATATCGAGAAGGACTTAACGTATGAAGAGTCGCCGATGAAAATCATTGATAGAAAGGAGCAAGTTCTGAGGAACAAGGTAATACCATCAGTGAAGGTATTATGGAATAACCACGCGGCTGAGGAAGTAACGTGGGAGTTAGAAGAAAAGATGAAGAAAAATTTTCACCATCTATTCGACTAAAATAAGACGAGATTCTGGGGACAGAATCTTTATCAGGGGGGAAGAATGTAACGACCGAGAAATTCGGATCTTATTGTAAAATAATTTTATTAATTTAAATAATAATAAAATCCTATTTTATGTGTTATCAAGATGGTTGTCTTTGTATAACCTATTGATGTTAGAATGTCGTAGTATTTAAGCTATGTGGATGAATTAAAGTGTTTGAATTTCCAAGACGAAAATAAAAGCTTTCCGAGAAATTTTCTGAAAACACTATTCATCGGTATTTGCTCGGGATATAATTTTGAATTTCTGAGAAATACGTAATGATGGAATAATAAGGTGATATGGATTATGTAATAAAAATCTAGTTACGAAAAAAATGATATTTCGCTTGTGGACTTAATTTGTAAACGTTAAGGAAGGCGAAATAGTAATGAATATGTAATAATGGTATGATACTTATGTATTGTACAAAGAAATAGAAATGAGTATAATATGAAGTATTATACGAGTTGTATGAAGGATGAAATTACGTATATAAATTCAATATGAATTAGAATACGAAAATAATACATAAACTATGAGTATATGTATTAAGAAATGTTAATGGACTTGGAAGATTGGTTAACAATTATATACAAGTCCAAGTGAATTAAAGAGAGAGGCCTAATTATTAATTAATGAACCAGTTAGTGTTTATTAATTTACAGCCAAAGGTTAATCTAATTTGAGCCCGAACTTAAGTCCAATAAAATGGGTTGACTCATGGGGCAAAACCATATCAATATGGTTAATATGTGGTGATCAAGTTAATGTGATGACCAAGACTTAAGAATAATGACCAAGTTAAATGAGTAATGACCAAGCAAAGGGTAAGAGAGTGGTTAGCAAGTAATGAATAGTAAGGAGGTGGCTTAAGGAGGTGGGATGTTTTAAAGACCAAACTACCCAAACTTTGCAAGTTCTATAAATAGAGAAGACTTACAAGCATTTGTTGGTTGTTCAAATAATCTAGACTTCTCAAAGTGATTAAGTGTTAGAGACAATAAGCTACAATAAGTCACTTCCATAAGCTAAGAAGAATAAGCAAGCTACTTACCAAGACAACAAAGAGTAAGACTTCTTCTCCAATTATCTTCTATCTCTACCATGATAGGATGATAAGAAAAGTTGGATTAAGAAACATAAATGAGTAAGTAATGAACTTAAGCCAATTAAGTTGGCAAAAATCATTTAAGCTAACATAAGTTATAACTTATGAGAAAATAATATGAACTTATAAGAAGTTTATTAAAAGAGAATTGATATGAAGGTAAAAGAAGTTATACGATCATATGTATTACGTATACCTAAGTAAAGTTATAGGTGAAGCACATGTAAAGTATGATGATTAAGAAACTCTAATTGTCATAAGTCATGAATAATCCAATCTTAAGGAGTTTATAATTTTATAAGTTATAAGCTCATGAGGAGTCAAAGTCCAACAATGAAAATAAGTTGTTGTATTATGTTTGTTGAGATGTTCACATGATGAATGAAGTTCATTTGTAATGTTGAACAAATCGTAAGAATGAAGATTTGTCGGAAATTGCACGATTGGACGACGATCGTCGAATTCGTAAAATTCTCGGAATGGAAGTCAAATTTTGTGTTTGATCACAGAATCATTGCTTTACAATGGAGTTAAGTCATATTTGACATTTAAGAGTTGCGGACTCAAAAATGACCGGAATCCGACTTAGAACGAAGAAACGAGCGTTGAACGTTCACGAACGTTTATCGTTTCGTTAAAAAATGAACTAATAGGTGAATTTTTAGCAAACGAAGTCAAATAGATAAAATTCTTGAATGATCATATAGTTTATGAAATTTGTGAACCGTAGGCTTTTGAACGAGCCAATTCGGACTTATAACGAAGAAGTTATGCGTCCAGGAAGTTCACAAAATTTCAAAATTGAAATTTTTATCTGGTGCACAGAGTTGGCGCCGCGGCGCCAACCCAAGGCAAATGACTCACGCCGCAGCGCCATGTACAGTACCAAAAATTTCTGGAGAGTCGCGCCGTAGCGCGGCCCATTAAGTAAGGACTCGCGCCCCAGCGCCAAGTCCGGGACATGCTAGAATAAGGCTCGCACCGTAGCGCGAGATGTAAGTGTAAAGCTGGCGCCGCAGCGCCAGTCTTAGAACAAAGATAGTAATGAAGGTTTTTAAGTACAAAGAAAGGAAATGGAAATAAACACAAACTAAAGGAAGGTAATGTAACATTGTTTAAACTTTGTTAAACCTTAAGGAATGTAATGTAAATGTTAAGATAACCTAGTCGAATATAAATGCAATGGTAATGTTAACCCGGAATGAATAGTAACTGAATCTAATACACGATTAGATTGAAATGAAGGGTATGATATAGTCATATACATATTTAATTATATGTGACCTAATGTAAAGTCATTATGTGATCATGTATTGTAGAGACTTAAATGACTTGAACATAAAGATAATTTATCGTAGCAGATGCTAAAGACAAGTATTCTAACTCTTGTTTCAGTTCAATCTGAACAAGTTTAAGATTCATGTATTCTTTCGCATGAATTGAGGTATGTTGAGGTTAAAGCCAATCCCCTTTGGCTAGACTTGATAATCTACTCTTGTACTATCAAATGTTGCTATCTTTTGTCAACTACTTGATATGGTTTTCAAAAGAAGACTGAAACGTTAAACCAATGTTTTGTCGGTAAAACGACAGGCACGCGAGGTTGCCAAATGATTAAACGTACATACATTTAATGGATATAGTGTTGATCAACATAGAGTACAATAGGCTGATCACCTAGAAGTGCTCGTAAGTAATATCGGGCTTACAAAATTCGTTCCGGGTTGTCCTTTTCAATAAAGAATGAATACTCGAGGTCTTTAACTGGAGTGAATGTTTTAACTAAATATTGTTGTTATTGTAAAACATTTTGAAAGAAAAGATGAAGTGCTACTTTGAATTATCAATAGTACTTCATAACTATTGTTCAGTTATTGAAGATATACAATTTGTATGTGTCAGGCATGTTGTTATTAAATTATTATACTTTCTGAGCTAGCCGTGCTCACTCTTGCTTGAACCATATGAATGCAGCTAAGACTGAACGTCCCGGAGGATCAAAAAGGGATAAAGGAAAAGCTAAGGCAGATTGTTAAGCTGTCTTGTAATAGTATAGGTCTATTGTTGTAATGTAACTGATATTATGACAAAGAACATTTGTAATGTGTATAGAACCTGTGAATTGTAAATATTACTTTAATATATAAACGTTATATTCGTTCTTTGAGACTTTTCAATTGAATGAATGTATGAATGTTGTACAGTATTGCACCATCTGTCGGGTTGGAAGATACCCGGATTTGGGGGCATTACAAACCATATCCTCCATAAACTGAGTGGCGCGGATCTGGGCTCCAATAGTACGAGGGGACCACCAGTGCTGGAATATCTCCTGAGTGCAGGGACCCTCTGACATTGTAAAATCGTCAACTCCCAACAATGGGATATCAATGACGGGCGACTGTGTAATAGGCCAATAACGCTTGTCAGGATGCAAGATCGGTATACATATCTCTCATGTGGTGCTCCTAATATAACGCTCTCCTAAATAGAGCTCCCATCCTCCATTTGTGAAGAGAGGAATTGTGAAAACCCAAATTTTTGGGTAATATTTAAAATAAGAATTAATTAAAAAAATTCTTATTATATGATATGTTATGTGATATTGTAGTGCATAAAGGAATATGTGACATGTAATATGTGATGTGGTGTATAATAAATATATTAAAATTATATATTTATTATATGTAGGTAAGGTGTAGGAGTAAATTATTAAAAGAAATTAGATGGATAAAATTAAAATAATTTATAATATTAAATTATTTTAATGTGGTAAATTGGTGGCATTAAATATACTTCATGTATAGCCACTATTTTATTGAAGAAATCATATAATACATTATTGAGTATAATGTATGTATGTATTTAATGTGGTGAATATATTAATATATTTACTACAGTTAAATAAATTGTGAAGACAATTTATAGAAAGGAAATAAAATTAATTGAGTATATGATATTATGTTATATGGATAATGGTATAATATTTAATATTATACCAAATGATGTAAAGTAAAAATATTAGATGAGATCCAATATATAAAATATGTATATTAGTATCAACTAATCAGTAAATTAAATTCATATTTGAATAAATGATTGAATGTATTAAATTATATATTTAATATATAAATAAATTGTTTGTAAACAATTTACGAATAGGTAGAGGAAATTATATTTAATTATACAATATAAATTGTATAACTTAAATAAGTTATATAAATATGGTATGAGAATTAAATGATCTAAACGGTTCTTTTTATTTAGTGGTCATAGAATTAATTCAAGTGAAATAAAATTTAATGGACTAAGGAAGTTATATTATTTAAACAAGCCCAATTAATTAATTAAGCATGTGACTTGTAGATAAAATGATTAAGGGCGATTAAATTATTTAATCTAGCCCAATATATTATGTATGAGACAAGTATTATAATAACCCAATTTAATTAGGGTTGAAAGCCCAAGTTAGTTTTTGTTAGTAAGTAAAACAAATAAAATTGCTAGCTCAATGGAATTAATTATGGGCTCCAAACTAAGCCCACTTGTGGGAGGGATAATTTAGTCATTAGTATGCTTAATATAAAATAAATATGGATGGAAGGTTAGGCCTTAGTGGCTGAATTATATAAAGGGTAAAGAAGGATGTATGTAATTATTGCATGCACTTTAGTAGGTGAGTTGCTTTTGTGTTGTCAATTAATAAATAGAGCCAACATTATTGTGGTTACTTGTAAGTAATAACAAGAGACAAGGAAGAGAAGAAATGGCCAAGTGAGCCCAATTATTAAAGAACATATGAGAGGATAATAATAATAAAAATTATATTAATTTAAGAGATATTTTTATTATCTCAAGTTATTAATTTTATAACTTAATTGAAACAAGTTTAATTGGGTTATTAAATTTAATGTACAAGAGTGATGATTTAAATTTTAAATATTTGGAATGAATATCCTAATTAAATATTTAGGGTGTCATAAGATGAAAATAATTAGACTATGTTAAATTACATGGTCCAAAGGATTAATTGAAAGCCCAAAAGAAATAAGTTTTAAGCCTAAATTGGAGAAGGACATTTTGGACATTTAATAAAGCAATTAAAAAAAAGATGTGGGAGGTGATGAGGCCACATGGTGGGTGATTTTAGAGGTGGAAAAGGAGTGGAAGAGAGATATTTATCTTATATCTATATTTAATAAAGGAAGCATATTTTCTTTCTTTATTCTCTTTCATCCCATTTCTTATTCTAATTAAAAGAGAGAACCGTGAAAGGGAAAACCGAGAGGGAGAGAGAGAGAAGGGGAGCGGCAAGCCATGGAAGAAGGAAGGAGGAGAAAAATTCTCCATAATGAAGAATAAGAAGAATAAGAAGAAGAAGAAAGGCATAAAATTATTTTTCCTAAACTTTCCTCTAATGTATTTTTGGATTTGATGAAAGGGGTTTATAATATGGATGTTTAAAACCCTTTAATCTATGTGATTTATATGAATTTAAGTATGGATCTACCCATATTGGGTATTGATTTAGTTGGAATCAAAAGGAAAAGAAAAATAATTTTTCTAGTTTAGAAACTCAAATTTCTTTGTACTTTGAAAATTCACCGTTTTAAATCTATAACTCCTTTTTGCTATCCGTCAAAGAGGGGTGCTAGTTATGTAAGTTATGTAGTAAACCCAAGTAGTAGCACTCAAAAAGGATGAGTTTACAAGTTATAGTGACTGATTTTGCTAAAACAGTCCCGTTTTTGTGAAGGAAATAAAAATTGTTTTGGTGCAGTTTCTGTCAGGGGTATTTTAGTTATTTTTCTGACCATAAAAAAATTTGGAAAATTTTGAGATGATAAGTTGATGAGTTATCTGAATTGTGTCCAAAAATGAAGATTTTTGGATGTATAGATTGAGAGTTATGAATTTTACGGGAAAAGACTATTTTAAAAGTAAGTTCATATAACTCGTTGTGGTTAACTCCAAACATTGTGAAATTGTTATTGGGAGTACATGTATATAACAGGAATATACCCTGTAAGTTTCAGAATTTTTGAACAAAAGCATAGTTTATGATAAATATCTCAAGATTCGACAGTTTTGGCCATTTAAAAATTAGTATATGAATTTTAAAAATTCTGGAAAAAAATATATGTTCAATATAGACCTATATTCTGCCAAATACCAGAAAAGAATAATTTTTGGAACCGATTTGGTATTTTTCATGAAAATAGATTAGTTATGAGTAAATGAGTTTAATTATGTATGTGATGTCAAAAATATGGAAAATGAGGTTTTCCTTCTTGAGACCCTTAAGCATGTTTTATGCAAATTTTTGATGGAGGTTTGGGTCAGGTGGTGAAGAGTTGATATGTGTATGGCATTTTAGAGTGCTTAAAGGAATTAATTAAGGAATAGAAAACAATTGAAATAAATTGTTTATTTATGTGATCAATGACTTCAAATAATTTTACTAATGATATTGAACTAAGATATTATTAGTAATATTTAACTTAAATGCTATTAAAAGGTTAATAACCTTAGATTGAAATACTATTAAATAATTAATAATATTAAACGGGAAATTAAAATAGAGAATTAAGTTATGTTTAAATGTAGTTGTTGAATTTGGTATTCAATGAACTATATTATGTGTATAATCTGCTGAAAAAGGAATCAAGGGTACTGAATTTGATTTCGGGTTGCTGAAATTTAATTCAGTCTACTATACTGATCTTAGTCTATTGAAATAGTGATTTCAAGATACTAAAATGAAATCCGACTTACTGAAATGGTATTTCGGTTTACTAAAATGTTATCTAATTTACTAAGATAACATATAAAAGGGAAAACTTATAAGTATAAGTTATGACATGATGAAAAGATTATGAAAGTATAATGATAATACTAAGGCTATAATGTAATGTCTAATACTTAACTAGGTTTAGACTTGAGTATATGTATAGTATTAAGGTTATCTAATATTTGACTATGTGTTTAAATGTTAGATAGTTTACTTATAAGGTATGTTATGCTAATTGAAAGATCAATCTTATAACTGATTGGTCTTTTTCAAAAAAGACGTTAACTTAGATTGCGTAGCAGTAATCAATGGTTCAAGCAAGTTTCCTTAACTCAAACTCGAGTTATATTTCAAAGCATGTTAGTGAATGATTATTGATGATTATTCACGTCTAAACTGATTATTGATTCGCACTTGGTGCATATTGTATATGTTCATCAGGTATGAAAGGCTGATCACCTTTATTACCATAAGGTTCAGTTAAATTGTTCATGGTCATTGTTAACCTTCAAACATTATTGATTCAGTCATGAAATTATTGAAACTTGATTCATGTTATTTTATAATTATTATATTTTTGATAATGTGAAAGCTTATTCATTATTTTCAATCATGATATATCTCCATTGTATTTAAAACTTGTTGGGCAAATTTGTTGCTCGCCCTTGCAATTTCATGATAAAATTTTTAGATTTAGATGAAAGCTTGAATAAAGACAGAAGCAAAGACAAAGTGCAAGATTTAATTATGGTGCAGTTAGATCTATTAAATTTTCTGATGAAAATAGCATTGTAAACATTTTTAGATATTGAAGGTATTTATTAAGTTAAGGTTGTAGGCCTTGGGAATAATGTGTGAAAGTTTAATGTATAAACAATTTATGTTTATATTTTCCGCAATAATTATAGAAATGATGTACCAGATCTAAGGTAAAAAGTGCCTGGATTTGGGGCCGTCACAAGAATCCTACGGGTGGATATCACGTGCTCGATACCAGTCGGGAATCCATCCTCAAATCCAATGCTCAAGTGTTCCCCAAAGTAAGGAACCCAAGTGATAACATCGGCTGTCAATAGCTCCAACTATAAGCGACAATGGGTGAAACTGTGACGCCCCCAAAATTAGGTCTACATCACCCATCTTGGGTCGTCAGATACATAGTACAAAATACAAATACAACTTACTAAAACAACTGTCGTGTACAATACGACAAAACATAAACTGTGAGTTTGAATACAAATATTATCTTTTAGAGAGTATTCATACTCAAAAGAAGTCCTCATTACATTTATTAACACACCATTACATAGAATAGTGAGGACTACTAACTAATACTATCATTCGGACCATCACTCCGTTCCCCGACTTGCCCCAGCTACGTTCTCATTTCCAGAAGAGAACAGTGAAAGAAAGGGTGAGCTCAACTAGCCCAGTAAGAAATATCGTGACTAAGATAATGCAGAATAAATTATCATTAGCCTTCAACAATGTTAAACTGATAAAATATAATAGACATCAAGTTTAACTGCAGCGGAACAAGCAATCCATTAAAAGAGTCAAGTAGAAAATAAACTCTACTATCTTTTATGATTTAAAAGATTTTCCAACACTGTGATCGCTGAGACTCAGCTTAATAAAATAATTCACATCATCGAATCACCCCTGCACTACGGCCAAGGATATTCGTATATTCATTAATGGTCATGATCATGCCAACAACTGTCCATCAATGCACTACAGGCCAATGAGGACTTTTACCACATCATTTGTAACATTACGGTCATGATTATACCGAATAATCCCTGGTCATAATCATACCAAGTCCATCTATGCACTACAGGCCACAGATGACTTTCAACATTTTATAAACATGAGGATGATGACAATGATATAAGAATTCAATAAAACAAGTTCAAGAATTAATTTATCCAAGAATTAACAACGTCCAAATTGTCAACATGATACTGCTTTGTGGAGTAAAATTCAAGAATGATCAGGAGAATATTTTCATGAATAGATACTGGATGAAACGCAATTATCAAGGATATTCCACAAATTTCATGGAGTATAGAAGTCAAAACTTAACCAACTGAGTACAATAAAGAATGGAATAACAAAAGAAATCACCATGCATGCGATAGACCGCACAAACAGGTTATTCCAACAGAATAATAAATAATGGAACCAGGTCCGGCGTAAACGCACAGACAGGATATTCCGACAGAATAATAAATAATGGAACCAGGTCCGGTGTAAAACACACAGACAGGATATTCCGACAGAATAATAAATAATGGAACCAGGTCCGGTGTAAAACACACAGACAGGATGTTCCAACAGAATAATAATAAAAACAGAACCAGGTCCGGTGTAAAACACACAGACAGGATGTTCCAACAGAATAATAATAAAAACGGAACCAGGTCCGGTGTAAAACACAAGACAGGATGTTCCAACAGAATAATAGAAGAATGTCACCAAGTATAGGGTAGACCACGTATACAGGTTATTCCAACAGAATAATAAGAAATGGAATAACAACAGTTCTCTTCATGAATAAGAAAGAATAACACCCCTTACAATTTTAAAGACGAGCTGAAATAAGGAAGTAGTTAAGTAGCAGAATACTCTTCTTCTCTCTCTCTATAGTTTCTCTCTATAGTTTCTCTCTCTAGAGTTCAGTGAATTCGTAAGAAATAATGAAGGAATGAGCTGCTATTTATAGAAAAATAGAATGCATAGTAACTAATCCATGAACGGTCCAGATTGATTACTTTAATCTGACGGTCCATATTTAAAGAAAAATCTTTTAAATAAAATATAATATATTCTATTTATAGAATAACTTTAATAAAGTATTCTATTTTATATAAAAAGATGTTTCTGTTTTATTACGTTAATAATACGAATAAAACAAAACGTCATTATCGCTAAATAATTCATATTATTAACTGGCAATAATTGAATCAAACTGAGTGACTTCTCACATAATCAATACTGTGTGCTACTATGCAACCACATGTATTACTGTACTTTTACTACCGAGTAGTTCAACAGTAACAATGGTAAAATTTCCGCCGTTATTTTTAATAAAATATTTTTGTCATTTTCTCAATCCGACAATAATTTCGTTGTGGGGTCCACCAATGATTGTGTCGTTGTACGAATATTCCCTATTAAAACAAATATTCCCCGACCAATCGAATATTATATAACAACTTGCGTACTTTGCAAAATTTATAAATATTACCCACAACTATAACATTATATCAAATTAACTCCATAATATTCAAAAATGATATTTATAGAAAATTCATCTTTATTTATAAAAGTTGGGGTCTTACAACCTCCCCTTCTTATGAAATTTCGCCCTCGAAATTAGGGTACGTACCTGGTATGTCGAAGAGGTAAGGATACCTTGATTTCATTTCAGATTCTAACTCCCAAGTCATTTCCTCAACATCGTGGTTTCTCCACAAAACTTTGACTTGAGGTATAACCTTGGAGCGTAGAATATGTTCCTTCTTATCCAAGATTTGAACAGGAACTTCTTCATACGTCAAATCTTCCGCTATTTCGTCCGGTTCTAACTCAATAATGTGGTTCGGGTCTTCCACATATTTGCGTAACATGGATATGTGAAAAACGTTATGAACACGAGACATACTTGGCGGTAAAGCGAGTCTATAAGCCACAGTTCCTACTCGATCGAGGATTAAAAATGGACCGATGAATCGAGGATTGAGCTTTCCTCTCTTTCCAAATCTCGTAACTCCTTTCCATGGAGCAACACGTAAGAACACATGATCTCCTACATCAAATTCCACGTCCTTTCGATGAAGATCAGCATAACTCTTTTGTCGATCTTGTGAGGTTTTTATACGTTGTCGGATCGTTTGAATCTTTTCTGTAGTCATACGTACCAACTCCGGTCCCAACAACGTTGCTTCACCCACCTCATCCCAGCATACTGGAGAACGACATTTTCTTCCATACAATGCTTCGAATGGAGCCATGCCAATACTTGCTTGATAACTGTTGTTGTAGGAAAACTCCACCAATGGTAAGAACTTGTCCCAACTTCCCTTGAAGTCAAAGACACAGAGTCTTAATAGATCTTCAAGAGTTTGAATAGTCCTCTCTGATTGTCCGTCCGTCTGAGGATGATATGCTGAACTAAATCGTAACTCCGTGCCCATAGCTTTTTGTAAACTAACCCAAAATCGTGAAGTGAATCTTGGGTCTCGGTCAGAAACTATGGATACTGGCATACCATGCAGTCTTACAATCTCGTTTATGTACATACGAGCAAGACGTTCAAGTGTATAAGTTTCTCGTATCGGTAAGAAATGAGCAGACTTGGTCAATCTATCAACAATGACCCAAATCGCATCAATACCTTGAGAAACCCTAGGAAGACCGGTAACGAAATCCATGGTAATGTGCTCCCACTTCCATTCTGGAATTTCAAGTGGTTGCAATGGACCTTTTGGTACTTGATGCTCCGCTTTGACTCGTTGACAAGTTAGACACCTTGAGATAAACAACGCTATCTCTCTCTTCATATTGCTCCACCAAAATGTATGACGAAGATCATGATACATTTTGGTACTTCCAGGATGGATTGCAAACGGTGTGTTGTGCGCCTCCATCATGATTTCATACTTTAAATCAGGGTTGTTAGGAACACAAAGTCTGGAGTTGACTCGAAGTATTCCTTCTTCATCGATTCTTGCTTCCGGCATAGCACCTTCTTGCACTTTCTTCCTCATACGCATCAGCTCCAGGTCTGTAGCTTGAGCAGCTTTAACTTTATCGATTAAAGTCGGTTCTACTCGTATATTCGCCATCATCACATGGGTCCCTGGAGTCTTTAACTCTATCTCCATCCTTTGCAAATCACACAAAATGGGTCTTTGTGTTGACAATATCGCACTCGTACTTGCATATGATCTTCTACTCAATGCGTCAGCTACCACGTTCGCTTTTCCAGGATGGTATTGAATGGTATGATCATAATCTTTCAACAGTTCAAGCCAACGTCGTTGTCGCATGTTGAGTTCCTTTTGAGTGAAGAAATATTTGAGGCTTTTATGATCCGTAAAGATCTCCACCTTCTCCCCATACAAGTAATGCCTCCAAATTTTAAGTGCAAAGACAACAGCTGCCAACTCTAGATCATGAGTAGGATAATTCCTCTCATATTCCTTGAGTTGTCTTGATGCATAGGCTATGACTTTTCCATGTTGCATGAGAACGCATCCCAACCCTTTGCTCGAAGCATCACTGTAGATGACAAATCCCTCCGAGCCAGATGGTATTGTTAGAACAGGTGCTGAAATGAGTCTCCTCTTGAGTTCTTGAAAACTCTGCTCACATTCTTCGCTCCAACCGAACTTTGTATCTTTCCGAGTCAGCTGAGTTAATGGAGTAGCGATTCGAGAAAATCCTTCCACGAATCTCCGATAATAACCAGCTAAACCAAGAAAGCTACGTACTTCGGTACTGATTTAGGTTGCTCCCAGCTTTGAATAGCTTCAATCTTTGCCGGGTCAACAGATATTCCACGACTTGATACTACGTGCCCAAGGAATGCTACCTCTTCCAGCCAGAACTCGCATTTCTTCAACTTGGCATAAAGTTTGTATTCACGAAGCTTTTGGAGTACCAGCCTCAAGTGTTGCTCATGATCTTCACGGCTTTTGGAATAAACAAGGATGTCATCGATAAAGACGACCACAAAGTGATCCAAATATTCCTTAAATACCCTGTTCATCATATCCATGAAGGCAGCAGGAGCATTAGTCAATCCAAAAGACATAACTAAGAATTCATAATGCCCATACCGAGTTCTGAAAGCCGTCTTTGGAATATCCTCAGTTCTAACCTTCAGCTGATGATATCCAGAACGAAGATCGATCTTTGAAAAGAATTGTGCTCCTTGCAACTGGTCAAACAGGTCATCAATACGTGGCAATGGGTACCTATTTTTGATGGTGACATGATTCAACTCCCGATAATCAATACAAAGTCGCATACTCCCATCTTTCTTCTTCACGAACAGAACAGGAGCACCCCAAGGAGAAGTACTAGGACGAATAAAACCAATGTCTAACAATTCCTGCAGTTGGGTCTTTAACTCCTGAAGTTCAATAGGAGCCATTCGATATGGGGCTTTGGAAATGGGTTTTGTACCGGGTTCAAGGTCGATACAAAATTCAATTTCACGCTCTGGGGGTAGGCCAGGAAGTTCTTCGGGAAATACGTCAGGAAATTTATTAACAACAGAAATATCATTCAAAGCTGACGTATTTTTGTTTAGATCTGTGACATGAGCTAAGAAAGCTTGACATCCGTTTTTCAATAAACGAATAGCTTTATGGCTTGAGATGACAGCGATTGATTTTAATGGTTTGGTTGCTTGAATTCGCATAATAGGTCGATTAGGAATATGAAAGCTAACAACCTTACGAAAACAATCAATTTTTGCATGATGAGTAGTTAACCAATCAATCCCTAGAATCACGTCAAATGCAAGTATTTTTAATGAAATAAGATCGACAGGTAATGTGTGGGTACCAACTTGAACCAAACAAGACTTATAAACCGTGGATGTAATGAAGGTTTCTCCCAATGGAGTTTCAACTGCTAAGTCAAAGTCTAATTTCTCCGGAATCAAATTTAATCGATGAGCGCAAGTAGGAGAAATAAAAGAATGGGTAGAACCGGTATCAAATAAAGTATAGACTTCGTTAGAGTTTATGATAAGCTTACCCGTGATGACCTCATTCGGGTTCCTTGCTTTCTGGGAGTTCACAACAAACGCTCTCCCTTGCACAACCGGTTTTGACTTTTCTGGGACGGCCTTTGGTGCCTCCATCCTAGCTGAATTTGTCTTCGGTAAACGACAAAATCGGGCTAAATGACCTTCTCTTCCACAATTATAACATGCTTTGGACGGCATCGCGCAGTTTGGACTGATGTGCCCCTCCCCTCCGCATTTGAAACATATGATAGGTGGTCGTTCTCCTTCCTTAACGACAGGTGCTGGTGCTGACGTCTTTCCATCATTGTTGAATCTCCTCTTCTTGAAATGCCCATTCTTATTATTTTGGCCCTGATTACCACCGAAGTGGTTACCATTTCTGGCCTGTTGATTCCCTCCACGCTTGTTGTCACCGCTTCGATGACTGCTTTCACTGGTATTATCATTTTGCCGGCTGCTCTCTTTTGGTTGCGTTGTCTCGTTATCGCGCTCCACCAACTGAGCCCTATTTACAACATCTGAATACAAACACAATTTATGAGAAACAAGATGTTGACGTATCTCCGGCTTCAAACCTCTTAAAAACATCCGCGTCATTCTTTCTTCATTATCCACCAGGTGGGACGCAAACCGGGATAACTCAGCAAATTTTGCCTCGTACTGCGACACGGTCATATTATTCTGCTCCAATTTGATGAACTCCACCTCCTTCATGTGACGAATACTCTCGGGAAAGTATTTGTCGTTAAACAGCTCTTGGAACTTCTCCCAAGACATCTTCAGTGCGGCAGGTTGAGTACGCTTTATCGATTCCCACCAGTAATCTGCCTCTCCTCGCAACATAAAGGCGGCAAAGGGAACCTTTTGCTCCTCGGAGCAACCCAAGACATCAAATATCTTGGTGATCTGCTTTATCCATGTTTCAGCTACAAGTGGTTTGGGTTCTCCCTTAAACTCCGGTGGTCCCAGCTCCTTAAACTGTTTAGCGGTGACCGCCTGAGAGTTTCCAGTATTTCCACCTACGTTGTGGACAGGAGCCGCTTTCACCTGTTGTTGCATGAATTGCATAAAACCTCTGAACATTCCATCATTCATCATCTGGTCAGTGTTGTTGTTTGCATGAGGATTGTCACCTTCCTGATGCACATTATCCTGATTATTGATATGTGGTGAATCAATAATCGTCTGTGCTCCATTGCTATTCTCAACATTCTCAGATGCCATTTTCAGATACTGCCACAAAATAAAAGTTAATTGATATGTCATATATTATCCTTATATTATGACCGACCAATTAAATACCATGCAAATAAACTTAGGTAGGTCATACTAGCGAAGGAATTCCCCGTCTCTCCCCTCCTAGTTCTATTCTCACATCTTAGCCAGGGATCATATCCCTAAGCTCTGATACCAACTGTGACGCCCCCAAAATTAGGTATACATCACCCATCTTGGGTCGTCAGATACATAGTACAAAATACAAATACAACTTACTAATACAACTGTCGTGTACAATACGACAAAACATAAACTGTGAGTTTGAATACAAATATTATCTTCTAGAGAGTATTCATACTCAAAAGAAGTCCTCATTACATTTATTAACACACCATTACATAGAATAGTGAGGACTACTAACTAATACTATCATTCGGACCATCACTCCGTTCCCCGACTTGCCCCAGCTACGTTCTCATTTCCTGAAGAGAACAGTGAAAGAAAGGGTGAGCTCAACTAGCCCAGTAAGAAATATTATGACTAAGATAATGCAGAATAAATTATCATTAGCCTTCAACAATGTTAAACTGATAAAATATAATAGACATCAAGTTTAACTGCAGCGGAACAAGCAATCCATTAAAAGAGTCAAGTAGAAAATAAACTCTACTATCTTTTATGATTTAAAAGATTTTCAACACTGTGATCGCTGAGACTCAGCTTAATAAAATAATTCACATCATCGAATCACCCCTGCACTACGGCCAAGGATATTCGTATATTCATTAATGGTCATGATCATGCCAACAACTGTCCATCAATGCACTACGGGCCAATGAGGACTTTTACCACATCATTTGTAACATTACGGTCATGATTATACCGAATAATCCCTGGTCATAATCATACCAAGTCCATCTATGCACTACAGGCCACAGATGACTTTCAACATTTTATAAACATGAGGATGATGACAATGATATAAGAATTCAATAAAACAAGTTCAAGAATTAATTTATCCAAGAATTAACAACGTCCAAATTGTCAACATGATACTGCTTTGTGGAGTAAAATTCAAGAATGATCAGGAGAATATTTTCATGAATAGATACTGGATGAAACGCAATTATCAAGGATATTCCACAAATTTCATGGAGTATAGAAGTCAAAACTTAACCAATTGAGTACAATAAAGAATGGAATAACAAAAGAAATCACCATGCATGCGATAGACTGCACAAACAGGTTATTCCAACAGAATAATAAATAATGGAACCAGGTCCGGCGTAAACGCACAGACAGGATATTCCGACAGAATAATAAATAATGGAACCAGGTCCGGTGTAAAACACACAGACATGATATTCCAACAGCATAATAAATAATGGAACCAGGTCCGGTGTAAAACACACAGACAGGATGTTCCAACAGAATAATAATAAAAACGGAACCAGATCCGGTGTAAAACACACAGACAGGATGTTCCAACAGAATAATAATAAAAACGGAACTAGGTCCGGTGTAAAACACACAGACAGGATATTCCACAAATTTCAAGGATATTCCACAAATTTCAATTATCAAGGATATTCCACAAATTTCATATAGTATAGAAGTCAAAACTTAACCAATTGAGTACAATAAAGAATGGAATAACAAAAGAAATCACCATGCATGCGATAGACCGCACAAACAGGTTATTCCAATAGAATAATAAATAATGGAACCAGGTCCGGCGTAAACGCACAGACAGGATATTCTGACAGAATAATAAATAATGGAACCAGGTCCGGTGTAAAACACACAGACAGGATATTCCGACAGCATAATAAATAATGGAACCAGGTCCGGTGTAAAACACACAGACAGGATGTTCCAACAGAATAATAATAAAAACGGAACCAGGTCCGGTGTAAAACACACAGACAGGATGTTCCAACAGAATAATAATAAAAACGGAACCAGGTCCGGTGTAAAACACACAGACAGGATGTTCCAACAGAATAATAATAAAAACGGAACCAGGTCCGGTGTAAAATACACAGACAGGATGTTCCAACAGAATAATAGAAGAATGTCACCAAGTATAGGGTAGACCACGTATACAGGTTATTCCAACAGAATAATAAGAAATGGAATAACAACAGTTCTCTTCATGAATAAGAAAGAATAACACCCCTTACAATTTTAAAGACGAGCTGAAATAAGGAAGTAGTTAAGTAGCAGAATACTCTTCTTCTCTCTCTCTATAGTTTCTCTCTATAGTTTCTCTCTCTAGAGTTCAGTGAATTCGTAAGAAAAAATGAAGGAATGAGCTGCTATTTATATAAAAATAGAATGCATAGTAACTAATCCATGAACGGCCCAGATTGATTACTTTAATCTGACGGTCCATATTTAAAGAAAAATATTTTAAATAAAATATAATATATTCTATTTATAGAATAACTTTAATAAAGTATTCTGTTTTATATAAAAAGATGTTTCTGTTTTATTACGTTAATAATACGAATAAAACAAAACGTCATTATCGCTAAATAATTCATATTATTAACTGACAATAATTGAATCAAACTGAGTGACTTCTCACATAAGCATTAATAATCAATACTGTGTGCTACTATTCAACCACACGTATTGCTGTACTTTTACTACCGAGTAGTTCAACAGTAACAATGGTAAAATTTTCGCCGTTATTTTTAATAAAATATTTTTGTCGTTTTCTCAATCCGACAATAATTCCGTTGTGGGGTCCACCAATGATTGTGTCGTTGTACGAATATTCCCTGTTAAAACGAATATTCCCCGACCAATCGAATATTATATAACAACTTGCGTACTTTGCAAAATTTATAAATATTACCCACAACTATAACATTATATCAAATTAACTCCATAATATTCAAAAATAATATTTATAGAAAATTCTTCTTTATTTATAAAAGTTGGGGTCTTACAGAAACCCTCCGCTACAGGGACCTCCGACAAAATGGAGTGATGCCATCATCGTCCTCGTGGATAGGTGTTTAAACCTAACACGCTCACAGGACACAAACATGGAAGCCTCTTATAGGCCCAAAACTGCCAACACAAAGGCAAAGCACTTGTTGTCAGTGAATACTCTTAACATGTACATGGGAAATCAAAAGAGAAATACTCCCCAGTAGAAACGGGTAAAATCTTAGCCAAGCCTCGGTCAAGCCCTGCGAATGCATGCGCATTCCCCTGATGAAGTAGGTGAAGGTGTAGGAATCCCAATCATACTCTCCGATACGGTCCACCTCCCGCGTGAGGCTGATCAAAGCAAATGACACCGTAGAAGAGTTATCTGCTATGAAATAACCCCTAATGATAACTAGGAACAATCGCCGAAGAATACAATCCCTAACTCTCACATCAGCGGGCACGGGCTCACTCAACAGCCCACTCATAGCATCTGTGCTCAAAGGACCCGTACGGATGGTCCTACCCTTGAGCGCCTTAGCCGGGACTCCTAACAAGGATCTAACGGCAGTCGGGGTAATATTCACCGTACATGACACTGGTGCCCCGCCAAACTCCATACCGGTGATAAATCGCCAATCCATAGGCATCATCATCACCTCACAGTCCAACAAATAGAGAGACTGAGTCTAGTGAAACCAGCGCTCAGACAATGCCAATAGGTAACCCTAGGGACAACGACGGGGAAGAATGGAAAAGAATGCCCCAAAGCCCCAATCATGCACAATACCTCGGTAATCTGGATGTAGAGCCTGATACAGGGAGTGTACGATGAACCAGTTCCCTCGAGGCTGTGTAAAGCCAGGAACCTACATCACATGCAAATCAATGTCAAAATCCTTTGCTCCTCCTCAATAGGAAAAAGGAAGATCAAATCTAGCTGTTACCTCATTTTCATGCAAGTAAACTGAGGGGTGGCGACTCAAATCACCTAGAAGATCTGGGATAGCCACCTAAATGCTGGGGAAATCCCTACGGGGAATATGAGCAGTAGGAGCTGGAGCCGCTACCGTTACATCCTCCTCCTCGTCCTCGACATCCGGTACATCAACCCGGATAGGACGAATCACTGCCTCTGTTAGACGACGAGGTTGTCTCACTGAACGGGGTCGAGGCACTTCAGAAGCCGTCCTCTGCACACCTGAAGTGGTCCTACGGGAACTGCTCGGCAGATCCGGATCCATAATATCTGAACACAAGTCTCCAAATTATCTCAGAAAGGGTGTGGTATTTTCTAAACCTAGAGATTTTCAAAATGCATTTAATGACCATATGCATGCATGCATTATTTTAACATACTCCTATAGTAGAGTTAAAAATGCATCACTACCCAATGCCTACATTTTAAAATTTTTTGCCATAGTTTCCTCTATAAATAAGACTATCCACATGCACATAGACATGACTAGGTGACCATTCAGTAGCACACCTACTCACAGTCATATATACTATTTACATTAAAAAGTCAAAGTCATCAATCTATAAGGGTAGCCTAATTATCAGGATTACTTTACTTTATTACCTTAGCTCATTTGTCCTCAAATAAGATAAGAAATTGCAGAAAAAAAGGTGCCAATTTGACTGTGCCAAAAGTCAAATTTTTTCATATCATTATGTTCAGAATGGTTTAATACTAACATTTACTATGTTGAATATTTTTTATCAAGATATATGAGCATGCATATTCACTACTATGTGTTTCATATAAAAAGTCATTTTCCAACGGATAAAAACTGGAAAAAAAGACATGCATACGTTACCAGGACAGTGTAGAACACTTGTACGGTGACAAAATTTACATAAAGACGTCCAAACTCTGCAGATCTGAAGAAGAGCTCTCAGATTTCCTTCGCGGTGCAACTTGAAAATGACTTGTGAAAGCAACCAGCCCATTTATGGGCATTCACAGTTGGTCACAGGTCCACCTGTGGCTGCTACAGGTGTACCTGCGGCTCCCCTACATGGGTCCCACCCCTCCATCTTGGTCCGATTTGAGTTGCAAAGGAGTTCTCACAAGCTAAAAAGGCCAAACCAGGGATAAAAACGCTACGCGATTGAGCAGAATAGCCTGAAATCCTGGTTTTCTTGGACTCGACTGTGGCTTTCAAATCATTCGTTGGTATTCACCCAAATATAGGGTATACTATACCGATGATCTCAGCAATTGTAGATCACATTTGGTAATACCTCCCAAAGGTCCAATGCCGTCAGTTTGGGGTCGTTATTCTCAAGTAGAACCCCGGCGGGGGTATCACGCATTCTGAAGTTCACAATCCCCAGCGGGGGCATCACACATTTTCATCCGTTGATGTACATGTCAACTAAGGTCAAGCAACCTTAACATCACTTCAGTTGTTGGCAAGTAAATCCAACAAAGCATCGGAAACCATCCGATGATTTCAGTCGTTGATGCACACGTCAGCGAAGATTAAGCAGATTCCCCGATGGGGGTGTCACGCGTTTTCATATGTCAAAGTACATATCCCCGGAAGGGGTATCACACATTCTCAAGTTCAGAGTCCCCGGTCGGGGTATCACGCATTTCCATCCGTTGATGTACATGTCAATGAAGGTTAAGCAAACTTGACATTACTTTAGTCGGTGGCAAGTAAACCCATCGAAGCATCGGAAGTCATCCGATGATTACATCCATTGATGCACAAAGGTTAAGCAGCCTTGACATTTTCCCAGTAGGGATTTCATCAGTTGATATACATTTCAGCGAGGGTCAGGTAATCTTGACAACACAGACTGTTGGCAGTAACTCCAACGAAGCATCCTCATCGGGGAGGACCGATAATGGAATATGTTATACACATCCTCAATAGACAAAATGCATCCCCGTAGAATCTCTTGTACATGAGAGATACATCTAAAGTGTAGGTCTGTACCAAGGAAAAGGGTGTGGTAAATTCTAACTTGGAGCTCATTAAATGAATTTCCTATATATATATATATATATATATATATATATATATATATATATATATATATATATATATATATATATATATATATATATATGCATGCATGCATTACTTTAACATACATTTGTAGTATAGTTAAAAATGCATGTTTATTCAACGCCTAGACTCGTGAATTTTTTTTGCCAGAGTCTCCTTTGTAAAGAGGACTATCCACATGCACGTAGGCATGACTAGGTGGTCATTCAGTAGCACACCAACTCAAAGTCATAAATATCCTATATACATGAAAAAAAACATCAAAGTAATAATCCGTAAGGGTAGCCTAAATTACCAGGATTAATTTGTTTGAAAACCTTTTCTCATTTGTCCTCAAATAGGATAAAAAATATCAAAAAAATGTGTCAAATTGGCTATTTCAAAAGTTAATTTTTTTCACATCATTACGTTTAACATTGTAAAATATAACATTTACTGTGTTTAATAATTTTTATCAAGTCATATGAGCATGCATATTCACTACTATATGTTTTGAAGCATTCTGTATGATATCTCACTTTCCAACGGTCAAAACTGGAAAAGAAAACATGTAAACGTTATCAAGAGAGTACAGAACGATTGTACGGTGACGGATTTTGCAGAAAAAAGCTCGAACTCAGTAGATCTAAAGAAGAAATCTCGGATTCTCTGTGCGCCTTCAACTTGAAAATGACTTGTGAAAGGGATGACAAATGAGATATAACCCACGGGTAGCCGGGGGTCAATTCATGGTAGTCACTGGTCTACCTGTGGCTACCCTAGGAGGTTCCCACCCCCTCCGGATCGATCAAATTTGAGTTTCAAAGGAAATCCCACAAGTTAAAAAGTCAAATAAGGAAAAAAGATGCTACGCGATTAAGCGAAAAAGCCTGAAATCCTAATTTTTAAAGACCAAACTGCAGGTCTACATATCAATAATTGGTATTCGCCCGGATATAGGGTTCACAAAGCCGATGATCAAAGTTGTTGAAAGTTGCCCTTCACAAACACCTCGTGAAGGTCTGATGTCATCAACCTGGGGTTGTAATTGCAATCAAAATCATACATATCGTCAGAAATCCATCCCCAGCATGAGATTTCAGACATCCTAAGCCGTTGAAAACTATTTCAACGAGGGTCAGGCAACCTTGGCATTGCCAGTCATTGGCAATAACTCCAACGAAGCATTGGAGGTAATTCGATGATGCAAGCTGTTAAAAGCTACTTCAACAAAAGTCAGGCATCCCTGACATTACCAGTCGTTGGCAGTAACTCCAACGAAGCGTTAGAGAAACCTGATGATCCAAATTATGGAAAGCCATCCTCATCGAGGTGGACCGATGATAGAATCTGTTATACAGATCCCCAGTAATCAAAACACAATTCCCCAAGAGTTGCTCGTAAAAGAGAATGACATCTTCGGTGGAAATCCTATGTAAACGATTAAGAACTTTGGTGATAACCCCAATGTTAACATCATGTGGTCTTAATCATGGAGAAACCTCCACTCTAAAGATTTTGAAGACATCCCTGCGACTTTTCGACAAATCAGGCTCAAATAGCCTTGATTGATAGTTCAAACCGCTGGTAACTACCCCAGCGTAGCATCAAGAGATTACTATGATAAAAGCTTTGGAAACTACCGGTCGAGTAGACATCCAAGTAGTTCAACATGGTCATCATTGAAAACTCCACCCCTCAACAGAAGCAACAGGGGTGAGCAGTTATCACATCCCGTTGGAAATCATTCAAACAAACATCATGCTACATTACATTTGCATCATGCCGCGTGATATTTGTATCATGCTTGTCTTGTCACATTTCAAGTTTCTAGTTATTTTTATCCTATCCATGTCATTGCATCACGTGAATATGATAAAGAGGGGCATCTATATACACTCAAAATTCTGCATTTCTGTTAATAACCCTATAAATGCACAAAATCATCTTCTAGAGATAAACTTGGAATTTAAATCAGTTTCAACCCTAGAGACAACCCCGGGAAGTCCAATATTTGATCTTAGAGATAGCCTCAAGAGACTCAATTTGAATTCCAGAGATAATCTCGAGAGATCCAATTTCAACCTCGGAGATAAACCTGAGGGATCTAGTCCAAGTTTTGGAAATAACCCGAGGATATTAATTTCATTCTCGAAGATAATCCCGGGAGGTCAAGCCAACCTCAAATATAACCCTAAGGGCACTCAGCATCCACAACAACCCAATCTCGGAGATAACCTTTAGAAACGACTGCTACATCTACGCCAAAGTCGGAGATAACCCCGGTCGGGGCAAAATCAATATTTTGCCACCTCAACATCACATTCACATCATGTCAACACAATTCAAAACCACACTGCATACCAAGGTGTCCCACAAGAACCATAGCTCAAATCCGGAGTGACAACTACACTAGATAGCACAACATATAGGCTTTGAAGACTTAGAGATCTAGTCATGGACCCATCTTCCCAGCTTCGGACAACTTCTAATCCCATGTAATTGTATAGCTCTCGACAACAACATTCTGAAAAGGTACAACACTCCTTTATCGAATGCCCGAATTGAATGTTATGAAGATTCGAATGAACAATGCGTAGCCCAAGTGCACGTACTTTGAGAAGACAAGACCCCCATGGTCCAGGGAAGCCTGGACAACCGTAGGTTGACCCGCGGCCATCTGGTTTTTAAATATAAGCTATTGGAAACTAAATTGAAAAAAAAAGTGAAATGAGAGAAAAATATGTCAATTTCAGCTTGTAACCTCTGCTAGAGTGCTCTAAACTAGTGATTCTTCTTTCTAAACACTTGTAAGCTCGTGTTGTGTAACATACTGAAGTTTAACCGATGGAACCCAATTTTTTCAAGCATTAAAAGCTATCTGAAGTCTTCTTGGCAACCCATTGTAAGATATTTTAGATTTTTAAGCTTTCTACTACTTATATATATATTCACTAACGTTGAGAGTCGCGTCGAGTGGGTGTGCCTGGATCATCGATCCGTGGTTTTTTATTGGTTATATATATATATATATATATATATATATATATATATATATATATATATCTTTACATTTCATTCAGGTCTAGAGTTTACTTCATGGCCATTTAACATTTATATATATACATATATATTTATTTACATTCATGTCTGGCCTGAAGTTTACTTTGTGGCCTTTTACTATTATATATATATATATATATATATATATATATATATATATATATATATACCGCTTTTATACAAATAACTGGTTTAACTACTTTCATAATGTAGATAATTAATCTTTCAGCATGCGGGCTAGATTTGCCTAAATCTGGCTATTTCTAACTTTGACCGGTTCAAAAGTGACTAAATTAGAACTGTTGAACCTAGAATGGTTTAGATTTATTCAAATCTAGTTCTTTTTCTAGCTTTTGTACATATTACGCTCTCATGTGAGCCTAGGAATCATGTGATCACAGATTCAGCCTCTAAATCTAGATGTGGTTCCCGTGATGGACATTTTGCAGCTTGCAGCCAACTTGTAAATTATCTACGGTGTCTGGATATCCTTAGATGGCTTTCATACCCACAAGGAATTTGGCACTGCTATGTATCTTATTTTCTCAAAGATGCCTCACATCTCGAAAATAAAAGTAATCAAGCCGAACAAATAATAAAATGGAAGTATCGAAGGCCTCAATTACTATTGAGCGTAAAGGTTTAAAAACCTATTTTCCAAAACTTCACTGCTATATCTTGTTAAAATTAAACTTTTATACAAAAATCAAACCCTTTGTATATAGGTGAAAACGAGACATAGCACTACTTCAAAACAATTGCATATAGGCCCTACACACACATATACATAGATAAAAGTTATTAAAAAGTGGCGGTAACCGTGTTATCACGAAAGTCGGGGGGTGCCTAACACCTTCCCTTCTCTTAATCAATCCCTCGAACCATAACAAATCTCGGTTTCCAGGACCAATTAAACAATGTCAAACCATTGGGTCTTTGTGCAAACCTTTTATCGGTTGAGTTGGTGCAACCATTTAAAATTACCAACTGGCGAATCTAATAGTCAAATCGTCGAGATATACATGTCGGACCTTTTCAAACTAGTTTTTTCAAACAAAACTCACTAAAATGAGAACACCAACAGACAAGAACAAAAAAGGGATAAATAAAAATCCTAAAATCAACACCCACGCCACACAGTTTATGGGGGATATGGCCCCTGGGTCCGTTGTGATGACATATTGGATTACTTACGTCTGAGAGCCTACTCAATTGATGCATATTGAGAGTTTAACCTAGAGGTTGGACTGGGCACATTTTTTCATCCAATATTTGGGCAAAGATCCATCAGAGGCAGATTCTTTTGATCCTTCCAGCTTTGGCGCAGACACATTAGGTGGCCCATATTTCGATAGCTTTACCGGTGCCGATCCTCCATTGTATCAACCTGATATCCCTTCTGGTAGAGACTCAGTGACTTATGAGGAGTTACATCAGATGGATAGATTGGATGATGTAGACATCATTGACTTCTTCTATGATATTTCTCACTATTTCTTTTGATAGGCCTCTGTTAGATATTGGGCGGTTGTGCCCCATTTCTCCTTATATCTTTTGATAGGCATGTGTTAGATATTGGTGGATGTGCCCCATTTCCCTATACTTTTTATTTTCAGTTATATACAGAGATGATGTATTTAGAAATGTATGTATAATGCTTTCTATTCCCTACATCATATTGTCATTTATCATTGTTATTTATCATGATGCATGCATTATGTCATGGATATGCATTTCTTGAGGTGAGTTTAGCATTGACCCCTGGATGGTCTTATGATACGACTTATAAATGTCTTCTTCTACCGTTAGCCGGATTGAGCATACCCCACCCATATTGGTAGCCTCTTCTTTGAAATCCTGGTATGGCAGTTTGTCTCCTACAGAGCAGGTGACAGTTGATCATATATTGAGACATTTTATGACCCTCCTGACGTTCCAGGTACTGTTGGGCTTTGTAGAAGGCATGATATCTTGTTGGACACCAGAGAGACTAGTTTTTAGATTCAATATCTATGAGCTGACTCCTACGTTGGAGGAGTATGAGTGTCTCACTGATTTACCCTTGGACCGACCTTACGCTAGGATGGCTTTCGGTGATATGAGCCGGTAGTTTATGACCTTGACGGGCTTACGAGGTAGAGTTGTTATGGACATGATTACCTTAGGGCATGTAGTGTCCATGGATTTCTTGATTGACCGATTTGGGTCGCTGGACAGCTATCTACAACATTCAGGGGATTTCACCATTACTAAGGGTGAGTGGCATGTTGCCCGCGTAGATATTCTATTGATGTGCATTGTGGCCTAGCTGTACATACCACTATATATGGACCATCTAGATATTGGTCTGATTACAGTAGTTCGTGCTCTCAGGGAGGGTCATACCATCTTGCCCATGATATTGGCGAAGACCTTGAGGTTGGCCAGATTTTGCCATACCCATCTTGTGGGGTTTTTTAGAGGTAGTGCCGTTTTGTTGTATCTATGGTTCATGACACACTTGAGACTGATTGACACCTTTAGGCGTCATGGGTACTACTTTACTCATAAGATAGCCATGTCTTATTCCTTTTAGCTAGCTGAGTGTATATACGTAGCATCCTGGTTGGCTTTTCTAACAAGGATTGAGGATCCATTTGCTATCTTGCCTTGTTTAGGACTCAGCTCTTCCTATAGCTTTATTACTCATGTAATTGCCATGAACTATCTACCCCATGTTGGTTTAAGAGGGGTGACCACGTATCATCCATTGGTTGTCATGGGACAGTTTGATCACTTTCAAGATATTCACCCCTTTGAGAGGGCATTCGGTCAGCGACTGTCAACTCGGCATTTATCAACAGAGGACTTGACTAGGATTTATAATTGTTGGACTCGTCGAGAGAGGGCTAATTTTTTGACCAGTCATTTTGGTCGATCTTCAGAGTATTCTACATGGCTGGAGGTAGATATTGTATTGGCTATGGTTGTTCACTCAGAGCTGAGTATTGATTCTGATGATGAGGAGCCTATAGAGGACCCTAATTCTCTTACCGAGGATGAGTTATTTGCTAGTTTGACAGCAGCTCTGGTTGCTAATTCTCCCAGCATTCCCACTGCAACGGCTCCACCTTCTGTAGAGTATTTAGAGCAGAGGTTACATCTGAAGACATTTGAAAGGGACAGGTTAGGGCTATGATGTTGATAACTCTTTCTGGTAAAGATGCTACTTTTACTGAGAGGGATGACGCCCGAGCTAGCAGATATGCCGCTTTTGTTGAGCGGGATAAGGCTCGAGCGGCTCGGGATGCTGCTTTTGTTATGCGAGAGAAGGCTCGAGCTACCCAAGACACTTCCATTGCTGATAGTACTGTACTTAGATCCCACATGGCTAGCATTGTTGCTGATATAAGTGCATTCATAGATTATCATGGTAGCACTATGCAGATGGCCGTGGATCTTTTGGCTCACATGGATACCTTAGGGCAGGAGCTTATAGATTCGCCTGCATCTTCTGAGAGGGAAGTCATGTTGGACTTGCTGGCCCGTTTATCTACGGGTTTATAGACTAGCTTTAATTTTTCTGCATAGACTAGGTTAGCCATTTTTGTTATGCACATGATATATTGTATATATCAAACAGTATTATATGTCAAGGAAATATATTTTGATTCACTTCCCTTTTAGATACGCCTTGCCACTTGCTTTATAGTTATCATATTCTTTATGACTTGCTATCTTGATGTGTCGCAAACTTCTCCTTTATGGATTGTCAATGAGATGTCCTAGGATCTTTCAGAATGGGTCGTTGATCTTTGGGTTTCCCATTTTTTTGGTGTCTTGGGACTAGTCTTTTGATGTGGTTAAGGTTTAAGCAAAGTGTTTGGCTTTCCTCTTTGAGGGTTTGACCGCACTATAGATAGCTGCCTACGTACTCCCATTGATGATGGGAGATCAGGTCTACGTAGTTCAAGCTCGATGAGCTGAACGATTTAAGAAGTGTTTATTTAGGTTTTTGGGTTTCTTTCTTGGTATATACTGAACCATAGTTTGTTGCCTACATGCTCCCACTGACAAGGGGAGATCAAGTCTACGTAGTTCAAGCTCTTGCTTGAGTTATTGAAGAGTTGTATCTTGTAATTGTTGAATCATTTGAAGGATTTTATGATTTTTGTAGGGGTTAGACCGCACCGTAGTTGGTTGCCTACGTACTCCCATTGATGATGGGAGATCAGGTCTACGTAGTTCAAGCTCATGAATCATTGAAGAGATTTTGTAGTTTTTTGTAAGGGTTAGACCGCACCATAGTTGGCTGTCTACGTACTACCATTGCTGAGGGGAGATCTGGTCTACGTAGTTCTTGATACGGCTTGAAAACCTGAATTGACTTGATTGATTTAATTTGATTTTTCTTTCAGAACCAGGATAGTGGTTTGTAGGTGACTTCAGACATAATACCTTTTCACATTGTGTAAATTGATAAGTTAGAGAAATTCTTCGCCATCCATTTCTTGTAGTCTGAGGGCTCCTCCCTTTAGCACCTCCTTGACAAGGAAAGGGCCTTCCCAGTTCAGGGCTAACTTTCGTTTAGATTGATCTTTATTAGCAAGGACTTTCTTTATCACCAAGTCATTTTCTTTAAATTTCTTTAGCCAGACTTTCTTGTTGTATAACCGAGAAATCCTCTGTTGATATAATTGACCGTTAAAGATGGTTGTGGCCCTCCTCTTATCTATCAAAGATAATTTGTGGTATATGTCTTGCAACCACCAGTCTTCCTCCATTTGAGCATCTATCAATACTCTTAATGACTCTATTTCTACCTCTATGGGGAGCACTGCCTCCATGCAATAGACTAATGTGTAGGGGGGTAGCCCAAGTAGAAGTGCGCATTGATGTTCTGTAGGCTAACAAAGTCAGAGGCAATAAGTCAAGCCATCCTTTTTGATTGGCGGACATCTTTTGTATGTTCTTCTTGATGTTCTTATTGGCTTTTTCAACAGCACCATTCATCTCAGGACAATAAATGATGGCGTGAAGATGTTTGATGTGGAGTTTGCTACATAACTCCTCCATCATCTGGTTGTTTAGATTCTTGGCATTGTCCAATACGATCACCTTCGATTGTCCATATCGACAGATGACATTATTTCTGATGAAACCAATGATTATCTCTTTTGGCAACTTTGGGAAAAAAGGCTTCTTTTACCCATTTGGTGAAGTAGTCAATCATGGTAAATATAAATTGGTGACAATTGTTGGCTTTGGGCTCGATTTGCCCAATCACGTCCATTCCCCACAATGAAAAGGCCTATGGTGAACTCATATTGTGTAGTTCACTTGGAGGAGCGTGGATGACATTTTCATGAATTTGGCATTGACAGCATCTCTAGACGTGATCATACAGTCGGATTTGAGATAGATCCAATAATGCCCCATTCTTAATATCTTTTTGGTAAGTAAAGGACCGCTCATGTGTGGACCACATACTCCACCATGGACTTCATGCATGAGTCTTTGGGCTTGGTCTTTATTTAGGCATATTAGAAGGCCTATTCTCGCATCCCTTTTGTAAAGTGTGACTCCGCTTAGGTAGAATTTCATGGCCATTTTATGGATCCGCTTTCTTACAGTTTGACTTGCCCCAGTGGGCGTAGATCCATCCTGAAGATATTCTTTGATGTCATGATACCAGGGCTGTTTGATGGGAGGTAGTTCATCTGATACTTCTCCAATTTAATTTCCATAGGTTGGTGCCTTCTGGCTTGTAAATTTGATATTTGGGATGCCTCCCCTTTCAGATATGTTTATCAAGGAAGCCAGGGTTTCTAGTGCATCCGTAAAATCATTAATGTTCAGAGGGATGTGGATGAAGGATATTTCTTCGAACTCCATAGCCATCTTGATAACTTGTCGATGGTAAGGCATCAAATACAATTCTTCGGTGTGATATGCCCCAGTGGTTTACTTGATGACCATCTCGAAATCCCCAAAGATAGCTAACCGTTTGATATCCATGGATTGGGCCAGTTTCAACCCCAATATACATCCTCCATACTTAGATGTGTTGTTTGTGTTGACAAACTTCTATTTGATAGCCATGGGATACATTTTTATCTCATATTATAATCGTATTATATTACGATTCTTTTCTATGTTATGATCGTTTTGTTTTACAATCTCCTTCCCTTTATACTTTTAGTCTTTTAGACTTTATCTATTCATTATTACTGTTCATCTTTATTATCAGAGTTAGGTAACTCTCGATCTTTATTACTTGCCGAGATTCTTCTTTGAATCTTATTGACTTACTTATACCTTTCCCAACTTCATCCCTTAGAACTTAAACTTTATTTAAGCTAGTCCTTATCCTCGTCACTGCAGTTATAGCCTAAGATAACCCTACCTAAGGTTTATAACCTATATCTTTGATACCAACCTGTGACACCCCCAAATCTGGATTTCCTAACCTCAAATTCAGTGTTCACAATACTCAACAACAAATATACTTTCTAACTAATGCAGAAGAATAAACTTATATTGTTTACCATAAAAGTAATAAAGTCTTACAATCATAGTCCCAAGTTTCTTTATCCTTAACTTAAAATGCACTCTTAATACTATAAAGAGTTTACATAACCAAATAACATTTAAAATAAACTAGTATATAAGCCTTCTCAAACATCTACTCTTGAACCTTCCCTTTTCATTTGTCCCCTTTAGGCGTTTCTGCATTAACTAAAGTAAATATCATGATATAGCAAGGCTAAGCAACTAATTTGCTTACCAAGTTTATATACACAAGGGAGATATATCATAATTAGAAAGAAGTTTTGCTTTCAATGTTCAATAAGAATATAAAATTGTGAAGGTACATGAAATAATAGTCAACAACTAAATATTCAAATAATTGAATAACAAGTACTAGGTGGTTCGAAATAACCATGAACATTTGCCAAGGTTATCAACATTTAAACTAGACCTTTTAATAAGTTTTGGTAATCAGAGGGATTAGCCTTTCATACCCCGTGATTTATGCATAAACACTTGATAATCAAACATTGATATCATGCTTTAATCAAATTCATCATTTTCTCAACTAAGAGTTCTTACCATATCAATTTAATAAGAACAACTTTTAAAACAAATTTGATTTAACAAATTTAGACATGCTTGATCTATCTGGTACAATTAGCATAGAACTATCTCATAAACAATTCATGAATTAAAGAACTTTAACTTAATTCACAGTTTCGTAATAATAGAACATGAATTCAATTGCACAAAGTGTGAATCTAAATAATCAGTATAGATGTGAATAATCAATAATAATTATTCACTAACATGGTTCAAAAATAATAACTCGAGTTTGAGTTAGGGAACTTGCCTCGTTTGTAGACTACTGCTACACAATTAAATTCTATCCGCTAGGCAGTTTAATTATCTTCCTTTGAGAGACCTATAGTTAATCTTTTAATTAGCAATATCATAACATTACATTATGTAATCATATATATATATATATATATATATATATATATATATATATATATATATATATATATATATTACATATTACATTTAATTCTTAGAAATATTATCATGCCTCGATAATGTAGATACTCAAAATTTTGAATTCTTGTTACTAACTTTTCAGGAGGGAAAAATCGTCTTCTAGAGATAACCCTGGAAGTTAAATCAGTGCCAGTCCCGAAGATAACCCCAGGATACTTAGTTCCATCTCAGAGACAACCACGAAATATTCAGTTCCAGTCCCGGAGACAACCCCGCGAGTTTTAGTTTTAACCTCGGAGACAACCCCGACGAATGCAATTCCAGTTCCGGAGATAACACCAGAGAAGTCAGTCCCATCTCGGAGATAACCCCAAGATATTCAGTTCCAGTCCCAAAGATAACCCCAAGAATTGCAGTTTTCCACCTCGGAGACAACACCGAGGAATGCAATTCTAGTTCTAGAGATAACACCGGAGAAGTTAGTTCCATCTCGGAGATAACCCTGAGATATTCAGTTCCAACCCCGAAGATAACCCCGGGAGTTTCAATTTCAACCTCAGAGATAATCCCGATGAATGTAGTTGTAGTTCCGTAGATAACCCCATAAAAGATCGTTTGAATTCCCAGCAATCAGCTTCATCCTCGATCATAGCCCCGAAGCACTCAGTCCCAAACCCGGAGATAACCCCAGGAGGTCGGTCACACCTCAGAGATAACCCTGAGGACATCCAGTACTTAAAGCTGCCCAATCTCAGAGATAACCTTGAGCAACGACTGTTACATCAGTCCAGAACCGGAGATAACCCCGGTGAGGAGCAAAATCAACATTTTGCCACCACGATCCCACATTCACGCCTTCTCAACAACATTTTAACCTACATACTACATAGAAGTGTCCTACAAGAACCATAACTTCAATCCTGAGTAACTACTACACAAGACATCACACCAGATAGAATTTGAAGACTTGAAGACCTAGGCAATGACCCATCTTCCTGACTTCGTACAACCTCTTATCTGATGTCATTGTGTAGCTCTCGGCAACAGCATTTCGAAAAGGTATTATGCGCCTCCACCGGATGCTCGGATTGAAAGTTATGAAGGTTTGAATGGATAACGCGTTGCACGTACTTCGAGACGGCGGGGCCCACGGAGCTCGTGGCACCCCGGGCAGCCACAGGTACATTTGCGTCTGCCGCAGGTACACCTGCGGCTCCCCCCTCTATAAATAGAGGGCTTGGGGTGGCCATTTGTAAGAGAAAAAAGGCGAGGAAGCCCTGTCCATTTTGCTCTGTACACTATAAATTGAGTGCTTTCTCATTTCAAACACTTGTTAGATTATATTTTGCTGCATTTTACACGTGGGAACCAAGTGTTCATCCATTTAAAGCTATTTGAAGTCTTCTTTAGCAGTCCTCTGCAAACCTTCTCACATTTCTTAAAGCCTTTCTCCACCTTTGTGCACATACAATTATTCACGTTCAGAGTCGTGTTGTGTGCGTATG
Organism: Panax notoginseng; assembly: GCA_016801055.1. Taxonomy (NCBI): domain Eukaryota; kingdom Viridiplantae; phylum Streptophyta; class Magnoliopsida; order Apiales; family Araliaceae; genus Panax; species Panax notoginseng. The sequence continues at coordinate 80,812,919 of CM029020.1, forward strand.
CCCGGACCGTCTGTTTCTACCTTATATATATATATATATATATATATATATATATATATACACACACACACACACACACGCACACACACACACACTCGAACTCGAATTAACGAACTGAGCCTGGATCGATATATATCCGGTGCGTTTACAGCTTATATATATATATATTTACATTTCTGTCAGGCCTGGAGTTAGTTCGTGGCCATTTACTTCTTTTATACACACACACACACACACATAGATATATATATATATATATATATATATATATATATATACAACTTTTTTATATATATAACTGCTTACAGCTTTCATACATACTGCATCATCATGTCAGCCTAGGAATCATGTGATCACAGATTCAGTCTTCTGAATCTAGATCCGGTTCCCGTGATGGACATTTTCAGTTGTGACCAGCTTGTAAATTATTCACGGTGTTTCAATTTCGTTAGACGACTGCCATGCCCACAAGGAGTTCGACACTGCTTTTTATCTTATTTTCTCGAAGACGCTTCGCATCTCGAAAATAAAAGCAATCAAGCCGAACACATAAGAAAATGGAAGTATCAAATGCCTCAATTACTATTGAGCACAACAGTTTGAAAAATGTCTTTTACAAAACATCATTGCTATATCTTGTTAAAACTGGACTTTTATACAAAATTCAAACCTTTTCTATATAGGTGCAAACGAGGCATAGCACTACTTCCAGATAATTGTACATTTATCTACACACACACATATTCAGATAATGGATTAAATTGAAAAGTGGCGGTGACCGTGTCACCACGGATGTCGGGGGGTGCCTAACACCTTCCCTCTGCATAATCAAGCCCCCTGACCCTAACTAATCTCGATTTCACAGACCAGTTAAATAGTGCCACATCACTAGGTCAATATGCAAACCTTTTTTCGGTTGAATTGGTGCAACCATTTAAAAATTTCAACTAGCGACTCTTACAGTCCAATCGTCGACATATACATGTTGAACCTTTTCACAACTTATTTTTTAAAACAAATCTCACCTAACATAAGAACACCAAAAGACAAGAATAAAAAAGGGACAAATAAAAATCCCGACATCGACAGGTGGCGACTCTGTTGGGAACATCCAGTAAGAGGGCTTAAGCCGCTATTTACAAACTTTTCAAAACCTTAATCTTCTTGTGTGTGGATGTTGCATTTACATTTGAATAAATGTGTACGAATGCATTTACTTATTGCACTTAGTGCTTTGCACCATATCTGCTTGTGATATTAGTGCTTCGCACATGTTATCATTTTCATATAGTGAGACACGTTGTATATGAATGTATGTTGTGTGGTTCCTCCACCAGGAGGCTATCTTGTCGGTGTTTAATTACTAGACTCGTAAGAAGACTAATTTCAACGAGGCTCAGGAAAGGCACCACCCAGATTCGCTCTAGTTGAAAGACCGGATTAACTTTTTATCGAGTAAATTACGATTATTTGGGAACCTTCATGCAAAAAAGTCGCGAGAGTAGCCTAAGATAGGTCAGCCTCTGATAAACCAAATGCAGAGGAAAGTCTCTTCATACTTTTCTATTTGAATTACTTGTAATTTCAATTACTTGTAATTTTATTTCCATGGCAATCTCAATGTAATGAAAAATATGAAGGAATATGTGAACATGCATTCCCTTTTATCTTACATGCTATCTTGTCATACAGGCAGTTGACATCTGTTTTACAAGATAATACTCCTAAAAAGGACACATCATATAGCATGTAACATTTCTACATTCCCTAAGACTAAACTACATAAGTATTTTTGTAGGGAAACAATTGGTCCTGTTACCCGTTCAAAGTCCAAAAAGGCAACAAGCCTATAGAGAAGCATGGCTACATCTGGCCAGTCGAGTCCTACTTCTGTCTCTCGCGAGGAGTTCGAATGATTAAGTAACCAGATTACATAGCTGGTTGTTCTGCTTAAAGAACTACACAAGTCCACTCAAGGTCCACAAATACCCATACATACAGAATCCCCTGCACATGGAGGAACTAGGGACCTGACAAAGAAATTCATGTACCTGAATCTCAATTGGACAAAACCAACAAAACCCCTGAAACCACCCATCTCAAATAAGATCCATACACCGGTGATATCAGGAAGAAAGTCCTACAAATGGAAGAGACCATTCGGTCTATCAAAGTGGTTGGAGCACATGGGAGTGTTTAATATGCAGACCTTTGCATCTTTCATGGGGTTCATTATCTAGAAAAAATTCAAGACACTTAATTTTGAAAAGTATGATGGATTGGGAGATTCTTATACACATTTGAAAGTCTTCATTGGAGAGCTCAGATCTTATGCCGAGGATGAAAAGCTCATAATGCAGCTGTTTCAGAAAAGTTTGACTCGAGAAGGTAGATTATGGTACACCAGATTAGACAACTCTAAGATTCATAGCTGGGAGGGCCTAGCTCATGCTTTCCTCAGTCAGTACAATTTTCAAACTCAGATGGCTCCTGACCGGTACCAAATTACCATTGTCAAGAAATAATCTAATGAGTCTTTCAGAGAGTATGCCCAAAGATGGAGGCATCTGGCTGCTCAAGATATTCCATCAATGACTGAGTATGAAATGGTGATGACCTTCATAGACATTCAAGAAGCTCCCCTCTATGAGAGAGTTTTAGCTGGCATAGGCGAAGCATTCTCCGAAATGATCAAACACGGAGAAATGGCCGAGATGGGATTGAAGTCAAGAAAGATTCAAGACCTTGCCGCTTTAAAAGTTGTAGCTGAGCACATCCAGTCTGGAACTTATGGAAACAACCCCTATAGGGTCCATAAGAAGAAAGAGGAGGATGTTTCCTTGATATTACAAGGGCAAAAAGGCAGTTAAAGCATGCCTATTCAAAGGAGAAACTACTCCCCTTTTTAAGCACAGTCTTCAAACCCTCCATTGCCAAAAGGTGGAGAAGTCAGACACACTCGAGTGTTCACACCCTTAGGGGACTCACTCGAGAACATTCTTAATCTTCTGACAACCTAGAAGAAAATTACCCATCTTCTTCCACCAGCCAACCCGAGTGGGAAGGGTTTCAATGCTAACAGGAAGTGTGTTTATCATGCTGGAGCTCCAGGCCATGATACTCAAGATTGCTGGGCCTTGAAGCATAAGATCCAGTATTTAATTAACAATGGTAAGATCGTGGTGACTAAACCCGACCAACCCCATGTGCAAGACAACCCTCTTCCATAACACAAATAAGAGGAGGTTAACATGATTAATTGGAGTAGTGGACAAACTTCCCACTATAGTGGTGGATCCTCCCAAACCGGCAAAGATAGTGCTGACAAATGGGATTACGTACAATTCCAGTTTATGATGGAACGAAAGATGAAGGCTCTAAGCGAGAAAGTTAACCAATTGGCAGAACTGGTGGTTCATCAGCACCAAGTCACACGTCAATTATTTAGCCAGGAGCATGCTAGCCTCCTTCCTCTTGTTACAAATACTTCACCACATGCTCTAAAAAATGAAACACTGGAGTATAAAATTGTAAAACGAGCAAATGCTAAAGCCCGTCAAGATTTAGCCAACAAAAGGGAATCCACCTATTTAGGTCAATCGATGGAAGAGATATAGAAGATGTTGATCAATGAGGAAAGAATCACAGCTCTGCTACCTCCAATCAGCCCGCGCTCAAGACAGTTTGATTTTAATGGAGTATGTCAATACAACTCCCACTCTCGCAGTCACATCACTAAAGAATGCTGGGCACTCAACCATCTTATTCAAAACCTACTTGACAACGGTGTCCTACAAATGACAGACAATGACGCTGTACTACTGGAGAATGGGGACATAATTCCTACAAGATGGAAGGAAATCGTAGAAGTTATATCTTCTGAGGGGGATTTAGCTACCTCATCACATGCAATTCAACCTATTCAACTCAAGGGTGTTGAAAACCCTTTGAAAGAGGCTGCGCCAAAACCATTTATATTGCCATTCAGGCCGCAGTATCCTGTTGTCAGCCTACAGAAAGTGCCATGGAATTATGGAGAGGCTGAAAGATCCACATCTAATATAACTGCTGCAGTGTTAAAAGAGAATCCACTGTATCTTCCCCAACGGGTGATGAAGCCTACCATCAGGTCAAAGGGGAAAATTCCCATGGAGAAGATTGATGAATTCCTATGTACTATGGGACATAATGAAGTCAAGGTGGTTTTAAGCTTACAAGAAGCTCTACAATAGGTTTCCATACTGGACTTGGTATTCTCCTCAGAGGATAACCACAAGGTCTTACTGGGAGTTTTAGAAGAAGCCCGCTTGCAATAATCAGTGGATGTTGAAATGTGCCACCACCTGGTTAATCACATTTTTAGCGGCAATGTAATATCCTTCACTGATGATGACATACTTCCCGAAGGAACGAGTTGCTGCACATAGTGGTTATGTCCTTCAGATATGTGGTAGCACGAGTATTGATAGGTGGAGGATCATCCTTGAATATCTGCCCTTATGCCACCTTGGAGAAAATGAATATCAATCTCAACATGATCCGAAGCAGCCATACAATTATCAAACCTTTTTATGGATCTCGACGAAATGATGTCAGAGAGATTGAATTGCCTCTGCATATTGGTCCACACGCATTCTGCGTATCCTTTTATGTGCTCAAAATAGTTACCGGATACAACCTACTTTTGGTAAGACCGTGGATTCATATGGCTAAAGCCGTCCCATCCACCCTTCATCGGCATCTCAAATACATCATTAACAACATCTTGGTTATTGTTAATGCTGAGCCAGAATGTTCTGTAGAAGGTGACATCCCACTCATCAGTTTTAATTCAGAAGTTGAGCATGTCGACTTCTATGCTCTGGAGGTTAGCAACACTCACTACCATCCCATTGGGGTGCCACCTCTGATACTCAAGATTTTTGTTGAGGTAATGTCGGCAAGTCAAGCAATGATATCCTTGGATTATCAACCTAGATAAGGGTTGGGCAAAGATGATTAGGCATTAAGCACCCAATTCAAGTTCCAAGACAAACTGGGGCAACCAGAATAGGCTATTCATCTAGTTACAGTCACAGGAATCCTCACAAACACAAACAAGTTCCTTCACCTTTAGCCATACGGCGATTGCCTCAACCTACAGGGACTGAGCCTGTATGGCCTTCAATAAAGGTTCTTGCCCATGTGATGACTATGTTATTTCCTAAGCCGATACTGGTCAAAGGAAAGGAAGTCCTGATACCAGATCCGGAGGCGGAGGAAAAGGATCACAGGCGTAAGCAGGACATTACAAAGCGCTTATCAAATATATGTATCATAGTCCACACGGACAGTACGAACAGAGACATCCCATACGATGATTGTCCAAACATTATGGTCATCATTCGGGAGAAGAAGGACAATAACAATCCCTTCATCATTGCTGTCCACCAGGACTTCACCCTTAACAATTGGAGCAACACTCTTTGCATTTGTCGACAAAGGTAAAAAGGGCAAAAATTCCCTCTGCCCTGTAGATAGCAATAACTGCTTACTTTTATTTTATAGTATTCACAGTTATTTTTGTCATTATATGCTAACACTTTGTATGATTAAACAGTTTCATATATTAAGTGAAAGCATTTTTTTTCAGGACTCTAAAGTTAGATGTGCCTATACTTGCTGATGAGGTGCCTATTCTCCACAAGGACTGTAACTTTAATGTAAAGTTGGACTCAGACATGATGGAAATACAAGAGGACTATGAGATACCTCAAGAGATCAAAGAATGGGTCGAAGACAAAACCAAACCAAATCTTGATCAAACCACCCCTTTCAACCTCGGAACCTTAGAAAACCCCAAACAAATCCAGATTGGTACGAACCTTACTCAAAACCAAATGAATGATATGGTTACTCTATTGACCCAATTCCAGGATGTGTTTGCATTGTCTTATGAAGACATGGTCGGTTTGTCCACTGACATTGTTATTCATCGACTTCCCATTAAAGGGGGATTCAACCTACTCAGGTAGAAGCTTAAGTGATTAAAACTTGAGTGGAGTTTAAAAGTTAAAAGAGAAATTGTGGAACAATTTCAAGCTGGCATCATCATGGTGTCAACATATCCTGAGTGGCTATCCAACATAGTCCCTATGCCTAAACCTGGAGGAAAGGTATGAGTTTGCGTGGATTACAGGAATCTGAATAAAGGTTACCTTAAAGATAGCTTTACCTTGCCATTCATCCATATACTCATTGACATACAACTCAATATGACAGTACTCCTTCGTTGATTGTTTTGTGGGGTACCATCAAATCATGGTTGCTAAAGAGGATCGTGAGAAAACTGCGTTTATCACTCATTGGGGAACCTTTTGCTACAGACGGTTGTCATTCGGCCTCATCAATGCTGGAGCTACTATTAGCGAGCTGTGATGGCTCTTTTCCACAATTTAATGCACTAAGAGATAAAGATCTATGTGGATGACATCATTATCAAGTCCCAAAGGGAGGAAGACCACATAGACCATCTTAGAAAGCTCTACAACAGATTACGTAAGTACAACTTGAAGTTGAATCCAGCTAAGTGCGCCTTTGGCGTCAAATCAGGCAAGTTGCTAGGATTCCTAGTCAGCGACAAAGGGATTGAGATGGATCCCACCAAAATTTAGGCTATCACGGAAATGCCCATTCCTCAAACAGAGAAGGAAATGCGGGGATTTTTGGGAAGAATCAACTTCATCAGCAGATTCATTTCCCAACTCACAGCAACCTGTGAGCCTATCTTCAAGTTGTTAAGGAAGAACTCCTCCACGAAATAGAATGATTAGTACCAAAAAGCCTTCCTTACAATCAAAGAGCAGCTACTCAGAGTTCCTATTTTGGTACCATCCAGTGTTGATGTTCCCCTGTTTATGTACCTATCCTGTGAGCCTATCTTCAAGTTGTTAAGGAAGAACTCCTCCACGAAATAGAATGATTAGTACCAAAAAGCCTTCCTTACAATCAAAGAGCAGCTACTCAGAGTTCCTATTTTGGTACCATCCAATGTTGATGTTCCCCTGTTTCTGTACCTATCCATCAATGGCAATGCCATGGGTTGCATGCTGGGACATAAAGATGATAGAGGCCAAGAGCGAGCTATATATTACCTCAGTAAAAGATTCAGTAGCAGTGAACACAAGTACACTATGATTGAGAAAACTTGTTGTGCATTAGCATGGGCTTCCATGAGGTTACAACATTACCTCCATGGTCACACAACCCATCTCATATCCTGCGTGGATCCTCTCAAGTACGTGTTCAGCAAACCCATGTTAAACTGTCGACTGTCCAGATGGTAGTTGATCCTAGAACAATTTGGCATCGTCTATGTGACACAAAAGTCTATTAAAGGTCAAGGAATTGCGGATCAACTGGCCACCGTACCTTTAGGGGATTTCAAACCATTGGAAACATACTTCCCCGATGAAGGGGAAATGATAGTTCAGCAACACCATCAAGACGATACATACTTATCATGGAAGATTTATTTCGATGGAGCTGTAAACATGGAAGGTTCTAGGGCTAAAGCAGTTCTAGTATCTGTTACGGGGGAGCAGCATCCCGTCGCCATAAAATTGCAGTTTGCTAACACCAACAACACAGCTGAGTATGAAGGCTATATCAGACGGTTAACTGTCTTTGTGGATTCTAAATTGGTAATCAGACAAATCACATGAATCTATCACACCAAAGAGCTACATTTGCTGCCTTACGATCGGTAGGTTCTACAGATGTCTTCGAAGTTTAACGAAATATCATTCCTCCATATTCCTTGGAATAGGAATGACTTTGCGGATGCACTAGCAAACTTGGCCTCTTTGATCAACATACTTGACAAGGAAAACATGCCAACCATCACATTTGCCCGACAAAAGGCACCAACCTATGTGAACTATATTAAAGAAGTATCAGATGAGCTACCTCCCATCCAACACCATTGATATCAACATATCAAGGAGTTTCAACGAGATGGATCTACACCCGCTGAGGTAAGTCAGGCTGAAAGTACGCGGATCCATCGAATGGCTATGAAATTCTACCTGAGCGGAGACGCACTTTATAAAAGAGATGAAAAACTAGGTCTCCTCATATGTCTGGACAAGGACCAAGCTCAGAGGCTCGTTGATGAAATCCACAGTGGAGTATGCGGCCTACACATGAGCGGCCCCTTACTTGTCAAGAAAATCCTAAGAACAGGGCATTGTTGGCTTTCTCTCAAGGCTGACTGTGATGATCACATCAAGAGATGTTACCAATGCCAAATTCATGGGAATGCTATCCACACCCCTCCAAGGGAGCTCCACAATATGAGTTCGCCCTGGCCCTTCTCAATGTGGGGAATGGATGTGATCGGGCCTATCGAGCCCAAAGCCAATAATGGGCATCAGTTTATCTTCACCCTAGGGTTACAAAAGAACTTATCATTGCTTTCATCATAAACAATGTCATTTGTTGATATGGACAAACGGAGGTAATTGTATCAGATAATGCTAAGAACCTCAATAACAAAATGTTGGAGGAGTTATGTAGTAAATTCCACATCAAACATCTCAACTCCGTCATCTACCATCCAAAGATAAGTAGTGTAGTTGAAAAGGCTAATAAGAATATAAAGAAAATCATGTAAAAGATGTCCGCCAATCACAAAGGATGACCTGACTTATTGCCTCTAACATTGTTAGCCTACAAAACATCAATGTGCACTTCCACTAGGGCAACCCACTACTCATTAACCTATGGGATGGAAGCAGTGCTCCCCATAGACGTGAAAATAGAATCCCTCAGAGTGTTGATAGAAGCTCAGCTGGATGAAGACCAATGTTTACAAGATAGGTATCACTAATTATCTCTAATAGATGAAAGGCGAGCCGCTGCTATCTTCCATGGTCAGTTTTACCAACAAAGGATCGCCAGATCCTACAACAAAAAAGTTCGGCTATGGTAATTCAAACAACATGACTTAGTTTTGAAGAAGATCAGTGGCAACCAAGATCAGTCCAAAAGAAAATTCGCCATGAACTGGGAAGGCCCATTTGTTGCCAAGGAAGTATTGACAAGTGGCGCTCTAAGATTACAGGAAATGGATGGCGATGAATTTTTACAACTTATTAACTCGAACACCATGAAATGGTACTTTCTCTGAAGTTACCATTAAGCAAACATCCTTGTTATGGATCACCAAATCCCCAGTCAATTAAGTTTTTCTAAATCCTTTCACTACATACAACCTTTTTCACACCCACTTGCCCCATTAGGGACAAACACACATTCCAACCAGTAGCCTGGTTTCGGATCACCAGATCCTTCAGTCCTCACAGGTTTTCAAAACCTTTCACATCTTCAGTTTATCCCACCAGGGATTAAAATTTTCACACCTTTAGTTTATCATGTAGATGGGATTAAACTTTTCATCTATAATTTGTCCTGTACATAGGGTGATCTACGTCGACCTGATCTTCATAGTTTACGGGAGTACGTAGGCAGCCATTTTATATGGTCTGGTCACACTAAAAAAAGAAATATCCCCTACCACTTTGCCACATACAGCGTTGAACCTTTACACCAGGTTTAAACTACGCAAACCTAATCTCCTCTTCAATAGGAGTACGTAGGCAGCCATTCATGGTTCGGTCTTACCCCCTACCAAAACACAAAAACATGTCAACGGTACTAGGATTGTCCTTCAATACATCACACTTCATCGGCTTTAGATCAAAGGGATGGAACTACCTGACCTCCCCACATCAATGGGAGAATCGGCGACCATCTAAACTGCGGTTGAATCCTCAAAGAGAAACACCAATCCATAAGAGATGGAACTAACTGGGTTCCACCACATAAATGAGTATCGGCAACCATCTATGGTGCGGTCAACCTCAGATAGGAAAGCCACACTCCTCTCCACATCTCCATACACCAGTCCCAAGACACCAAAGATGGTAGGGAATACACACAGATCAATGTTCCATTCTGAAAGATCCCGAGACATCTCAATGTCCATCCATCAAGGAGGAGTTCAGAATACATCAAGATCACAAGCCCTGGAGAAACAGGCAAATATCGAGCAAGCAACAAGGCAAAACTAAAAGGGAAGTATATCAAAATATGATTCCCTGCCATATATAATGTTGTCTGATATATACAATATGTACTGTACATGATAAAATGGCTAAGTTAGTTTTGTAGGAAAATACAAGCCCATCTACAAATCTGTGTATATGCAGGCTATTAAGTCCAACATGGCATCCCTTTCGAAAGAAGGAGGTAACGCTGTGATCTCCTACCCAAGGATCTCTACACGAGCCAACAGATCTATAACTAACTGTATGGTGACACTATGCTCATCAGTATAAGTGCTCATCTTTGTAATTATGCCAGTAGTAAGGGACCTCACTACAGTACTATCTGTAACAGCGATATCTCGAGCAGATATAGCATTATCCTGCTCAATAATCACTGCATCTCTAGATGAATTGGCCTCATCCCGCTCAGCAACAGCGGTATCTCTATGAGCTAATGCCTCATCTCTCTTTAACAGAGCACCATCTCTCCCAGCAAGAGCTGTCGACATTAAGACCCTAGCCTAATCTATTTCAAAGGTCATCTGATTAAGACTCTGCTCTAAATACTCTACGACATGTTGGATCACAGTAGCAGTCATACTGGGAGAATCTGCAAGAGTTGCTGGCAACCCGGCGAATAGCTCCTCCTCAGTGCGAGAATCAGTGTCCTCCATGGGCTTTCCACCACCTGAATCAGTCCCCGACACTATGGATACAATCGCACCTAACGTGATCTCTGCCTCCATCCGTGTAGAATACTTTGTAGAATGGCCCGAATGGCTAACTGTAAACTCAGAACTCTCATGCTGATCCCAACATGCATACACCCTAGATCTATCCTCTACTAACAAATATCGAAATGACAAACGCTGACCTAATTCCTCCTCAAAAGGATGAGCATCCTGGAACTTGTCAAACTATGACATTATAGCCAGTGGGTGATATGGGGTCATGCCCCTCAAACCAGCTAGAGGGAGATAATCCATCCCTGGTGCATGAGTAATGAAGCTGTAGGCTGAGCCGACCCTTGTATATGGCAAAATGTTAAATGGATCCTCGATCCCTACCAAGAACGCCGACCAGGATGTAGCGTCTGTACACTCTGCTGACTGAAAGGAGTAAGACATGGCTATCACATGGGAAAAATAATACCCATGCCGTTGGAAGGTGCCAATCGGTCTCAAGTGTGACATAAACCACACATACAGTAAGACCGTGTTGCCTATAAATACCCCTGCAGAATGGGTGTGGCAATATATGGCTAACCACAGTGTCTCTACCACAATCATCGGCACAATGATCTGACCCTCCATGAGAGCTCTTACTGCCATAATAACCCTGATGTCAAGATGATCCATGTATAATGGCGTATACAAATAAGCTACTACACACATCATGAGTATGTCTACTCTAGCAACACGCCACTGATCCTCTGATGTGGTGAAATCCCCGGAGTACTGTGCATAGCTGTCCACTGAGCCAAATTTATCTATCAGAAAATGCTGGGACACTACATGACTGGATGTAATCTCATCCTGTGCTACCCTACGCCTCAACCTGGTGAGGGTCATGAACTGTATGTGCATATCTCTGACAGCCATCTGAGCGCAAGGCATGTCCAATGCCAAAGTTATCAACCACTCATACTCCTCTAAGGTGGGAGTCAACTCCTGGGTCTCAAACCGAAAAACCTGCATCTCCAGTACCCAATGCTCTAACATGCCATCTATAAAACCCATAGGAACCTGGAACATCAGGAGGGTGATGGAATACTACAACAGTTGATCTATAATCACCCTATTTGAAGGGGAAACACTATCATACCAAGATCCCTAGAATGAGGCCACCAATACTGGTAAGGTGTGATCAATACGGCTAACCGTCGACGAAGACATCTGTGTGGGCCGTATCATAAGGCCATCTAGGGGTCAATGTTGAACATCTCTGGACATACATATGCATAACATAATACATGCATGATAAATAATAGATGGCAATATGATGTAGGGAATGGAAAATAGTACATACATTCCTAAGTACATCATCATCTAAATACATCATCTCTGCATAGCTAAAAAATACAGGGAAATGGGGCACAGATGCCCTACAACTAATAGAGGCCTATCAAAAGATATAACGAGAATGGGGCACATCCAACCAGTATCTAATAGACGCCTATCAAAAGATATAGCGAGAAAATACATCAGAAGAAGTCAATGGTGTTGATGTCTACATCATCAATCCTGTCCACCTGATGTAACTCCTCTTGAGTCACTAGATATCCGCTAAGAGGGATGTCAAGTCTATACAAGGGAGGATCTGCACCAACAAATCCATATGGGTCATCTGAAGGGCCAGCCCCTGAGCTGGAAGGATCAAAAGTATCCGCCTCCGAAGGATCTCTGCCCAAATGCCGGATGAAAAAATGTGCCCGGTCCAACTGCCAGGTCAAACTATCAATCTGTGTAAAATGAGTTGGATCTTGGACACATGCCATCCAATCCATCATCATCATGGATCCAAGAACCATATCCCCATGAACTGAGTGGCGCGGGTCTGGGCTCCGATGGTATAAGGGGACCACCAACAATATAATGCCTCCTGAGTAAACGGACCCTTTGATAAAGTAAAAGCCATCAACGCCCATCAATGGGATATCACTGACAGGCGACTACGATATAGGCCAATAATGCCTGGCAGGAGGCAAGATCGGTACACGAATATCTCTTGTGGTGCTCTTAATAACACACTCACCTAAATAGAGCTCCCACGGTCCATCTGTGAAGAGAGGAATCTGGCAGGTGGACATCACATACTCGACACCAGTCGGGTATCCATCCTCAAAGCCGATAGTCAAATGGTCCCCAGAGTAGGGAAACCAATTGATGGCATCAGCTGTCAATAACTCCAACTATAAGCGACAATGGGTGAAACCCTCAGCTATAGGAACCTCCGCTAAAATGGAGTGATGCCATAGCTGTCCTCGTGGATAGATATCTAAAACAAACACACTAATAGGACACAAGCATGGTAAACCTAACACACTAATAGGCCCAAAATTGTCAACACAAAGGCAAACATCTGCTGTCAGTCAACACTCTTAACATGTACATAGGAAATCAAAAGAGAAATACTCAACAGTAGAAATGGATAAAATCCTAGCCAAGCCTCTGTCAAGCCCTGTGAACGCATACGCATCCCCTTGAGGAAATATACAAAGGTGTAGGAGCCTCAGTCATACTCTCCAATACGGTTCACCTCTCACGTGGCACTAATTAAGGTGAATGACACCGTGGAAGAGTTGTCTGCTATGAAACAACCTCTGCTAATAACCAGAAACACTCGCCAAAGAATGCGATTCTGGCTCTCACATCAGCGAGCATAGGCTCACTCAATAGCCCACTTATAGCATCTACACTCAAAGGACCTGTACGAACTTTCCTGCCCTTGAGCGCCTCAGTCACGACTCCTAGCAAGGATCGAATGGCAGTCGGGGTAATGTTCGCCGTACAAGGCGCTGGCGCCATTCCAGACTCCATATCGGTGATAAACCGCCAATCCATCAGCGTCATCATCACCTCACACTCCAACAAATGGAGAGATTGAGTCTGGTAAAACTAGTGCTCAGACAATGCCCTGAGGAAACCTGAGGGACAACAGCGGGGAAGAATGGAAAAGAACTCTGCAAAGCCCCAATCATGCACAATCTCTTAGTAATGTAACACCCCAGTCCCATATCGAAAGATAGGGGAAAAATTTGTCTGCATATAAGGAAATAAGTACTACCAATAGTACCTTCAAGTCATGACCTTTTGGGAGCCTGTGGTGGGCTAAGTTGACCCAAGAAGATACTATTAGGACAGTGGTTTGATGCCTTATTTTGATGGATTTGATTCGATTCGGACTTGGGATTTGACCTGAGATTTATTCCGGACTCGCGATTTGATCCGGGTTATATCAAGTAATCTGGATGCAAAGCCTGATATAGGGAGTGTATGTTGAATCAGTTCCCTCAAGGCTGCGTATAGTCGGGAACCTACACCATAAATGCAAACCAATATCAAAATCCTTGCTCCTCATCAATAGGAAAAAGGAAGATCAAACCCAGCTTTTACCTCGTTTGCCTCTAAATAAACTGAGGGTGGCGACTCAAATCACCTAGAAGATCTAGAATCATCACATTAATGTCTGGAAGATCCCTGCAGGGAGCATGAGCAACAGGAACTGGAGCCGTAACTAGTACATCCTCCTCCTCATCCTCAACATTCGGTACATCAACCCGGATAGGACGAACCACCGCCTCCATCAAGCGACGAGGCTATCTAACTTAATGGGGTCGAGGCACTTCAGAAGCCCTCCTCCGTACACCTGAAGTGGTCCTGCAGAAACTACTCGGCTAATCTGGATCCATAATATCTGAACACAAGTCTCCAAATCACCTAAGAAAAGGTGTGGTAAATTCTAACCTGGAGCTTTTTAAATGCATTTTATGACTACATACATGCATGCATTATTTTAATAAATGCCTGCAGTAGAGTTAAAAATGCATGTCTACCCAATGCTTAGGCTCATGGGAAAATTTTACCAGAGTCTACTTTGTAGATAAGACTATCCACATGCACATAGGCATAACTAGGTGGTCATTTAATAGCACGCCTACCCATAGTCATAAACATCATGTATGCATAAAAATGTAAAAGTCATAGTCCATGATGGTATACTAATTACCAAAATTAATTATCTTCACTACCTTTGCTTATTTGTCCTCAGATATGATAAGAAATAGTAGACCAAGGTACCAATTTGACTGTTTCAAAAGATAATTTTTTTCACATTATTATGTTCAGCATGGTTAAATACTAACATTTATTATGTTGAATATTTTTTATCAAGTCATATGAGCATGCATATTCACTACTATGTGTTTAGACGCAATTCATATGACAACTCATTTTTCAACGAACAAAAACTAGAAACGAAGACATGCATACGTTACCAAGATAGTGTGAAACACTTGTACAGTGACAGATTTCACAGAAAGTAACCCGAACTGAGCAGATCTGAAGAAGATCTCTCGGATTCTCTGTGTGGCGTAACGTGAAAATGACTTGTGAAAGGAAAGCAACCTACAAGTACACCCACGGTTGGCCGCAGGTGTACCTACGGCTACCACAGGTGTACCTGTGGCTACCCTATATTGGTCCCACCCCTCCGGTTCGGTCCAATTTGAGTTACAAAGGTGTTCTCACAAGCTGAAAAAGTCAAATCAGGAAAAAAGACGCTACGCGATTGAGCGGAAAAGCCTAAAATCCTGGTTTTCAATACCAAACTGTGGGTCTACATGTCACTCATTAGTATTCGCCCGGACACAGGGTACAAAACACCAATGATTACAGCTATTACAAACTACACTCGATAATACCTCACAAAGGTCTGATGCCATCAGTTCAGGGTCGTAACTCAAGAATAGCTCTCCCCAGCGGGTAATTTATACATCTCAGCCGTTGAAGCACATTTCAACGAAGGTCAAAAAACCTTGACATTATCTTCTGCCATTAGCAAGTAAACCCAACGAAGTGTTATAAGTCATCTTATGATTACAATCATTGGTAATTAAACCCAACGAAGCGTCGGAGATGGTCCGATGGTAGTATCCGTTTATGCACATTTCAGCGAGGGTCAGGCAACCCTGACAACACAGACTTTTGGCAGTAACTCCGACAGAATATTGGAAATACCTGACGATACAAACTAGGTAAACCATCCTCATAGGGTAGGACCGATGATGGAATATGTTATACACATCTTCCTTAGACAAAGCCCAATCCCCACGAGTCTCTTGTACATGAGAGGTACATTCTTAGTGGGAAGTCTATACCAAGGATTAAGTACTTTGGTGATAACCCTAATGTCAACATCCTAAAAGTTCCTGAGAGCTTTAGAGTACACATCCAAACAGTTCATCAGAATCATCTATGATAACTCCAGTACCCATCAAAAGTCATGGGAGCAAACAGTCATCACATCCCGTTGGAAAACGCTCCAACAAACCACATTCATCATACATTTGCATTGTGCTGCAGTATATTATCTCATGAATATCTTGACATATTTCAAGTATCTAGTGTTCTTTATCCTATCCATGCAATCACATTGCATGAATATGATAAAGAGTGGCATCTGTAGATACTCAAAATTTTATATTCCTGTTACAAACTTTTCAGGAAGGCAAAATCATCTTCCAGAGATAACCCTGGAAGTCAAATCAGTGCCAATCCTAGAGACAACCCCAGGATACTCAGTTCCATCTTAGAGATAACCCCGAGATATGCAGTTCTAGTCCTAGAGACAACCCCGGGAGTTTTAGTTTTAACCTCGGAAACAACACCGAGGAATGCCATTTTAGTTCCGGAGATAACACCAGAGAAGTTAGTTCCATCACGACGATAACTCCAAGATATTTAGTTCCAGTCCCGAAGATAACCCAAGGAACTTCAATTTTCAACCTCGGAGACAACCTCGAGGAATGCAATTCCAGTTATGGAGATAACACTTAAGAAGTTAGTTCCATCTTGGAGACAACCCTGAGATATTCAGTTTCAACCTAGGAAACAACCCCGAGGAATACAGTTGTAGTTCTGGAGATAACCCCAGAAAAACTCGTTTTAATCCCCAACAATCAGCTTCAACCTCGGTGATAGCCCTGAGGCACTCAGTCCCAAACTCGGAGATAACCCATGTAGGTTAGGCATACCTCAGATACAATCCTGAGGGCATTCAGTACTTACAGCAGCCCAATCTCAGAGATAACCCTGAGCTACGACTGCTACATCAGCCCAGAATCGGAGATAACCCCGGTGAGGGGCAAAATCATCATTTTCCCACTTCGATCCCATATACACACCGTCTAAACAACATTTAAACCTACATACTACACATAAGTGTCCTACAAGAACCATAGCTTCAATCCCGAGTGACTACTACACAAGACAACACACCAGATATAATTTGCAAACTTGAAGACCTGGGCACGGACCCATCTTCCTGACTTCGTACAACCTCTTATCCCATGTCATTGTGTAGCTCTCGACAACAACATTCTGAAAAGGTATTATACGCCTCCATCAGATGCCCTGATTCGAAGTTATGAAAATTCGAGCAGGCAATGCGTTGTACGAGTGCACGTACTTCAAGAACACGGGCAGCTACAGGTACATCTGCGACAACCGCAGGTACATCTGCGGCTGTCGTAGGTACACCTGCGGCTGTCGCAGGTACACGTGCGACTCTCTTCTCTATACATAGAGGGCTTGGGGTGGCAATTTGTAAGAGAAAACAAGCGAGGAAGCCCTATCCATTTTGCTATGTACACATTATAAACTGAGTGCTTTCTCATTTCAAACACTTGTGAACTTGTATTTTGCTACATTTTACCGGTGGGAACCGACAGTTCATCTATTTAAAGCTATTTGAAGTCTTCTTTAGCAGCCCACTATAAGCCTTCTCACATTTCTTAAAGTATTTCTCCATTTTTGTGCACACACAATTATTCATGTTAAGAGTCGTGTTGTGTGCGTATGCCCGGACCGTCGGTCTGCGGCTTATATATATATATATCATTCCTGGAGTTTATTTTGTGTCCATTTACTGCTTTTATACATACATATATATATATATATATAACTGCTTACAGCTTTCATACATACTCCATCATCATGTGAGCCTAAGAATCATGTGAGCGTAGGAATCATGTGATCACAGATTCAGTCTTCTGAATCTAGATTCGGTTCCCGTGATGGACATTTTCAGCTGTGACCAGCTTGTAAATTATTCACGGTATTTTAATTTCCTTAGACGGCTGTCATGCCCACAAGGAATTCGGCACTGCTTTTTATCTTATTTTCTCAAAGATGCTTCGCATCTTGAAAATAAAAGTAATCAAGTCGAACACATAATAAAATGGAAATATCAAATGCCTTAATTACTATTGAGCACAAGGGTTTGAAAAATCTCTTTTACAAAACATCATTTCTATATCTTGTTAAAACTGAACTTTTATACAAAATTCAAACCCTTTATATATAGGTGCAAACGAGTCATAGCACTACTTTTAGATAATTGCACATTGATCGACATACACACACATACACACACATTCATATAATGGTTTAAATGGAAAGCATATCTAAGAGATGAAGAACATTTGTTACAACCCCCATGTCAAAATCTGATGGTCTAAGCCATTGGAAAACCTTTATAGCAGGAATCTTGAAAACATCTCTGTGACTTGTCGTCAAATCAGTCTCATATAGCATTGATGGACATTTCAAACCGTTGGCGACAACCCCATAATAGCATCGGAAAGATCCAGTGATGAAAGCTTCGTAAACTACCGTTCGAGTAGACATCAAAGCAGTTCAGTGGAAACCATCATTAACAACTCCATCCCCAACAGAATTGGCGATAGTAGGCAATTATAAGATCCCATTGGATATAAATTCAACAAAAACATCCAGCATTCATAAAAACATCACATCATGCTGCATTGCATGTCATCATCTTAATCTTATCATATTTGAAATGTCTAGTAATCTTTATCCCGTTCATGTCATTACATTGCATAAACATGATAAAGATGGGCATCTATAGACACTAAAAATTTTGCATTCTTGTTACTAACCATGTAGGAGGGCAGAATCGTCTTCCAGAGATAACCCTTGAAGTCAAATCATCAAGTCAACCCTGACGACAACCCCGGGGGATCAACTTCTAACTCCGAAGACCACCCTGAGAGATCAAATCCAACCCTAGTGATAACCTCGAGAAATCAATTTTAACCCTGGAGATAACCTTGGGAGATCCAGCCAAACCCCGGAGATAACCCCCGGAGATCAAGATTTAACCCCGGAGACAACTCTGGGACATTAACTCTAGCCCCAAAGATAATCCCGGGAGATCCAATCCAGCCCCGTAGATAACCCCGGGATATCAAAGTCAAACCCCAGAGTCAACCCTGGGGGATCCAGTTCAAAGCCCGGAGTTAACCCCTAGAGGTTAAACAACCTCAAAGATAACCCTGAGGACTGTTAGAATCAATAACAGTCCAATTTTGGAGTCAACCCTGAGAAATGATAGGTACAACTGCATCAAGACTAGAATCAACTAGGGAGGGGGGAAAATCGTCATTTTGCCAATTCAACATTAAATTAACCCAAATCAATGCAAAAGAAGTCCTGTATGTCGACGTCATGAAAATTTAACTCTTTTTGTTCTTACCTTTTATGTTCTCTATTTTGTTAAGTTTTGTTTGAAAATAGTCCGGCTTACGTGAAAGCACGGTTACCATAACTTTATAATTCCCTAATTAATCTAAATGTGTTTGTGTTAATTGGGCCTATGTGCAGTTATCTTGAAGTAGTGATATGCCTCGTTTGCACCTATATACAAAGGGTTTGATTTGTAAAAAGTTCAATTTTAAGCAAGATATAGCAATGATGTTTTGAAAATAGGTTTTCAAACCCTTATGCTCAATAGTAATTAAGGCCTTCGATACTTCCTTTTTATTCCGTATTCGGCATGATTTGATTTTATTTTCGAGATGCGAAGAATCTTTTAGAAAATAAGATACATAGCAGTGTCGGGCTCCTTATGGGCATGAAATCCATCCAAGGATGTCCAAACACCATAAATAATTTACAAGGTGGATGCATAGCTGAAAAGTGTCAGTCGTGGGAACTAAATCAAGATTCATTAGCTGAATCTTAGACCTAGTGGCTCCCAGGTTCACATGATTGATTAATATTTACAAAAACTAGAAAGAAAACTAGATTTAAATATATTTTATCCATTCTAGCTTCACGGTTCTAGTTTAACAATTTTTGAATCGGTTAATGTTAGGAATGACTAGACCTAAATCTAGTCCACAGGCTGAAATATTAAGGATTTACATTACAAAAGCAGTTAAAGAAGATATTTAAAAGCGGTAAATTTATATGTGTGTGTGTGTGTGTGTATATATATATATATATATATATATATATATATATAAACGCAGTAAGAGGGCACGAATTAGGATGCAGGCCAAACTAGAAATGTATGTATGTATGTATGTATGTGTGTGTGTGTGTATATATATATATATATATATATATATATATATATATATATGTATATACGATTCGGGCATAACTAATCCGTGAGAATCTCGATATATATGTATATCAAAGCAGTAGAAAGCTTCAAAATCTAAAAAATCTTACAATGGGCTGCCAAGAAGACTTCAGATTGCTTTTGGAGCTTGAACGCTCGGTTTCCACCGGTTAAATTTTGATATGTGGTATAGTATGAGCTTATAAGTGTTTAGAAAGAAAAATATTCAAGTTTGAAGTAATCTAGAAGAGGTTAAGGGCTAAAATGGATAAAGTTTTCTCCTTGTTTTTTCTTTTTTTTGAAATGAGCTGGTGGGGGAGGGGTCTATTTATAGACCAAGATGACTGCAAGTCAACCCACGGCAGCCGCGGGTCTACCTGCTGCTCCCCAGGTTGCCATGGGCATCGCGGGTCCTGTTGTCTCGAAGTACGTGCACTCAAATAACGCATTATCCGCTCTAACCTTCATAACTTTTTATTTGGGCATCTGATGGAGGCGTGCTATACCTTTATGAAAATTCTTTGATGAGGGCTATACAATGACATGGGATATGACATTTTTCGAATTCAGGAAGATAGGTCCATGACCAGATCTACAGGTCTTCGCAGTTTATCTATTGAGTTGTCTTGTGTTATTTTCACTCGGGATTAAAGTTATGGTTTTGCAGGACTTCTTTTGCATTGATTTGAGTTGATTTGATGTTGAATTGGTAAAATAATGATTTTACCCCTCCAGAGTTGATTCCGGTCTTGATGCAGTTATAGCTATATTTTCTCAGGGTTGTCTCCGAGATTGAACTGATGTTGATTCTGATAGTCCTTAGGGTTGTCTCTGAGGTTGGTTTGACCTATTGGGGTTAACTCTGGGCTATGAACGGATCCCTCGGGGTTAACTCCAGGGTTTGACTTTGATGTCCCAGTATTATCTTCGGGGCTAGATTGGATTTCCCGGGGTTGTCTCTAGGGCTGTAATTGATATCCTGGGGTTATCTTCGGGGTTTGATTGGATCTGTTGGGATTATATCTGGGGCTAAAATTGATGTCCCAGGCTTATCTCCAGGGTTGGATTTGATCTCTTGGGGTTGTCACTGGGCTTTGATTGGATCTCCTTGGGTTATCTTCGGGGTTAGATTTGATCTGACTTCCAAGGTTATCTCTGGAAGATGATTCTATTCTCATGCATGGTTAGTAACAGGAATGCAAACTTTTGAGTGTCTATAGATGCCCTTCTTTATCATGTTTATGCAATGTAATGGCTTGGACATGATAAAGATTACTAGACACTTGAAATATAACAAGATTAAGATGACGTCATGTAATGCAACATGATGTGATGTTATGAATGATAGATGTTTTTGTTCGATTTATATCAAATGGGATCGATAACTGCCTACTCCTGCCGCTTCTATTGGTTATGGAGTTGTCAATGATGGTCTCCACTGAACTGGTCTGATGTCTACTCGAACTATAGTTAACAAAGCTTTCATCACCGGATCTTTCTGATGTTATGTTCGGGTTGTATCTAGCGGTTTGAAATGTCCATTGGTGCTATTTGAGACGTATTTGACAAAAAGTCGCAGAGATGTTTTCAAGATCCCTACTATGGAGGTTTTCCAATGGCTGAGACAATCAAATTTTGACATTGGGGTTGTCACCAATGTTTTTTCATCTCTTGGATGTACTTTCCACTGAAGATGTTCTTCCCTTTTCCGAGTAACTCTCGGGGATTGTTGATAATTTATCCTAATGATAGCTTGGCTTGGTTGCCATCATTGAATGTTTCTTGCCATTACGCTTGCATTACCACCATCGCTCTGACTTTATGTCAGATTGATGCCGATACTTTCACTGGAGATAGGATTTGACTACTTGCTTCCAAAGAATCCTCACAATACTTACTCGAATGACAGTGTTGTGAAGGTTGACCATCACCGACTTTCATCGGTGCCTACTTGAACAGTAGATTACAAAGGTCTTGAAATCACTGAGCCTTTACGGTGTCTTAGTTGGGGATCTGTATAACAGTTTCCATCATCAGCCATCCTCGATGAGGATGGTTTTCCATGGCTTTCATCATCAAATTTATCCTGATGTTACGCTAGAGTTGTTGCCAACGGTTCGCAATATCAGATACTCTAATCTTTGTTGAAGTAGCTTTCAACGGTTTGCATCAGCGAACCATTCCCGATGATATGGTAGAGTTGTCGCTAGCTATTTTTATTGTCAATCATTCTGACCTTCATTGAAGTAGCCTTCAACGGCTTACATCACCGAACCATTCCCAAAGCTACGCTAGAGTTGTCGCCAATAGTTTGCACTGTTAGTGTAAGACCCCGAAATTTTTTTATAAAATGGAATTTCCTTTATTTCTTATTTTGAAATAGTAAGGGTTTATTTGATTAATGTGGTTAGTTATGGGTAAAATGCACAAATATTTTTTTAAATAAGCAGGTGGTTATAAAATATAAATTGTTGTCGGGGAATATTCGTTTGGTCGTGGAATATTATTGTTGTCGGGGAATATTCGTACAACGGCGCAGTCTTTTGTTGGCCCCATAACGGATAACGGTCGGATGAAGAAAACGATAAAATTGAATAACAGCGTAGTTGTTACCGCTAACACAGTTGGAATACCCAGTGGTTAAAATACAGTAATACGCGTGGATGCACAGTATTTTTGAATTATTGATTATTACGTAAGAAGGCACTACTCAATAATTATTACGGTAATTACTGTTCAATATTTTATTTTATTGATTCAATAATTGATGCGTTGATATTTTATATTATTGTTATTTCAATAATTGTCACTGCACAGTATTTTTCATTATCAGATCAATAATTTATATTATTTGAATAATATTATTAGATAACATTATTGGCAATGTCTAAAAATTTCTGTCAATGAGAGGTTTCGTCACCTATATAATAACCCGATATTTTCTAAAATAAATAAATCAGAAATTTTGCGTAATTTTTTTTTATTTTATTTTAAAGATGAGGATTTGTACAAGATGATGTGTATATGTATTTATGTGGTAAATAAAAATATATTTATTACATGAATATTTACAAATAATTTTATTTTAGAATTAATGATCATTATAAATTATATTTTTATAGTAATTAATTTTTATTGGAGAAATGTTTTAATTATTTATTTTTCAAAGGAAATATGATATTATATTATTTAAATAATAATATAAGGAATGATTATTGTAATTATTATAATTATTATTTATTTATATGAATTTTAGCTCGGATTATTAAGTTAAATATTTTAACTTAATTAATAAAGCTGTTTAGGTAAGGTAAATCAGATATGGAATCCAAACCCTAATTTTGGGTTTTGATCAAGGAATTATAATATTTTGATTTTTCAGTGCTATAAATATGTACTGTATGTACGTACTATTGACGGTTGGTCAATTATGATGTATATTGACTCAAACCATAGCATTAATTTGTTTAACCCTGTTTTTCAATTTAAATGGGAAATTTAAGACTATTATATAACTGTGTTATATGATTTATGTTATATATCACTTCATGATATGCTAATTAGGAAACCCTAATTGTAAATTTAAAACCCTAGTTTAGATTTGAATTTTTAATAATTATAAAAACCATAATTTGAAACCCAAATTATAATACAAGATTGTTGTGTAATCGTGATATATAATTTAGGACATTTATTATAAATGTTAATTAGGAAAATCTTAATAAGTTTTGGGAAACCCTAATTCTAAAATTAGTAAACCTAATTTCTAATTTAGTAGCCCTAAATTGCTAAAATTAAAACTTAATTGATAAATTAGCAAGGTTACTATAATTAGTAAATAATTAAATACTAATGTTCATATATTGCATAATTAGAATCTTAATCAAATTAAGAATTCCTTAATGGCAAAAAAATTTAGAAACTAAAATTTTGATTTATTTTTTTTATTTTGTGCAAACCCTAATTGCTAAATCCTACAAATGCTATATACTAAATATTAGGGTTAAACCCTAAGGGTTAAACCCTAAGGGTTTGCCAAGTTACATTTTTGCAATTAAATTGGAAACACAAATGACCATTTTGCCCTTTTGCATTATTAAGCTACAAACTTAGGTTTTGACTCTAGGTGAAGTGGGTGAACAAACCAACAACTCCACATGCTCAATAATGCCAGCAATCAGCCATTTGTGCAACCAAATACATTGTATATATGAAGTATATATAGATTGGAGAGAGAAATAATTTGTAAGACCCCAACTTTTATAAATAAAGATGAATTTTCTATAAATATCATTTTTGAATATTATGGAGTTAATTTGATATAATGTTATAGTTGTGGGTAATATTTATAAATTTTGCAAAGTACGCAAGTTGTTATATAATATTTGATTGGTCGGGGAATATTCGTTTTAACAGGGAATATTCGTACAACGACACAATCATTGGTGGACCCCACAACGGAATTATTGTCGGATTGAAAAAATGACAAAAATATTTTATTAAAAATAACGGCAGAAATTTTACCATTGTTGCTGTTGAACTACTCGGTAGTAAAAGTACAGTAATACGTGTGGTTGCATAGTAGCACACGGTATTGATTATTAATGCTTATGTGAGAAGTCACTCAGTTTGATTCAATTATTGTCAGTTAATAATATGAATTATTTAGCGATAATGACGTTTTGTTTTATTCGTATTATTAACGTAATAAAACAGAAACATCTTTTTATATAAAACAGAATACTTTATTAAAGTTATTCTATAAATAGAATATATTATATTTTATTTAAAAGATTTTTCTTTAAATATGGACCGTCAGATTAAAGTAATCAATCTGGACCGTTCATGGATTAATTACTATGCATTCTATTTTTCTATAAATAGCAGCTCATTCCTTCATTATTTCTTACGAATTCACCGAACTCTAGAGAGAGAAACTATAGAGAGAAACTATAGAGAGAGAGAAGAAGAGTATTCTGCTACTTAACTACTTCCTTATTTCAGCTCGTCTTCAAAACGGTAGGGAATATTATTTCTTTTATATTCATGAAGAGAACTTCTGTTATTCCATTCTTTATTATTCTGTTGGAATAACCAGTATATGCGGTCTACCCTATACTTGGTGACATTCTTCTATTATTCTGTTGGAACATCCTGTCTGTGTGTTTTACACCGGACCTGGTTCCGTTTTTATTATTATTCTGTTGGAACATCCTGTCTGTGTGTTTTACACCGGACCTAGTTCCGTCTTGTTATTATTCTGTTGGAACATCCTGTCTGTGTGTTTTACACCGGACCTGGTTCCATTATTTATTATTCTGTCGGAATATCCTGTCTGTGCGTTTACGCTGGACCTGGTTCCATTATTTATTATTCTGTCGGAATATCCTGTCTGTACGTTTACGCCGGACCTGGTTCCATTATTTATTATTCTGTTGGAATAACCTGTCTGTGCGGTCTATCGCATGCATGGTGATTTCTTTTGTTATTCCATTCTTTATTATACTCAGTTGGTTAAGTTTTGACTTCTATACTCCATGAAATTTGTGGAATATCCTTGACATTTGCGCTTCATCTAGTATCTATTCATGAAAATATTCTCCTGATCATTCTTGAATTTTACTCCACAAAGTAGTATCATGTTGACAATTTGGACGTTGTTAATTCTTGGATAAATTAATTCTTGAACTTGTTTTATTGAATTCTTATATCATTGTCATCATCCTCATGTTTATATTCTGTTGAAAGTCATCTGTGGCCTGTAGTGCATAGATGGACTTGGTATGATTATGACCAGGGATTATTCGGTGTAATCATGACCGAAATGTTACGAATGATGTGGTAAAAGTCCTCATTGGCCCGTAGTGCATTGATGGACAGTTGTTGGCATGATCATGACCATTAATGAATATACGAATATCCTTGGCCGTAGTGCAGGGGTGATTCGATGATGTGGATTATTTTATTAAGCTGAGTCTCAGCGATCACAGTGTTGGTAAATCTTTTAAATCATAAAAGATAGTAGAGTTTATTTTCTACTTGACTCTTTTAATGGATTGCTTGTTCCGCTGCAGTTAAACTTGATGTCTATTATATTTTATCAGTTTAACATTGTTGAAGGCTAATGATAATTTATTCTGCATTATCTTAGTCATAATATTTCTTACTGGGCTAGTTGAGCTCACCCTTTCTTTCACTGTTCTCTTCAGGAAATGAGAACGTAGCTGGGGCAAGTCGGGGAACGGAGTGATGGTCCGAATGATAGTATTAGTTAGTAGTCCTCACTATTCTATGTAATGGTGTGTTAATAAATGTAATGAGGACTCCTTTTGAGTATGAATACTCTCTAGAAGATAATATTTGTATTCAAACTCACAGTTTATGTTTTGTCGTATTGTACACGACAGTTGTATTAGTAAGTTGTATTTGTATTCTGTACTATGTATCTGACGACCCAAGATGGGTGATGTATACCTAATTTTGGGGGCGTCACAGTTGGTATCAGAGCTTAGGGATATGATCCCTGGCTAAGATGTGAGAATAGAACTAGGAGGGGAGAGACGGGGAATTCCTTCGCTAGTATGACCTACCTAAGTTTATTTGCATGGTATTTAATTGGTCGGTCATAATATAAGGATAATATATGACATATCAATTAACTTTTATTTTGTGGCAGTATCTGAAAATGGCATCTGAGAATGTTGAGAATAGCAATGGAGCACAGGCGATTATTGATTCACCACATATCAATAATCAGGATAATGTTCATCAGGAAGGTGACAATCCTCATGCAAACAACAACACTGACCAAACGATGAATGATGGAATATTCAGAGGTTTTATGCAATTCATGCAACAACAGGTGAAAGCGGCTCCTGTCCACAACGTAGGTGGAAATACGGGAAACTCTCAGGCGGTCACCGCTAAACAGTTTAAGGAGCTGGGACCTCCGGAGTTTAAGGGAGAACCCAAACCACTTGTAGCTGAAACATGGATAAAGCAGATCACCAAGATATTTGATGTCTTGGGTT
The DNA here is from genome assembly GCA_016801055.1 of Panax notoginseng. Taxonomy (NCBI): domain Eukaryota; kingdom Viridiplantae; phylum Streptophyta; class Magnoliopsida; order Apiales; family Araliaceae; genus Panax; species Panax notoginseng. The sequence continues at coordinate 80,840,187 of CM029020.1, forward strand.
GCTTCGAGGAGCAAAAGGTTCCCTTTGCCACCTTTATGTTGCGAGGAGAGGCAGATTACTGGTGGGAATCGATAAAACGTACTCAACCTGCCGCACTGAAGATGTCTTGGGAGAAGTTCCAAGAGCTGTTTAACGACAAATACTTTTCCGAGAGTATTCGTCACATGAAGGAGGTGGAGTTCATCAAATTGGAGCAGAATAATATGACCGTGTCGCAGTACGAGGCAAAATTTGCGGAGTTATCCCGGTTTGCGTCCCACCTGGTGGATAATGAAGAAAGAATGACGCGAATGTTTTTAAGAGGTTTGAAGCCGGAGATACGTCAACATCTTGTTTCTCATAAACTGTGTTTGTATTCAGATGTTGTAAATAGGGCTCAGTTGGTGGAGCGCGATAACGAGACAACGCAACCAAAAGAGAGCAGCCGGCAAAATGATAATACCAGTGAAAGCAGTCATCGAAGCGGTGACAACAAGCGTGGAGGGAATCAACAGGCCAGAAATGGTAACCACTTCGGTGGTAATCAGGGCCAAAATAATAAGAATGGGCATTTCAAGAAGAGGAGATTCAACAATGATGGAAAGACGTCAGCACCAGCACCTGTCGTTAAGGAAGGAGAACGACCACCTATCATATGTTTCAAATGCGGAGGGGAGGGGCATATCAGTCCAAACTGCGCGATGCCGTCCAAAGCATGTTATAATTGTGGAAGAGAAGGTCATTTAGCCCGATTTTGTCGTTTACTGAAGACAAATTCAGCTAGGATAGAGGCACCAAAGGCCGTCCCAGTAAAGTCAAAATCGGTTGTGCAAGGGAGAGCGTTTGTTGTGAACTCCCAGAGAGCAAGGAACCCGAATGAGGTCATCACGGGTAAGCTTATCATAAACTCTAACGAAGTCTATACTTTATTTGATACCGGTTCTACCCATTCTTTTATTTCTCCTACTTGCGCTCATCGATTAAATTTGATTCCGGAGAAATTAGACTTTGACTTAGCAGTTGAAACTCCATTGGGAGAAACCTTCATTACATCCACGGTTTATAAGTCTTGTTTGGTTCAAGTTGGTACCCACACATTACCTGTCGATCTTATTTCATTAAAAATACTTGCATTTGACGTGATTCTAGGGATTGATTGGTTAACTACTCATCATGCAAAAATTGATTGTTTTCGTAAGGTTGTTAGCTTTCATATTCCTAATCGACCTATTATGCGAATTCAAGCAACCAAACCATTAAAATCAATCGCTGTCATCTCAAGCCATAAAGCTATTCGTTTATTGAAAAACGGATGTCAAGCTTTCTTAGCTCATGTCACAGATCTAAACAAAAATACGTCAGCTTTGAATGATATTTCTGTTGTTAATAAATTTCCTGACGTATTTCCCGAAGAACTTCCTGGCCTACCCCCAGAGCGTGAAATTGAATTTTGTATCGACCTTGAACCCGGTACAAAACCCATTTCCAAAGCCCCATATCGAATGGCTCCTATTGAACTTCAGGAGTTAAAGACCCAACTGCAGGAATTGTTAGACATTGGTTTTATTCGTCCTAGTACTTCTCCTTGGGGTGCTCCTGTTCTGTTCGTGAAGAAGAAAGATGGGAGTATGCGACTTTGTATTGATTATCGGGAGTTGAATCATGTCACCATCAAAAATAGGTACCCATTGCCACGTATTGATGACCTGTTTGACCAGTTGCAAGGAGCACAATTCTTTTCAAAGATCGATCTTCGTTCTGGATATCATCAGCTGAAGGTTAGAACTGAGGATATTCCAAAGGCTGCCTTCAGAACTCGGTATGGGCATTATGAATTCTTAGTTATGTCTTTTGGATTGACTAATGCTCCTGCTGCCTTCATGGATATGATGAACAGGGTATTCAAGGAATATTTGGATCACTTTATGGTCGTCTTTATCGATGACATCCTTGTTTATTCCAAAAGCCGTGAAGATCATGAGCAACACTTGAGGTTGGTACTCCAAAAGCTTCGTGAATACAAACTTTATGCCAAGTTGAAGAAATGCGAGTTCTGGCTGGAAGAGGTAGCATTCCTTGGGCACGTAGTATCAAGTCGTGGAATATCGGTTGACCCGGCAAAGATTGAAGCTATTCAAAGCTGGGAGCAACCTAAATCAGTGACCGAGGTACGTAGCTTTCTTGGTTTAGCTGGTTATTATCGGAGATTCGTGGAAGGATTTTCTCGAATCGCTACTCCATTAACTCAGCTGACTCGGAAAGATACAAAGTTCGGTTGGAGCGAAGAATGTGAGCAGAGTTTTCAAGAACTCAAGAGGAGACTCATTTCAGCACCTGTTCTAACAATACCATCTGGCTCGGAGGGATTTGTCATCTACAGTGATGCTTCGAGCAAAGGGTTGGGATGCGTTCTCATGCAACATGGAAAAGTCATAGCCTATGCATCAAGACAACTCAAGGAATATGAGAGGAATTATCCTACTCATGATCTAGAGTTGGCAGCTGTTGTCTTTGCACTTAAAATTTGGAGGCATTACTTGTATGGGGAGAAGGTGGAGATCTTTACGGATCATAAAAGCCTCAAATATTTCTTCACTCAAAAGGAACTCAACATGCGACAACGACGTTGGCTTGAACTGTTGAAAGATTATGATCATACCATTCAATACCATCCTGGAAAAGCAAACGTGGTAGCTGACGCATTGAGTAGAAGATCATATGCAAGTACGAGTGCAATATTGTCAACACAAAGGCCCATTTTGTGTGACTTGCAAAGGATGGAGATAGAGTTAAAGACTCCAGGGACCCATGTGATGATGGCGAATATACGAGTAGAACCAACTTTAATCGATAAAGTTAAAGCTGCTCAAGCTACAGACCTGGAGCTGATGCGTATGAGGAAGAAAGTGCAAGAAGGTTCTATACCGGAAGCAAGAATCGATGAAGAAGGAATACTTCGAGTCAACTCCAGACTTTGTGTTCCTAACAACCCTGATTTAAAGTATGAAATCATGATGGAGGCGCACAACACACCGTTTGCAATCCATCCTGGAAGTACCAAAATGTATCATGATCTTCGTCATACATTTTGGTGGAGCAATATGAAGAGAGAGATAGCGTTGTTTATCTCAAGGTGTCTAACTTGTCAACGAGTCAAAGCGGAGCATCAAGTACCAAAAGGTCCATTGCAACCACTTGAAATTCCAGAATGGAAGTGGGAGCACATTACCATGGATTTCGTTACCGGTCTTCCTAAGGTTTCTCAAGGTATAGATGCGATTTGGGTCATTGTTGATAGATTGACCAAGTCTGCTCATTTCTTACCGATACGAGAAACTTATACACTTGAACGTCTTGCTCGTATGTACATAAACGAGATTGTAAGACTGCATGGTATGCCAGTATCCATAGTTTCTGATCGAGACCCAAGATTCACTTCACGATTTTGGGTTAGTTTACAAAAAGCTATGGGCACGGAGTTACGATTTAGTTCAGCATATCATCCTCAGACGGACGGACAATCAGAGAGGACTATTCAAACTCTTGAAGATCTATTAAGACTCTGTGTCTTTGACTTCAAGGGAAGTTGGGACAAGTTCTTACCATTGGTGGAGTTTTCCTACAACAACAGTTATCAAGCAAGTATTGGCATGGCTCCATTCGAAGCATTGTATGGAAGAAAATGTCGTTCTCCAGTATGCTGGGATGAGGTGGGTGAAGCAACGTTGTTGGGACCGGAGTTGGTACGTATGACTACAGAAAAGATTCAAACGATCCGACAACGTATAAAAACCTCACAAGATCGACAAAAGAGTTATGCTGATCTTCATCGAAAGGACGTGGAATTTGATGTAGGAGATCATGTGTTCTTATGTGTTGCTCCATAGAAAGGAGTTACGAGATTTGGAAAGAGAGGAAAGCTCAATCCTCGATTCATCGGTCAATTTTTAATCCTCGATCGAGTAGGAACTGTGGCTTATAAACTCGTTTTACCACCAAGTATGTCTCGTGTTCATAACGTTTTTCACATATCCATGTTACGCAAATATATGGAAGACCCGAACCACATTATTGAGTTAGAACCGGACGAAATAGCGGAAGATTTGACATATGAAGAAGTTCCTGTTCAAATCTTGGATAAGAAGGAACATATTCTACGCTCCAAGGTTATACCTCAAGTCAAAGTTTTGTGGAGAAACCACGATGTTGAGGAAATGACTTGGGAGTTAGAATCTGAAATGAAATCAAGGTATCCTTACCTCTTCGACATACCAGGTACGTACCCTAATTTCGAGGGCGAAATTTCATAAGAAGGGGAGGTTGTAAGACCCCAACTTTTATAAATAAAGATGAATTTTCTATAAATATCATTTTTGAATATTATGGAGTTAATTTGATATAATGTTATAGTTGTGGGTAATATTTATAAATTTTGCAAAGTACGCAAGTTGTTATATAATATTCGATTGGTCGGGGAATATTCGTTTTAACAGGGAATATTCGTACAACGACACAATCATTGGTGGACCCCACAACGGAATTATTGTCGGATTGAAAAAACGACAAAAATATTTTATTAAAAATAACGGTGAAAATTTTACCATTGTTACTGTTGAACTACTCGGTAGTAAAAGTACAGTAATACGTGTGGTTGCATAGTAGCACACGGTATTGATTATTAATGCTTATGTGAGAAGTCACTCAGTTTGATTCAATTATTGTCAGTTAATAATATGAATTATTTAGCGATAATGACGTTTTGTTTTATTCGTATTATTAACGTAATAAAACAGAAACATCTTTTTATATAAAACAGAATACTTTATTAAAGTTATTCTATAAATAGAATATATTATATTTTATTTAAAAGATTTTTCTTTAACTATGGACCGTCAGATTAAAGTAATCAATCTGGACCGTTCATGGATTAGTTACTATGCATTCTATTTTTCTATAAATAGCAGCTCATTCCTTCATTATTTCTTACGAATTCACTGAACTCTAGAGAGAGAAACTATAGAGAGAAACTATAGAGAGAGAGAAGAAGAGTATTCTGCTACTTAACTACTTCCTTATTTCAGCTCGTCTTCAAAACGGTAGGGAATATTATTTCTTTTATATTCATGAAGAGAACTTCTGTTATTCCATTCTTTATTATTCTGTTGGAATAACCAGTATATGCGGTCTACCCTATACTTGGTGACATTCTTCTATTATTCTGTTGGAACATCCTGTCTGTGTGTTTTACACCGGACCTGGTTCCGTTTTTATTATTATTCTGTTGGAACATCCTGTCTGTGTGTTTTACACCAGACCTGGTTCCGTCTTGTTATTATTCTGTTGGAACATCCTGTCTGTGTGTTTTACACCGAACCTGGTTCCATTATTTATTATTCTGTCGGAATATCATGTCTGTGCGTTTACGTCGGACCTGGTTCCATTATTTATTATTCTGTCGGAATATCATGTCTGTGCGTTTACGCCGGACCTGGTTCCATTATTTATTATTCTGTTGGAATAACCTGTCTGTGCGGTCTATCGCATGCATGGTGATTTCTTTTGTTATTCCATTCTTTATTATACTCAGTTGGTTAAGTTTTGACTTCTATACTCCATGAAATTTGTGGAATATCCTTGATATTTCCGCTTCATCTAGTATATATTCATGAAAATATTCTCCTGATCATTCTTGAATTTTACTCCACAAAGTAGTATCATGTTGACAATTTGGACGTTGTTAATTCTTGGATAAATTAATTCTTGAACTTGTTTTATTGAATTCTTATATCATTGTCATCATCCTCATGTTTATATTCTGTTGAAAGTCATCTGTGGCCTGTAGTGCATAGATGGACTTGGTATGATTATGACCAGGGATTATTCGGTGTAATCATGACCGTAATGTTACGAATGATGTGGTAAAAGTCCTCATTGGTACGTAGTGCATTGATGGACAGTTGTTGGCATGATCATGACCATTAATGAATATACGAATATCCTTGGCCGTAGTGCAGGGGTGATTCGATGATGTGGATTATTTTATTAAGCTGAGTCTCAGCGATCACAGTGTTGGAAAATCTTTTAAATCATAAAAGATAGTAGAGTTTATTTTCTACTTGACTCTTTTAATGGATTGCTTGTTCCGCTGCAGTTAAACTTGATGTCTATTATATTTTATTAGTTTAACATTGTTGAAGGCTAATGATAATTTATTCTGCATTATCTTAGTCATAATATTTCTTACTAGGCTAGTTGAGCTCACCCTTTCTTTCACTGTTCTCTTCAGGAAATGAGAACGTAGCTGGGGCAAGTCGGGGAACGGAGTGATGGTCCGAATGATAGTATTAGTTAGTAGTCCTCACTATTCTATGTAATGGTGTGTTAATAAATGTAATGAGGACTCCTTTTGAGTATGAATACTCTCTAGAAGATAATATTTGTATTCAAACTCACAGTTTATGTTTTGTCGTAGTGTACACGACAGTTGCATTAGTAAGTTGTATTTGTATTCTGTACTATGTATCTGACGACCCAAGATGGGTGATGTATACATAATTTTGGGGGCGAAACATAATTCATTTGTTCACTAACATTTTTCACAACAATCAAACTAAACTCTCTCAAGCTCTCACCTCCGAAATTCTAAGACATAATAGTTCCACAACCAAGCCCCACGAACATTACAACCAAATCAGATGCCTAGAATCGAAGATTGTTCATAATAAGGTATAAAACCTTAGCTTAAATTCTGCCCAAAATTCGGTTGTTAGATGTTAGATTTTTTTTTTGTTAAACATGTTATATAAGGTGTCTAATGATGATCTGGGTTGCTGCATGTTGGATCCATAACATCTAGAGGCTCGGATTTGAAGATTTGTAAAATCTGGAAATTTTATTTTTTTGTGTCTGATAGTGAATGTCAGGCCTTGTAGATCTCAATCTGTGTTTGATTTTTGTGTTTTAAGTGTTGGATATTATACTCTTGTAAGTGGTCTGCGATCTAGAGTGGAATCGTGGCTATTACGTGTCCAGATTTCATTTTATTGTTGGTCAAACCTAGTTGACCGAGCTTGACCAAACGATTTATGGGTAACCCAGAAATCCTTAAGCAGCGTCTGACATAATTTAGTAACGCCCAGATCTTTCATGTTTTTGTTATTTGGATTCTGTTGTAGTAACAAGTTTGTTGTATGTTGTTTAAACTATATTATTAGGCTTATATAACATCTAAATGATTAACAGGATTCATGTAGTGTACGGTCAAACCATGTAAGACACTCACGATTTTCGTTTTCTGGGTAACCCAGAAAATGTATGATCGAGGTTTCTGACATGGGTTGACCGGTTAATATCTAGCGATTTAGTTGTTGTTATGGTTATTATATGTGATACATCTCTTGTCCTACATGTTGGCTACACACTTCAGGTTTTAAATCACAAAATCATTACAAGATCAACAAGTTGTGGAAGCCCAAAACGAGCCAGTCGACTGTTCTTCATTTCTGGGTAACCCAGAAAATGAAGAACAGCTCTGACAGCTTGTTCTAGGCTCCAGATCTCGCTTGCGTTGTACTTGTTGGTCGTTATTGTTGTTTTATCATGTAGTATTACATTAGTTCTACATCTTGTGATCAATAGCTTGCCTAGAAACATCTCGATCCGATAATTATCACTAGTCAAAGTAAGGTGCTTGATCTCTGGCCATGAAAGTTCTTGAGTGCTCAAGAGCACCTAAGGCGATGCTGTTTGTCGCTAAAGGCCTATAGCGACAGTTTTATTAATTTTGATTAATAAATTTTCAAAAATCATTTAAAAATAGTTTTTAATTTTCGAAAATTACAAAAATAATTTGAAAAATTATTTTAAGTTATAAAAATTAAATATTTATAATTTGGAATATTTTTCATAAATATTAGTATTTATTTAAATATTATTGATAATTAATTTATTTATTAAATGCATTAAATAAATTATTTAAAAATGATTTTATTGTATTAAAAATCATTTTAAATGATAATAAGTTATTTAAAAATATTTTAAGTTATAAGATATAACTTTTCATATTTTAAAGTAAATTTCATTAATTAATTAATATTAATGATATTAGATTTATTTAACACTTAAATTAAATAAATTAATTAAAAATGATTTTAATATTATAAAAATCATTTTAAATGAAAAAAATAGTTTAAAAATATTTTAAGTTATAAAATATAACTTTTAATATTTAAAGGTAAAATTCATTAATTAATTATTATTAATGATAATAAAGTTATTTAATAATTATATTAAATAATTTAATTTAAAAATAATTTTATTATTTTAAAAATCATTTTAATTAAAAATAAAGTGTTTAAAGATATTTTAAGTTATAAAATATAATTTTTAATTTTTAAAGAATAATTTCATTAATAAATAATATTAATGATTATTAATTTATTAATAATAATATTAGATTTATTTAATAATTATATTAAATAAATAGTTTAAAAATAGTTTTATTAATCATTTAAAGGATATATATGAATTAAAAATATTATTAAGTTATACTTAATGACTTTTAATATTTTAATCCATAATATATAAATACTTTAATATTAACGAAAATTATTTAAAAATGATTTTATATGCTTTAAAAATCATTTAAGGGTAATATTAATACTTTAAAAATATTCTAAGTTATTATACATAACTTTAATATTCTGACAATGGTTTCATTAATAGTTTAATATTAATAGAATGTTAATGATAATGAAATTATTTAATATTTAAATCATTTAATAATGATTCCCATGTTTAAAAATTCGTGATAATTTATAATTAAGATTTAAAAATTATTATAAGTCATTTAAAAATAATATGACTTGTACTAAGTTATGGGTTAGAGTTTTAGACTCGATAATTACCCGATATAGTTGTCAATAGACCGACACATTTTAGAAATTGATATGAACTTAAATAATATTATTAGATAACTGTTTATTTGTGATTCAATGGGTGTTAAACTTACATGACAATGTGAATAGGTTATGTGCTGACTGCACATAGCTGTACAATATGATATGATATGTTATTCTAATCGAACGAATCATCTATTTAATGATAGGGCTTGATATAAAAGATATATCTAAGTTGTGTAAACAGCAGACAAGGCAAGTATCTAACCCTTTGCATTTACTTTATACAATGGACATGCGTAAGATAATATCTTTACTATTCTTTTTAATTGTTCAAATATTTCAACCTTTGTATATACTTGTGTAATGATTCTGTATAAGTAAGTTATTAAATTATAATTATGGTATAAGTTCCTTTATTCTGTTATTGTTGATCAAATTATATATTCTGTTCGTTAATTTCTAAAACATGGTTATACAAGTGTCCCCACTTGGATAATCATTATATTTTATCACATGTTGATACATACTTATCGGTTTCCAGTATGTATAAGTTGAATTAAAAGTCGTCTAAGCTATTTGATCCAGCTAGACATATATTTAAAAGTGTTGTTGTTGAACAAGATAAAACTTTATTATTATCCAACCGAATTATTTTGGTTTGGATTCAAGACTGGTATGAACATCCCAAATACGGAAAACTTTTATGCGCCTAAGGCGGGAATGCGGGACGAAAATATCGTTCTTTAATGTAGTATTGATCAATACAGGGCATAACGGGCTGATCACCCCCCCCCCCCCGTGCCCGTAAGTAATGACGGTTTACAGATGAAGTTCTGTTTAACCTTTTCGAAAATAGAAAATAATGTTCATAGTTTGTCAACTGATCCTCATTTATAGTCAATACGTAGTTTCAAAAATTTGAAATCGAAAGAATATGTTGTTTATTATCAGTTCAGATTACTTCACAACTGTTGATTCGTTGTAGAAGTATCGTTCAAAGAAAATGTTTAATTCATTCAGCTAACTGTTATTGTTGTTATTACTTGCTGGGCACTCAAATGCTCATCTTTGCTTAAATTTAAATGTTTTCAGCTAAAGATGAACAATCTGAAGGCTCTTCCAAGAATAAAGGGAAAGGAAAGGTCGCTGAGTGAATGTTAACACTATCTTTTGTAATAACTAGACTTTATTAGGGTAATGATGTGACACCCCCAAATCCCGGTACTTCATTACCTCAAGATTTGGTGTTCACGTAATCAAAACATTCATTTCTAACTACCCAATCATAATAGAATTGAATAATAAAAGAAAACCTGCCCATACAGGATTAAACTTAAATAAAAGAAATCTCTCAGGTTATCCAACCTTTAACAACAATCATTCAAATGCGAAAAATTAAATAACTTCATTACAATCTTTAAATCAAATTCTGAAAGTAAACTATCAAAACTATTACAAGTCTTCAGTATTTATTCATCTTTCCTTTTCCCTTACTGGTGCTAGGTACGTCACCCGTTTCAACTTTAGCTGTAAGAAATTTTACAGGCAAGAGTGAGCAAACAAGGCCCACTTGAAATAACAATAAGTAAATCTTTAAATTTTCACATCAATTGCCAATATTAGGCTCAATAGAACTGAACAATATATTCTATTAACTTTCTGAAAATTATAACATTCACTGAGGGTCTAATGACCACGAATCATGTCCACAGTTATAAGTAATCTTTCAACTTTAACTTTAGCAGTCATAAGACTATAAGGACTCCACGTACTTAGGGGGATCAACCCTTCGTACAGTGTATTGTGCACAACCATTTCAACGCTAAGCGTAAACCTCTATTAAAAGAGTTGTTCATCTCAGTATTTAGAATACAAGTCCGCACCAAAGTAAGTTTGGTTTGGATAAGCTTTCAAGGTAATTTGGAGTTCAACAGACATCAACTAAGGATTAGTTGAATACAAGATAATAACACTGTATTATTGAATGATCATACTGAATAAACATTTCATTCTAAGTTCATGCTTTAAGAATAATCTAATAGCATAACAATTGAATAACTTATCATACCTTGCTTTGAACAACGTTAAGCTAAGGTTACATTTTAGAATTTAATATCAAGCATGCACCACAAATAATAACTTGAACGATAAACTAAAGGTACTTGCATGCTAATATAACTAGTTTAGAGTTAAGAAAACTTGCACAATTATAAAAGTAGAGTTAGAGAACTTGCATAAGTATAACATAACAGTGAAAAGTATCCTTGCTGAATAATAAAGTAGCAAAGGTTAGGGAACTTGCCTCGTGCGTAGGTTAAACAATTACTATTCACGTTCACCCCAAGTCCTGCACATACTATATGTATTGACAATACACATTAGTTACACTAACATTACCTTTATGAGTTCCTTTATTACTCTTAGTATAGCTACTAACTAAGTTTAAGTTTAAACAACAACACATCTTTTCATGAACATTACTTTTTAGCTTTATTATAACTACTTAAGTGATCATGTCATTGCACCACATGTACATTAACAACTTGATACAACATCCTAATACATGTCCAACATGTTATCATTAAGTTATACTAATACCCAAAGGGTTGCACTTGAATTCGTGCATCCCGACGCCCTCCGATTGGCTCTAAATACATAATAGTCCTAAAGATAGCCATTTTGACTACTGTTACAGACCTCAAATTAAAAAACTTAAAGCATGAAAGTTGTAGTTATACTCGTCGTCTTTCCGAATCATCTTGAATTATCTCAATCGGAGTTCGTATGAAAACGTTATGGCCGTTTTACTACAGGAGGTCAAAACTGCCCAACTAGGACACTTTTCCTGCGCCGAGGCACGGAACAGTGGCACTGGGGCGCGAGCTACGGCGCTGGGTCACGAGCTTCAGCGCTGGGGCGTGAGCTACTGGCCCATTTTGGCGCTGGGGCGCGAACCATGGCGCCAGGGCGCGAAATTTGGCGTTGGGGCGTGAATTTTGACGCTGGGGCGCCGAAACTCAAAGAACCAAACCCGAAAAACAGAGCAAAGCTACTGTCTAATTTATTTTTAACAACCAATGGCATCTAACAACATGTATAACTTCATAAAAATTACACATAAAAGTTATGAAGCATTTGTGTACTAATTTTACACAACTAAACAACAATAGCAGAGAACTAATTCTCTGAAAACACTGTGTTTTTAAAAATACAGACTCCATTGAAGAAATATCTAGACACAGTAAACACAACCATCTCCATTCGATTCCTTGCTCTGCTTAATTTCTTACCCAATTACACACAAGTCTCAATTAACATAATCACATACTAATTTTTATTAACTTTCAAAAAAATTCATATTCATGCATATAAGTTTACTCTAAAAAAAACATTCCTTTCGTGTATACGTAATTTATCATACTCTTACCTATATATTATTGAACATACAATCATCAACATATATGTTATTTACTAATACACATGATTTCATTATCAAATAATAAAATATTCGAATTCTAGAAAGTTTGTAAAGAACTTCGTCTTACAGTCAAATTGAGAACACAGAGACAATATAAATTCACATAAAATATATGGCGTAAAATATCTATGGTTAAGTTATGTACATACCTTTTGTTTTAGACAATCTTTGTTAAACAATGATGACTTTCTTTTGCTATTTCTCTCTCTCAACTCTCTGAGAACTCTCTCCTTTCTTTCTTTCTTTTTTTTTAGCAGACAACTCTAAGGTAAAGCAAATGGCAATATACGTATACTAAAAAAACCAACGCTCGCCTTTTCAATTCAATAAAAACTGACGCTCAACTAATGATCGTATTAATATAGCAGTTACTCAAAATAATATATATTATATATTTATTTTATTTATTTAATTAATAGTTTAAATTCAAAAGAAACCCAAAAGCCATAAGGCTTTGTTTGGCAACCCATTAAAATTTAAATGATTAATATACTTATACCTTTTTTGGCAAAACTAAATTAAATGACTTTAATTTATTTTAATAACTCTTTATCACATAGTTATTTGTCACACTTTATGAAATAATAATTTATTAAATAAATTACTTAATCACATAATTCAATCCACATAACACATTAATTATTTAACAAATAAATAATTAACTAATTACATTAATTATTTAGCAAATAAATAATTAACTAAATAAACTCAATCAAATTGAATAATTACTTATTCAATAATAAACACATCCAGTAAATATTTATATAAATCAATAAATATTTATAACTTACATTTAAAAAAAATATGGAATGTTACATCATTCCCCTCTTAAAAGGATTCTGTCCCCAGAATCACAACTCAAACAACACATTCGTTACATTCTTCTCTACTTATAAATATTCTATCCCTAGAATCGAAGACACAGATTAAACAAATAACTCAGGGTACTCTTTCAATATTTTCTCTTTGAGTTTCCACGTAGCTTCTTCAGCGTTGTGGTTTCTCCAAATCACCTTCATAGAAGGTATCACTTTATTCCTGAGCACTTGTTCTTTCCAGTCGACTATCTGGATAGGAACCTCTTCATAAGACAAATCTTTCTCGAACTGCAACTGTTCGTACTCGATCACGTGATTGTAATCAGGTTTATATGGTCGTAACACCGAAATATGAAAAACATTATGAATGTTTTCCAACTCTGGAGGTAAAGCTACCTCATAAGCTACCTCTCCAACTTTTCGCAGCACTTCAAAGGGTCCAATAACCTCGGGCTTAGTTTTCCCTTCTTAACGAAACGAATTTTCCCCTTCCAAGGAGAAACTTTTAGGAATACAAAAGTTCCTACGTCGAATGCACGATCTTGTCTGTGTTGATCAGCATACTTTTTCTGTCTGTCTTGTGCTGCTACTAATCTTGTCCTGATGAGTTTAACAACGTCGGCAGTTTGTTGCACCAATTCTGGTCCTAACAGTTGACGTTCACCAACTTCATCCCAGTACAGTGGAGTTCTGCACTTTCTGCCGTATAACGCTTCGTAAGGCGGCATGCCGATGCTCGCGTGATAACTATTATTGTAGGCTAATTCCACCAACGATAATTGCTCTTCCCAGCTTCCTTTAAAATCCATGACGCATGCTCTCAACATATCTTCCAATGTCTGGATCGTTCGTTCGCTTTGGCCATCTGTTTGGGGATGATATGTCGTACTCATTTGCAACTGTGTTCCCATACATTCTTTTAGTCTCTTCCAGAAGTTTGATGTGAACCTCGGATCTCTGTCTGACACAATTGACACTTGAACTCCATGTCTTGCAACGATCTCTTTAATATATAGTTTTGCCAGCTGATCAAGATTGAATCTAATCTTTATTGGCAAAAAGTGTGCTGATTTTGTCAGTATGTCTGCTATTACCCAAATCGCATCGTATCCTTTCTGAGTAATTGGAAGACCCACCACAAAATCCATCGTGATATGCTCCCATTTCCATTCCGGTATTTCCAACGGTTGAAGTAATCCGCTGGGTCTTTGATGTTCGGCTTTTACTCTTTGACATGTCAAACATTTAGCCACGAATTCTGCAACATCCCTTTTCATATTCGGCCACCAAAAATGTGGGCATAAATCTTGATACATCTTCGTGCTTTCTGGATGAATCGAATATCTTGAGCTATGAGCTTCGGTTAGGATTTCGTTTTTCAGTTCTGGTGTTGCTGGAACCCAGATTCTTCCCTCGTACCGTAGTAATCCTTCGGTATTGACCTTGTATTTCGTATTGTTACCATCAACCATATTCTTTTTTATCTTTCCACATTCTTCATCTTGTAACTGAGCATTTTTCACCTTGTCCAGTAAAGTTGGACCTGCTTCTAGATGAAATAGTCATTCGTCGATTTCCTGTGGAAATTTGATTTCCAGTTCTAACTTTGTCATTGCTGAAATGAGCTCCTCCTGAGTTGTTATCAACATTAATTTTTCCCGACCTTTCATGCTTAAAGCATCTGCAACCACATTCGCTTTGCCCGGATGATAAAAGATCTCACAATCGTAATCCTTTACCAATTCCATTCATCTCCTCTGACGCATGTTCAGGTCCTTCTGATTGAAAATATACTTCAGACTTTTGTGGTCTGTGTAGATCTCACATTTCTCTCCATACAGATAATGTCTCCATATCTTGAGAACAAATACAACTGCAGCCAATTCTAAATCATGAGTCGGGTAACCTTTCTCGTAATCCTTCAGTTGTCTTGATGCATAGGCAATAACTTTGCCGTTTTACATAAGAACACAACCCAATCCTTTGTGTGAGGCATCACTATACACCACAAAATTTCCTGTATTATCCGGCAGGGTTAACACAGGTGTCATACTTAGCTTCTTCTTCAAATCTTGGAAGCTCGCTTCACACTTTTCCGTCCAAACGAATTTCACAGCTTTTTGTGTCAAATTTGTTAACGGAGTGGCTATCTTAGAAAAATCTTGTATAAATCTTCTATAATAACCGGCCAGCCCCAAGAAACTCCTCACCTCCGAAGGTGTTCTTGGTTTTTCCCAATTGATTACAGCTTCCACTTTCGATGGATCTACTGAAATCCCATCTTTGTCAATCATATGACCCAAAAATTGTACACGATCGAGCCAAAATTCACACTTAGAGAACTTCGCGTACAACTTTTCCTTTCTTAGTGTCTCCAATGTCAGACGTAAATGTTCCACGTGTTCTTCTTGAGTTTTGGAATACACCACAATGTCGTCGATAAACACCATTATGAAATTGTCTAAAAATGGTTTAAATACCCTGTTCATCAAATCCATGAATGCGGTAGGGGCATTTGTTAAACCAAAAGACATCACCAGAAACTCGTAATGTCCGTACCGAGTTCTGAATGTCGTTCTAGGTATATCCTCCTTTCTTACCTTCAATTGGTGATACCCACTTCTCAAATCTATTTTTGAGAAGTATTTAGCACCCTTCAACTGATCAAACAAGTCATCTATTCTAGGTAACGGATACCTATTCTTAATAGTGACCTTGTTTAACTCCCTATAATCAATGCAAAGACGCATTGATCCGTCCTTCTTCTTCACAAATAATATCGGCGCTCCCCACGGTGACACGCTTGGTTGAATATACTTCTTGTCCAGTAGTTCTTGCAGTTGCACCATGAGTTCCTTCATTTCTATCGGAGCCATTCTGTACGGGGCCTTCGATATCGGTGTTGTTCCGAGCACTAAATTGATTACGAACTCAATCTCTCTATCAGGCGGTATTCCTGGCAAATCCTCCGAAAATACATCAACGAATTCTCTAACCACTGGTATCTCCTCCAGTTTTACACACTTCTTCTGAGTATCGACTATGTAAGCTAAATAGGCCACACAACCTTGACTCAATAACTTCTTGGCATGCATAATCGTCAGACATTTCATTTGTCTAGGCGATTTGCTACCATGGAAAACTACCTTTGACGGAGTCATAAGGTTTACACACTTCTTTTGACAGTGAATTACCGCTCCGTATTTGAACAACCAATCCATTCCCAAAATTATATCAAATTCCCCGAGTCTAATCGGAATCAAATCTACCAACAAGATATTCTCCTTAATGTTCACCCTACAGTTCTTGTATACGAATCTAACAGGGATTACTTCCTTATTCGCAATTTCTATGTTCAAAGAAAAATTCAGTTCTTCTCTAGGCAATTCTAACCTCTTGGCAAATTCATCAGATATAAACGAGCAAGTAGCACCCGAATCAAATAATACATATGCATTAATATCATTGATTGGGATAATACCTGACACCACATCTTTTGATTGCACAGCATCTTGCACAGTAATGTTGAAGGTTCTGGATGTGGGTTTGATTGATGCTGCAGGTCCTGTAATGGCCCATGTACTTACATTGTTACCTCCATTGCTTCTGGTTGTCCCTCCCTCCTTCTTCTTAGGGCATTCACGAGCAAAATGATCCTTGGATCCGCATGTGAAGCACGCCTTCTTCTTCGATTGAGTGCATTTTGGGGCGATATGACCCTCCTGGCCACAATTGTAGCAAACTCGTTTCCCCATCAAGCACGCACCCTTGTGAAATTTCCCGCATGTCGCGCATGCGTCAAACTTTTTGTTTTGCTGGTTACCCTGATGGTTTCCAGCACCCATGTTCTCATTCCACTTTCTCTTCAAGCTGTTGTTGATGTTGTTGTTTCCACTACTACCACCTCCATTCTTAATCTCATTCTCATTTTTTTTCTTCTTCTGTTCCTGATTGAACTTTGTCACTGCCTCACCTCCACCTTCAGCGAGTACTGCTTTCTCCATCACCGCTGCAAATGTCTTCAACTGGAACAAGGAAACCCTACTGTACAGCCAGGGCTTCAGTCCCTGTTCAAATCTCTTTGCCTTACGTTCGTCTGTGCTGACTTGATATGGCGCAAATCTTGCCAATTCGTTGAATTTCGCGGCATACTCAGATACCGTCATCGTTCCTTATTTTAGTTCCAGAAACTGAACCTCTAACTGACTCTTAGAACTCTCTGGGAAGTAGGTCTCGAAGAATAACTCCTTAAACCTATCCCAAGTCATCACTCCTGGTCCTTCCCGGGTTTTATCGGCCTGCCACCAATAACTAGCTTCTGCTTTCAACATGAATGTTGCAAAAGCAGTCTTCTGTTCATCCCCTACCCTAGCGACTTCAAATATCTTCTCAATCTCCATAATCCAGGTCTGTGCCTCGACCGGATTCATTGACCCATGAAATTCAGGTGGTCCGACCGCCTTAAACTCCTTAAACGTTGTGCCTTGGTTTTGAGGTTGATTCTGCAACGCTCCTGCTAGTAATGTCACTAGTTGTTGAACGGGATTATCCTCAACATCGTTATTGTTAGTTCTCGCATTGGTTCTCTGACGGGGTGGTTCATGTCTGGGAGGCATTTTCTGTTAGAAAAAGAGAAAAAAAATATCTATTAGACGATTACCCAACTTCTTTAAGTATTTTCTAATTAACTTGTCTCAATAAAAAAAATAACCACATAATACTTTTGAATAAAATAATAGCTTTTTATTTATTCATCATAACTTCGAAAAACATAACAATAATAGCATCACTGCCATTTACATTCCTTTCCTGAACTACAAAAGTTACAGGACAACATCATCATTCTCATATCCCATGGTTACTTAACACTCGGGATTTACACATTATTTAACACTTATTACTTGCAAAACAGACAAATTTCCTACGATGATCTATTAAGATAATCAGTCGCCTTTTGACGCTCTTCTTCCATAACACGGAACATGGTTCGGCGATCTAACACGTATGATGGCAGAGTCTCGAACTGAATTGGATAACCCATGACCCGATCTTGAGCTCGATTGATCACGGTATTGAATACTTTATCCATCTCTTCCATCTTCATCCTCTTTGCTTGTGCGTCCCTTACTGCTCTTTTAGTTCGTTGATAAGCTTCCTCGTATGCGTCTTCAGCTCTCGCCCTCTTGGTAGCTTCTTCATTCAGCTTTTTCTTCAGTTCCACGACCGTCTCGATCAGTTGTTCCTTTTCTCCTTTAGTCTGCATTAGCTTCTCTTCAGCATTAGTTAGACGTTCATCTCGATCTCGGATGTCGTCGTCCTTCTGTGTCATTGCAGTCTGTTGTTCAGCTATTATCTCCTGCAACTCCTCAACTGTGTCCTGAAGTTCCACGTTACGGTCATAGACCTCATCATACATACCAGCAACCATCGAGGTTAGTGGAGTCTCCTCTTCCTCGTCCTCGTTATCTTCATCCTCCTGTGGAAACTCCATGGGATCCTCCTCATCCGTCTCCACATCATCATCCTCATCTTCAACCACTGTGACCAACGGGGCTGACTCCCGTGGCAGTAGTTGTTTCCAAACTACCTGAATGTCGCGAGGCTCCTCCTCTATAGGCATTTGAGGTCCCTCCTCCCTAGTCTGACTAGATTCTCCGACATTAGTCATCCTGACAATAAAATTTTAAAGTTTTAGTTATTAATCATTCTACTCGACACTCGCGAGCACATAAGTGATAAACACATAAGCACATAAGTGTTTTATTACTTCTTCCTGGAAACTCGATAAGAGTTATCTCCACTATCTTTTCAAAGGTTACTTCCTAGGGTAAATCTTGAAACTCGATAAGAGTAAATCTTTAAACTTTCACATCAATTGCCAATATTAGGCTCAATAGAACTGAACAATATATTCTATTAACTTTCTGAAAATTATAACATTCACTGAGGGTCTAATGACCACGAATCATGTCCACAGTTATAAGTAATCTTTCAACTTTAACTTTAGCAGTCATAAGACTATAAGGACTCCACGTACTTAGGGGGATCAACCCTTCGTACAGTATATTGTGCACAACCATTTCAACGCTAAGCGTAAACCTCTATTAAAAGAGTTGTTCATCTCAGTATTTAGAATACAAGTCCGCACCAAAGTAAGTTTGGTTTGGATAAGCTTTCAAGGTAATTTGGAGTTCAACAGACATCAACTAAGGATTAGTTGAATACAAGATAATAACACTGTATTATTGAATGATCATACTGAATAAACATTTCATTCTAAGTTCATGCTTTAAGAATAATCTAATAGCATAACAATTGAATAATTTATCATACCTTGCTTTGAACAACGTTAAGCTAAGGTTACATTTTAGAATTTAATATCAAACATGCACAACAAATAATAACTTGAACGATAAACTAAAGGTACTTGCATGCTAATATAACTAGTTTAGAGTTAAGAAAACTTGCACAATTATAAAAGTAGAGTTAGAGAACTTGCATAAGTATAACATAACAGTGAAAAGTAACCTTGCTGAATAATAAAGTAGCAAAGGTTAGGGAGCTTGTCTCGTGCGTAGGTTAAATAATTACTATTCACGTTCACCCCAAGTCCTACACATACCATATGTATTGACAATACACATTAGTTACACTAACATTACCTTTATGAGTTCCTTTATTACTCTTAGTATAGCTACTAACTAAGTTTAAGTTTAAACAACAACACATCTTTTCATGAACATTACTTTTTATCTTTATTACAACTACTTAAGTGATCATGTCATTGCACCACATGTACATTAACAACTTGATACAACATCCTAATACATGTCCAACATGTTATCATTAAGTTATACTAATACCGAAAGGGTTGCACTTGCATTCGTGCATCCCGACGCCCTCTGATTGGCTCTAAATACACAACAGTCCTAAAGATGGACATTTTGACTACTGTTACAGACCTCAAATTAAACAACTTAAAGCATGAAAGTTGTAAGTCTACTCGTCCTCTTTCTGAATCATCTTGAATTATCTCAATCGGAGTTCGTATGAAAATGTTATGGCCGTTTTACTACAAGAGGTCAAAACTGCCCAACTAGGACACTTTTCCGGCGCCGGGGCGTGGAACAGTAGCTTTGGGGCACGAGCTTCAGTGCTGGGGCGCGAGCTACAGCGTTGGGGCGTGAGCTACTGGCCCATTTTGGCGCTAGGGCGCGAACCATGGCGCCAGGGCGCGAAATTTGGCGTTGGGGCGTGAATTTTGACGCTGGGGCGCCGAAACTCAAAGAACCAAACCCGAAAAACAGAGCAAAGCTACTGTCTAATTTATTTTTAACAACCAATGGCATCTAACAACATGTATAACTTCATAAAAATTACACATAAAAGTTATGAAGCATTTGTGTACTAATTTTACACAACTAAACAACAATAGCAGAGAACTAATTCTCTGAAAACACTGTGTTTTTAAAAATACAGACTCCATTGAAGAAATATCTAGACACAGTAAACACAACCATCTCCATTCGATTCCTTGCTCTGCATAATTTCTTACCCAATTACACACAAGTCTCAATTAACATAATCACATACTAATTTATTTAATTAATAGTTTAAATTCAAAAGAAACCCAAAAGCCATAAGGCTTTGTTTGGCAACCCATTAAAAATTAAATGATTAATATACTTACACCTTGTTTGGCAAAACTAAATTAAATGACTTTAATTTATTTTAATAACTCTTTATCACATAGTTATTTGTCACACTTTATGAAATAACAATTTATTAAATAAATTACTTAATCACATAATTCAATCCACATAACACATTAATTATTTAACAAATAAATAATTAACTAATTACATTAATTATTTAGCAAATAAATCATTAACTAAATAAATTCAATCAAATTGAACAATTACTTATTCAATAATAAACACATCCAGTAAATATTTATATAAATCAATAAATATTTATAACTTACATTTTTAAAAAAATATGGAATGTTACAAATGATGATATATATATTAATTATCATATAATGTAATGAATGTTTGAAGGTTTCGTATTTGGGATTGAAAACTCTGATAATATGTAAATTAAATTTGATAATTTATATTATTGTTATTATTATTAATATTATTCCGCTCATAGAAATGGTATCGTGAAGCACTGAGTTCAGGTTTCAAGTACCTGAATTTGGGGGCGTCACAACCTAATTGCGCGCCAGTAAGGAGAAATCTTTATTGGAAAGCCCCCTCTTTCCTGGGAACGGCCTGGTTGTCATTATTGTGATTCTGTAATATTATTTGTGAATAATTAATTATTGGTTTATATGATAAGAAAATATTTATTTTATGTGGATATAAATGGAGGAATTTTAGTATGAATTATTTGTTGAAAGTTTGGCAATTATTTATCCGATAAATATTCTTTATATATATATTACAATTGTTTAATATATATATATATATATATATATATATATATATATATATATATATATATATATATATATATATATATTTATAAGCACGTGAAATTGTGGAGGTAAGAAAGCTTGGTGTATTTCCTTAATTTTTTTTTCAAACTCAGTGTACTGCATTCTATTTCAAAACCATGTGCCGATGACTTATTTTCTTCCATGATACCATTTGGTTGGTGGAGAACTTTCCTGCAAAGTTCACTTTCAAATGCAAAGCTTATTTTCAAAAGGTGGGCCTCACCCCTAAAGAATTTCAGGCAAAGAAAGAAAAAAGGAAGGTTAGGCATAATAGTTAGGCAGGAATTAGGCAGGATGCTTTGTCTTACTCCTCCGCATTGCACTATAAATAGGGGGTAACCCCTCATTCCTCAAACACATTAATTCATAATCAGAAATTCTTATTCTAAAGTATTGTGAGTATTTTTCTAGAATATAAGGATATTTTGAACGTAGTTTTTCTGCAAGATTTTCTTAGAATAATATCATATATTCTAGCCAAATCCAGTTTCTACCAAGGTAAAGGATATTATTTTATTGCTTCTATAATTCCTGAAATGATTAGAAATTTTGCTTCATCTAATATCATTTTAAAGCAATATTGGTCTGAACTTTTTATCAAATTTGGAACTTTTCATGATCGGGTACTGTTCACGGGTATTGTTCATAGTTACTGCTCATGGGTACTGTTCACGAGTACTATTCACAGTTACTGTTCATGGGTACTGTTCACTGGTACTGTTTACGGGTACTATTCACAGTTACTGTTCACGGGTACTGTTCACAAAATAAATAAAAAATTTCCTTCCAAGTTATCGGTTGTGACCCTTATTCTTGAAATTTAATCCATGTTTTGATCTTTATTCTTGAATTTTACTCTACTATAGTTTATTATGAGGTATTATTGAACTTGGATAAATTGAAATATGTATCCCTAATATTTGTCCTTCTGTTTCACTGGATTCGTTCTTTAAAATATTTTTCATCATCCTCAGTCCTAAATGATGATATTACTGAATATCTTTGGCCGTAGTGCAAAGATGAATGATTAACTGATAAATATCTTTGGCCCGTAGTGCAAAGATGAACATATGTTGAGATGAACATGACCGACTGATGATACAAATGAATATCTTTGGCCTTTAGTGCAAAGATGAATATTTGATTAAAGAATATTATTGATTGTTGTTACAGGGATAAAATATTGATGATGAACTTTAAAATCTTAGAAGATAGTAAAACTCATTCTCTACTTGACTCTTCTAATGGTTTGTTGTTTTCGCTGTAGTTGTTGATCTAAAACTTGTTGTCTATTAGATTTTATCAGATTTTCCCTGTTGAAGACTAATGATAATTTGTTGTATATTATCTTAGTCATAATATTCTTTACTGGGCTAGTTGAGCTCACTCTTTTCCTTTTTGTTCCATTTTTCTTCCCAGGAGGTGAGAACATAGCAGGAACTAGCCGGGGTATGGAGTAATGGTTCAGGATAGATGTATTAGTAGTCCTCACTATTTTGTAAAATAGTACATCAATAATTGTAATGAGGACTCTTTTTGAGTTTGTATACTCTCTATTAGACTATATTTGTATTTAAACTCACAGTATATGTGTTGTCGTATTTTGCACGATAATTATATTATGAAGTTGTATTTGTTTCTGTACCATGTATTTAGCGACTAAGAATGGGTGATGTATACTTATTTTGGGGGCGTCACAGTTGGTATCAGAGCTTAGAGATATGGTCTCTGGCGGAGATCGGGGAATAGAACTAGGAGGGAAGAGATGAGTAAATCCTTCGCTAGTGTGTCCTATCTAAGCTTTTTTGTTGGTCAGTCATAATATAGGGATATTATGTGATATGTTAATTTATTTAATTAACCCTTGTTTTATGGCGGTATTTAAGAATGGCTGCTGAGAACGTTAACAATGGAGTGTATGAGACTGTGGAATAACCTTTAGTTACAAACCAAGAGAACGTGCAACAGGAAGACAATATTTCTCTTATAAACAACACTACCGAGCAAACGATGAATGATGGAATGTTTAGGAGCTTCTTGCAATTCATGCAAAATCAGACGAGCGAGACTCGTGTACAAAATACGGGTGGAAATGCTAGCAATGCGCGGCTTGTCACAGCCAAGCAGTTCAAAGAGTTGGGACCACCAGAATTTAAGGGAAATCCAGATCCGATCATGGCGGAAACGTGGGTCAAGCAAATTACCAAGATATTCGATGTCTTGGGATGCACGGAGGAACAGAAGGTTCCATTCGCCACATTTATGTTCCGCGGTGAGGCAGACTACTGGTGGGAGTCTGTGAAGCGTACCCAGCCAGCCGCACTCAACATTTCTTGGGAAACATTTCAGAAACTATTCAATGATAAGTACTTTCCTGAAAGTATTCGTCATATGAAGGAGGTGGAGTTTATCAGACTGGAACAAAACAACATGACGGTGTCCTAGTACGAGGCAAAGTTTGTAGAGTTATCCAGGTTTGCACCTCATTTGGTCGAGAATGAGGAACGAATGACGAGGATGTTTTTGAGAGGTCTAAAACCCGAGATTCGTCAATACCTTATCTCTCATAAATTTTCTTTATATTCAGATGTTGTAAACAGGGCTCAATTATTAGAGCGAGATAACGAGTACGTTCAACCGAGGGACCACAACTAGGATCATACCGGTGACAGCAGTCATCAGAACAACGATAACCAGCGGAGAAAGAAAAATACGGACAGGAGCGGCAACCACTCTGGTGGTAATCATGGCCTTGAGAATTGAAGAAGCGAGTCGAGGGGAGATTTTAAAAAGAGGAGATTCAACAATGACACTGTGAAGATGTCAGCACCAGCAGCAACTGGTTTTAAGGGAGGAGAACGACCACCAGTCGTATGCTGTAAATGTGGAAAAGAGGGACATATCAGCCCAAACTGTCCACAATAGTTCAAGGTATGCTATAATTGTGAAAAGGAAGGACATATCGCTCGAGATTGTACTGTAGCGAAACCAAGTCCAGCGAGGATGGTGACTCAAAAGGTTGTCCCAGAAAAGTCAAAGTCAACGGTTCCTGGAAGAGCGTTTGTCGTGACTGGTCATAGTGCGAGGAACCCAAACGAGGTGATCACGGGTAAGCTAATCATAAATTCTTGCGAAGTTTATACCTTACTAGATACCGGTGCTACCCATTCATTTATTTCTCCTACTTGTGCTCAACGTTTAAACTTGACACCTGAGAAATTGGACTTTGACTTATCTGTGGAGACTCCGTTAGGAGAAACTTTCATCA
Source organism: Panax notoginseng (assembly GCA_016801055.1). Taxonomy (NCBI): domain Eukaryota; kingdom Viridiplantae; phylum Streptophyta; class Magnoliopsida; order Apiales; family Araliaceae; genus Panax; species Panax notoginseng. The sequence continues at coordinate 80,865,133 of CM029020.1, forward strand.
CATCCATTGTTTATAAATCTTGTTTGATCCAAGTTGGCACCATCACCTTACATGTTGACCTTATCTCTTTAAAGATACTTGCATTTGACGTGATTTTAGGGATTGATTGGTTAACTACTCATCATGCCAAAATTGGTTATTTTCGTAAGGTTGTTTGTTTTCATATTCCTAACCAACCTGTTATTCGAATTTAAGCAACCAAACCATTGAAGTCAAACTCTTTAATATCAAGCCATAAACTCATTCTTTTATTAAAAAAATGAATGTCAAGCTTTCTTAGCCCATGTCACAGACTTGAACAAAAACACATCAGATTTGAATAATATTTCTGTTGTTAGAGAATTTCCTGACGTATTTCCTGAAGAATATCTTAGCCTACGTCCAGAGCGTGATTTTGAATTTTGTATCATCTTTGAATCTGGTACAAAACCCACTTCTAAAATCTCATATCGAATGACTCCTATTGAACTTCAGGAGTTAAAAACCTAACTGTTAAAGTTTGTACCCGAGCCTTTATCTGGTGACTTCTTTTGTGGAATGCACTGAAGCCAGACTCTCCGTAGGGGACGCCATATTCGTGCGGTAGTAAACTGATAGGTGTCATTGTGACGTACTATCCAAGATTGGGATATGAGTCACAGTTGAGAGCAACCTAAGTCAGTAATCGAAATACATAACTTTTTATGCTTAGCTGGTTATTATCGATGATTTTGTGGAAAGATTTTCTCGAATCGCTACTGCATTAACTCAGTTGACTCATAGAGATACAAAATTTGAATGGAGCAAGGAATGTGGGAAGAGCTTCGAAGAACTCAAGGGGAGACTCATTTTGGTACATGTTCTGACCATACCATCCTGGAAAAGTGAACGTGGTAGCTGACGTATTGAGTAAAACATCGTATACGAGTACAAGTGCGATATTTTCAAAGACCCATTTTGTATGACTTACAAATGATAGAGATAGAGTTGAAGACTCTAGGTACCCATGTGATGATATACGAGTAGAATCGACTTTTATCGATAAAGTTAAAATCGCTCAAGCTACACACTGGAGCTGATGAATATTATGAAGGAGGTGCAAGAAGTTGTTATTCCAAAAGCGAGAATTGGCAATGTGAGAAAAACTCAAACCTTCGATTTATTGATCCATTTGAAATCCTCGATCGAGTAGGAACTGTGGCCTATAGACTCATTTTACCGCCAAGTATGACGCGTGTTCATAACGTTTTTCACGTATCGAAGTTACGAAGTTATGTGGACGACCCGAACCACGTCATTGAGTTAGAACCGAACGAGATAGTCGAAGACTTAACGTACGAGGAGGTACCTGTCAAGATTTTGGATATGAATGTGCATGTCCTACGCACAAAGGTCATACCACAAGTCAAAGTTTTGTGGAAGAACCATACTATTAAAAAAATGACCTGGAAGTTAGAAACAGAAATGAAAGCGAGGTATCCTCATCTTTTCGAAACACCAGGTACGTACGTCAATTTCGAGGACGGAATTTTATAAGGAGGGGAGGTTGTAAGACCCCGAAATTTTTTTATAAAATGGAATTTCTTTTATTTATTATTTTGAAATAGTAAGGGTTTATTTGATTGATGTATTTAGTTATGGGTAAAATGCACAAATATTTTTTTAAATAAGCATGTGGTTATAAAATATTAATTGTTGTCGGGAAATATTCATTTGGTCGTGGAATATTCTTGCTGTCGGGGAATATTCGTACGACGGCGCAGTCTTTTGTGGGCCCCATAACAGATAACGGTCGGATGAAGAAAACGACAAAATTGAATAATGGCGTAGTTGTTACCGTTAACACTGTTGGATTATCCGGTGGTTAAAATACAGTAATACGCGTGGATGCACAATATTTTTGAATTATTGATTCTTACGTAAGAAGGCACTACTCAATAATTGTTACGGTAATTACTGTTCAATATTTTATTTTATTGATTCAATAATTGTTGCGTTGATATTTTATATTATTGTTATTTCAATAATTTTTACTGCACAGTATTTTCCATTATCAGATCAATAATTCATATTATTTGAATAATATTATTAGATAACATTATTGGCAATGTCTAGAAAGTTCTGTCAAGGAGAGGTTTGGTCACCTAATTGCACGCCAGTAAGGAGAAATCTTTATTGGAAAGCCCCATCTTTCCTAGGAACGGCCTGGTTGTCATTATTGTGATTCTGTAATATTATTTGTGAATAATTAATTATTGGTTTATATGATAAGAAAATATTTATTTTATGTGGATATAAATGAAGGAATTTTAGTATGAATTATTTGTTGAAAGTTTGGCAATTATTTATCCGATAAATATTCTTTATATATATATTACAATTGTTTAATATATATATATATATATATATATATATATATATATATATATATATATATATATATAAGCACGTGAAATTGTGGAGGTAAGAAAGCTTGGTGTATTTCCTTATTTTTTTTTCAAACTCAGTGTACTGCATTCTATTTCAAAACCATGTGCCGATGACTTATTTTCTTCCATGATACCATTTGGTTGGTGGAGAATTTTCCTGCAAAGCTTATTTTCAAAAGGTGGGCCTCACCCCTAAAGAATTTCAGGCAAAGAAAGAAAAAAGGAAGGTTAGGCATAATAGTTAGGCAGGAATTAGGCAGGATGCTTTGTCTTACTCCTCCGCATTGCACTATAAATAGGGGGTAACCCCTCATTCCTCAAACACACTAATTCATAATCAGAAATTCTTATTCTAGAGTATTGTGAGTATTTTTCTAGAGTATAAGGATATTTTGGAAGTAGTTTTTCTGCAAGATTTTCTCAGAATAATATCTGATATTCCAGCCAAATCCAGTTTCTACCAAGTTAAAGGATATTATTTTATTACTTCTATAATTCCTGAAATGATTAGAAATTTTGCTTCATCTAATATCATTTTATAGGAATATTGGTCTGAATTTTTTATCAAATTTGGAACTTTTCATGATCGGGTACTGTTCACGGGTACTGTTCACAGTTACTGTTCATGGGTACTGTTCACGGGTACTGTTCATAGTTACTGTTCATGGGTACTGTTCACGGGCACTGTTCACTGGTACTGTTTACGGGTACTGTTCACGGTTACTATTCACGGGTACTGTTCACAAAAGAAAAAAAAAATTCCTTCCAAGTTATCTGTTGTGACCCTTATTCTTGAAATTTAATCCATGTTTTAATCTTCATTCTTGAATTTTACTCTACTATATTTTATTATGAGGTATTATTGAACTTGGATAAATTGAAATATGAATCCCTAATATTTGTCCTTCTATTTCACTGGATTCGTTCTTTAAAATATTTTTCATCATCTTCAGTCCTAAATGATGATATTACTAAATATCTTTGGCCGTAGTGCAAAGATGAATGATTAACTGATGAATATCTTTGGCCCGTAGTGCAAAGATGAATAGGTGTTGAGATGAACATGACCAACTGATGATACAAATGAATATCTTTGGCCTGTAGTGCAAAGATGAATATTTGATTAAAGAAGATTATTGATTGTTGTTACAGGGATAAAATATTGATGATGGACTTTTAAATCTTAGAAGATAGTAGAACTCATTCTCTACTTGACTCTTCTAATGGTTTGCTATTTCCGCTGTAGTTGTTGATCTGAAACTTGTTGTCTATTAGATTTTATCAGATTTTCCCTGTTGAAGACTAATGATAATTTGTTGTATATTATCTTAGTCATAATATTCTTTACTGGGCTAGTTGAGCTCACCCTTTTCCTTTTTGTTCCATTTTTCTTCCCAGGAGGTGAGAACATATCAGGAACTAGCCGGGGTATGGAGTAATGGTTCAGGATAGATGTATTAGTAGTCCTCACTATTTTGTAAAATAGTACATCAATAATTATAATGAGGACTCTTTTTTAGTTTGTATACTCTCTATTAGACTATATTTATATTTAAACTCACAGTACATATGTGTTGTCATATTTTGCACGACAATTATATTATGAAGTTGTATTTATTTCTGTACCATGTATTTGGCGACTCAGAATGGGTGATGTATACCTATTTTGGGGGCGTCACAGTTAGGGATGCCTGATATCTTAGTTGGGGATATCTTTCTGACAAATTACACCACTGACATGTTTGGATGTTTTGATCGCGATCAAGACCCCAGTACATGGCATCGGACCTTCCTGACTTTTTGACAAGGGCTACTTTCAATAGCTTTCATCATCGGCTTTCTGAACCCCATATCCAAGCAAATACCAATGACTTACATGTAGACCCGTAGTTTTGTCTCTTAATTCAGGACTTCAGGAAATTTCTGTTCAATCGCGTAGCAACTTTTTCCCTAATTTGACTTTTTAGCTTTCGGGAACTCCGTTGCCACTAAAATTTAATCAAGCCAAAGGGGGTGGGGACCACCCTGGGTAACCGAAGGTAGACTTGCGGCTGCCGCGGGTTGACCTGCGACCACCCGTGGGTACATATACTCCCTCCCATCTCTTTCACAAAGTCATTTTCAAGTTGAAGCCACACAAAAAATCTGAGATTTCTTCTTCAGATCTACTGAGTTCGGGTTACTTTTTACAAACTTCATCACCGTACAAACGTTCTGCACTATCCTGGTAACGTTTACATATTTTCTTTTCAAGTTTTGACCGTTAGAACGTTAGATGTAAGACCCTAACTTTTATGAAAAAAGATTTAATTTTCTCGAAATATTGTTCTTAATATTATGGTGTGGATTTGACATAATGTTATAGTTGTGGGTAATATTTACAAATTTTTGCAAAGTAAGCAAGTTGTTATAAAATATTCGATTGGTCGGGGAATATTCGTTTTATTAGGAAATATTCGTGCGACGGCACAATCATATGTCGATCCCACAAAGGAATTACTGTCGGAGTGAGAAAACGACAGAAATATCTTTTTATAAAAATAACAGCGAAAGTTTTACCATTAACTGTTGAAATACCCGGTGATAAAAGGACAGTAATATGCGTGGTTGCATAGTAGCACAAGGTATTGATTATTGAAGCTTACGTGAAAAGTCACTCAATTTTATTTAATTATTGCCAGAGTCATTGTTGTATAGTATCTCACGTTATTGATTCAATTATTTTCAAAATATTTTATATTATTAAATCAATAATTGAGACAACAAAGTTATTCATGTTATTATTTGTATTATTGACGATGTCTAGAAAGTTCTGTCGAGAAAATGGGTTTGGTCACCTAATTATGCGCCAATAAGGAGAAATTCTTATCAGAAAGTCCCCTCTTTCCTAGAAATGATCTGATTGTTAATATTGTGAATTATAATATTAATTATAAATGTTATTAAAAATGTGATTTTTGAAGCCAAGTGAATTGAGATAAATAGAGGGTTATTTTATGAAGTATTTGTTGTAATTTTTACTTATTATTTGGACCCTCACTTACCCATTTTCAAAATTATCGGTAGAAAGTTATCTCAATTTTGTTTATATATATATATATATATATATATAATATATATATATATATATATATATATATATATATGTATACAGTCAAGATCACATCCCGTCTCTCGGATGTTGTGCAAAATACGAACTTCATTTTTGGACCGTGAGATATATCCAACGCTTAAGCAAGGACACTTACCGGGCAATTAAAAAAAGCTGGACTCCCGTAGGCGGGTCAAACATCAATATACAGAATACCATTCTTTCTCCTAAGATTCACGATCCAGACCATCTCTCTCCTGAGATTCACGATCCAGACCACAAGCAGCTTCACTACCATTCGGTTTCGACTAGAAAGCAAGGTTGGAAAGCCATATGCGCCGGACGAATTCGAAAGCAACTTCTCTGAAAGCCAATGTATTTCCTAATTTTGTAACTAATTTTGAAATCTAGGGTTTGTACGAAATCGCCTCCACCCAGATGGGTTCCTACTGCTCACGGATTACTTCTCTTACTGAATTAGGGATTTTGACTAGGGTTATATTGATGCCGTTGAAACCATGTTGTTCCTCCCATTTGTATTCTTTCTTGTTCTTTTTCTTTATGATGTTTGTTGATTATTGTTTTCATGGTCAAGCCTTTAATTACAATCTTTTCCGATTTATTGTCAGGATTTATAAGTTGACAAATTTTAGCTAGTTTAGAAATTATTTCTTATCACAGTTATTTTTAATAATTGTCTAATATAATACTACCTTTATTCCAAGTTAGAGATATATGTGCCTTTCTGCCAGTTCTAAAACTAGAGATTCATATTTAATTTTGGATTATAAGTACCAGTAATTAATCATGTTTGTATCATATTACACAGTTATTTTAATAATAATGTTTGACCAATTGAACTTGTAAAAGGTTCTTAATGGCTTCTTCAAATAGCATATCCTTGTCTGTTGCTAGAAAGAGGGTAGATTGTTTTTGCGGTCTATCGACATCCATTTGTGTATCCACAAAGAATAAATCAAAGGGAAGAAGGTTCTATGGATGTCGTTTTTACCCAATGAGTAAATTTTTTTGTATAGATTTGTATGTTATTATAATATATTTTGGATTGAATTTGGTTTGGGTGTTGGTTTCTTTTACAGGACGTTAATAAATATTGTGGATTTTTTCAATGGTTGGACATGAGTACTCAGAATGAAGTTCATGGTTGCAGTAATATGAGTTCTGTTTCAAAGAATGAAGATTGAAGTCAATACCCTGAGAAACAAAACAAGAAAGTTGAAAGAGAAATTAAAGAATTTGAAAAGGGATGCCTTAATCTTGGAGTTGGAATCTATTAGACTAAGAGAGGCAAATAAGAAATATCAATGGTATGGGATATTGTCATGGATGGTGACGTGTGTTGTATTATGTTATGTTTTTATGAATTTGGTTGCATTCAAAGCTATGTAATGACATTCAAAGATATGTAATGAACCACTTGTTTTTATTAAATGTGAAATGGAATTTTTGTATTGGCATAGGTATATATGAATGTGAAATGGAATTTTTGTACGGGCATTATGTTGCACTATATTATGCCAAACACAAAATTGCAGTTTTTACTTACAAAATTGCAGTTTTTACTTACAAACAGCAATTTTTAGTTCCCTGCACACAAAATTGCAACAATACACCGTTTTTACTTACAAGATGCAGTTTTTACTTGTTGCTTGAAAGCATGTTGAAGCAGGTTTATAAGTACAAAAGGTAAATATACTTAAATGTACATAAATGAACCTGTGATACAACCACTGAAATGTACTTAAATGAATTACAGAACTTTGATATAATAAGAAAACAATACAACCATAATACAGTGCCTTGCACAATACTTTGATACATCATAAGTACAGAAGCTTAGTTGAACAAGTGGAAAAATTTCCTAACCTGCCTTATAAGTACAGAAGCTTTGAACACATTTTTGAAGCTTTGAACACATCACTGATTTTAATGCTCTCAGAAACCATGTTGCTTATAGATTTCCATAACCTGTTGTTCACTGAAATAAGCTCCTAACTGCCCTGTTGCTACCAATATAAGGCCTGTAATACAACAATTATGCCAAAGTATATTCTGTCACAACAGTTGCAGCGTGCAGTGCCTCAAAGAGAGTCCCACAACAACTGTATTTGGAATGAGACTAAAGAATAGTCTATTTCTAATAAGCACAAATGAGAACTGAGAAACAATAAACATGATTTATAGTAACATCATAACCTGAGAAACATGCACAAATGAGGGGCATATTACATTGAACAATAAACTATATTTGGCACATTTTCAGCAGCTCTTATGTGTGAGTGACTAATTACAATAATGATGAGGGTGGTGTTGTCTAACAAATTGGGACAAAGAACAGAGTAAAAGGGTGTCTAGAAATATCCCTTAATATATAAGTACAGAAGCTTTGAACACATACCAAAGCCAATAATGAAAGCAGCCCTTGCCACAAAAACTCTCATCCTGAAACCAAAAAACGTCATCAATGTCAACTAAAAGATGGAGACAAAATTGCAATAAGAAGACAAACTTACAGGCAAACAAAGACTTACAATCATCGTTAATGTCTACGTCATCCTCATCGCACAGTCCAACAAGTTTTGGACAATTTCTTTTATCATGCGACACTCCAATAATCCCACATCCATTGCATTTCCTAGCCTTCTTGATAGCCTTCTCTTTTCCTCCCTTAAGTCGTTTACCATAACCCTTTGTCCTTATCGATGATGGTTCTTTGAGACTTATATCATGTTGGCTCTCAAGAGAAACGGGCATGTTGATACTCCTTTCCACATCCATGCTACCATGATTCATGACGGCAAACCTCCTTTGAGTTGATAACAACAATTCTTTAAACTTTTTGTGTTCTCTTCACTTAATGCAGCTTCATCAATAACATTAGACGCAATTTGGAAGATACTACTACGCCTCAGTAACACAGAAGTATCACATATTTCACTCACACTCCCACCTAAGTCATCCATAACTCTGCCACATTTCGCAGATTTTGTCCACCTCAGCAAGATGTACTGATTAGGTAATTTCATAACCTATTTTTTTGTGAAATATGCCAACATATGCCTACATGAAATTCCATCACTCTCAAACATCTGACAACTACATTTAACATAGTTTGATGACTTGTCAAACGAAAGCTTACGGTGATTAGAATTAACCTCCTTTACACTATGAACATTGTACACACAGTTGTTGTCATCTTTAAATGTACGTGTTACCACATACTTGCCACTTTCAAGCAGTTTCTCTTGAAACTTGTAAAAAATAGTTCGCGTGTACAACTCACTCATCTGGTATTCCATTACCCTGCCAGTTACTGTTTGTGGCTTTTCATTGACATCCTTATGATCGAAATCTAGTTAAACCGCATCACAAAATCCAACATTGAGTTTTGAGGAGACACATACTTCTTAAAAAAGGCATGAGCCCCTTCAACTCTTTGGCTACTAGTCATGTGGGCAGAAAAACTATGTCGTGAAAATGCCGGAAGCCAACGCTCGCGGATTTCGTACATCTCCTGTAACCAGTCATTCGTGTCAAATTTAGCTTTCCCTACAACCTCCGCCCATATTCTTTCAAACTCGTCTGGGCTCTCAGATTTCCATATACAACAACTCAACTCGCCATAATGTTCTTTATAGGGAATTGGACCTAATTTTTCAGAAAACTTTTTCAAAATGTGCCAAATGCAATACCTATGAAAAGTATTTGGAAACATAGACTGAATTGAATTTCTCATGGCCGGATCTTAATCAGTTATGATCATTTTGGGTGGGCTACCCGGCATCGCTTTCAACCATTCTTTGAAAAACCAATCAAAAGCATCAATCTTTTGACCACTTAATAATGCACACCCTAAAAGAGTTGTCTGCCCATGGTGATTAACCCCTACTATAGGTACGAAAACCAGATTGTAGCGGTTCGTATTGTAAGTTATATCAAACACAACAACATCCCCAAAACTTTTTTATGACTTTCTACATGTTGCATCCACCCAAAAACAATGAATCATGACACCCTCCTCTTGCTCGAATGTAAAGGTAAAATCGGGATTCTTTTTTTTCTCATCCTCCAAATACTCGAGCAACAAATTAGCATCATGTCCCTTTAAAGCCCTCCTCCTATCTCTTTCAACATTATAAAGATCTCGTGTTATACATCCAACATTTTCAAGACCTCCAGCTTCCATCTCTAAAATACTCATTTGTTGCCATGTTGGCACATTAGCTTTTGATAGTTGTTCTGCTAAATTTCTTTTGGCAAGTGTCACTACACGATGAGAGTGCAACATATTTACTTTTCTTAGGGTCGTAAGAGGATGGTTATGACCCTCAACAAATTGTCTAATAACAAACCCCCCTACATCGGTCCGGTCTTTCACAAATACCACTTTCACACCATAAGCAGCTCTAGTTAGGCCCCGTTTTCTTATAATCTATTGAGTTTTATTGGGCGCAATTCTCCTCAACCCTTCTTTATAACAAACAAATTCCTTTCTAATTATTTCACCGTTAGGACTCTTCTTACTAGAATTTAACCGCGTACCAAATCCACCTTGTGACGCCCCCAAAATTAGGTATACATCACCCATCTTGAGTTGTCAGATACATAGTACAGAATACAAATACAACTTAATAATACAACTGTCGTGTACAATACGACAAAACATAAACTGTGAGTTTGAATACAAATATTATCTTCTAGAGAGTATTCATACTCAAAATGAGTCTTCATTACATTTATTAACACACCATTACATAGAATAGTGAGGACTACTAACTAATACTATCATTCGGACCATCACTCCGTACCCCGACTTGTCCCAGCTACGTTCTCATTTCCTGAAGAGAACAGTGAAAGAAAGGGTGAGCTCAACTAGCCCAGTAAGAAATATTATGACTAAGATAATGCAGAATAAATTATCGTTAGCCTTCAACAATGTTAAACTGATAAAATATAATAGACATCAAGTTTAACTGTAGCGGAACAAGCAATCCATTAAAAGAGTCAAGTAGAAAATAAACTCTACTATCTTTTATGATTTAAAAGATTTTCCAACACTGTGATCGCTGAGACTCAGCTTAATAAAATAATCCACATCATCGAATCACCCCTGCACTACGGCCAAGAATATTCGTATATTCATTAATGGTCATGATCATGCCAACAACTGTCCATCAATGCACTACGGGCCAATGAGGACTTTTACCACATCATTTGTAACATTACGGTCATGATTATACCGAATAATCCCTGGTCATAATCATACCAAGTCCATCTATGCACTACAGGCCACAGATGACTTTCAACATTTTATAAACATGAGGATGATGACAATAATATAAGAATTCAATAAAACAAGTTCAAGAATTAATTTATCCAGGAATTAACAACGTCCAAATTGTCAACATGATACTGCATTGTGGAGTAAAATTCAAGAATGCTTAGAAGAATATTTTCTTGAAAAGATACTGGATGAAACGCAACTATCAAGGATATTCCACAAATTTCATGGAGTATAGAAGTCAAAACTTAACCAACTGAGTATAATAAAGAATGGAATAACAAAAGAAATCACCATGCATGCGATAGACCGCACAGACAGGTTATTCCAATAGAATAATAAATAACGGAACCAGGTCCGGCGTAAACGCACAGACAGGATATTCCGACAGAATAATAAATAATGGAACCAGGTCCGGTGTAAAACACACAGACAGGATATTCCAACAGAATAATAATAAAACGGAACCAGGTCCGGTGTAAAACACACAGACAGGATGTTCCAACAGAATAATAAACGGAACCAGGTCCGGTGTAAAACACACAGACAGGATGTTCCAACAGAATAATAAACGGAACCAGGTCCGGTGTAAAACACACAGACAGGATGTTCCAACAGAATAATAGAAGAATGTCACCAAGTATAGGGTAGACCGCGTATACTGGTTATTCCAACAGAATAATAACGAATGGAATAACAGAAGTTCTCTTCATGAATATAAAAGAAATAATATCCCTTACCTTAAAAGAACTGGATATTGGAAAAGTGATGTAGCAGAATACTTTTAGTCTCTCTCTCTCTTATTCTCTCTATACTTTCTCTCTCTATAGCTTGAATGAATTCGTGAAAAATAATGAAGCCCTAGGCCTCTATTTATAGAAAAACTGAGGGTGGCTCTTGGTCTTAACGAAGGGTCAAATGACTCTTGGTCTTAACGAAGGGTCAAATGACTCTTGGTAATATTGAAGGGACAACTACTATTGACGAAAGTAATTACTATTGACCAAGGTAAATACTATTGACGAAGGTAAATACTATTGACCAAGGTAAATACTATTGACCAAGGTAAATACTATTGACGAAGGTAATTACTATTGACCAAGGTAAATACTATTGACCAAGGTAAATACTATTGACGAAGGTAATTACTATTGACGAAGAGACTCTTAGATGATGACATATGGCCCCCCATAAAATAACCAAACTTACCACAACGTCTCAATTATTGATTTAATAATATAACATATTATACAGATGATACTATGACAATAATTTAAGAGATATGATGCAGCAATTACTGTAGCAATAATTGAGTATAGCTGAGTGACTTCTCACGTAAGCATCAATAATCAATACCGTGTGCTACTATGCAACCACGCGTATTACTGTACTTTTACTACTGAGTAGTTCAACAGTTTTAACGATTTTAACGTAATACCTCAGCTGTTATTTTTATAGAAAGATAATTTTGTCGTTTTCTCAATCCGACAATAATTCCGTTGTGGGGTCCACCAATGATTGTGCCGTCGTACGAATATTCCCCGACAAAAAGAATATTCTCCGACCAAACGAATATTTTATAACAACTTGCTTACTTTGCAAAATTTATAAATATTACCCACAACTATAACATTATATCAAATTAACTCCATAATATTCAAAAATGATATTTATAGAAAATTTAACTTTATTTATAAAAATTGGGGTCTTACAACCTCCCCTTCTTATGAAATTTCGCCCTCGAAATTAGGGTACGTACCTGGTATGTCGAAGAGGTAAGGATACCTTGATTTCATTTCTGATTCTAACTCCCAAGTCATTTCCTCAACATCGTGGTTTCTCCACAAAACTTTGACTTGAGGTATAACCTTGGAGCGTAGAATATGTTCCTTCTTATCCAAGATTTGAACAGGAACTTCTTCATACGTCAAATCCTCCGCTATTTCGTCCGGTTCTAACTCAATAATGTGGTTCGGGTCTTCCACATATTTGCGTAACATGGATATGTGGAAAACGTTATGAACACGAGACATACTTGGCGGTAAAGCGAGTCTATAAGCCACAGTTCCTACTCGATCGAGGATTAAAAATGGACCGATGAATCGAGGATTTAGCTTTCCTCTCTTTCCAAATCTCGTAACTCCTTTCCATGGAGCAACACGTAAGAACACATGATCTCCTACATCAAATTCCACGTCCTTTCGATGAAGATCAGCATAACTCTTTTGTCGATCTTGTGAGGTTTTTATACGTTGTCGGATCGTTTGAATCTTTTCTGTAGTCATACGTACCAACTCCGGTCCCAACAACGTTGCTTCGCCCACCTCATCCCAGCATACTGGAGAACGACATTTTCTTCCATACAATGCTTCGAATGGAGCCATGCCAATACTTGCTTGATAACTGTTGTTGTAGGAAAACTCCACCAATGGTAAGAACTTGTCCCAACTTCCTTTGAAGTCAAAGACACAGAGTCTTAATAGATCTTCAAGAGTTTGAATAGTCCTCTCTGATTGTCCGTCCGTCTGAGGATGATATGCTGAACTAAATCGTAACTCCGTGCCCATAGCTTTTTGTAAACTAACCCAAAATCGTGAAGTGAATCTTGGGTCTCGGTCAGAAACTATGGATACTGGCATACCATGCAGTCTTACAATCTCGTTTATGTACATACGAGCAAGACGTTCAAGTGTATAAGTTTCTCGTATCGGTAAGAAATGAGCAGACTTGGTCAATCTATCAACAATGACCCAAATCGCATCAATACCTTGAGAAACCCTGGGAAGACCGGTAACGAAATCCATGGTAATGTGCTCCCACTTCCATTCTGGAATTTCAAGTGGTTGCAATGGACCTTTTGGTACTTGATGCTCCGCTTTGACTCGTTGACAAGTTAGACACCTTGAGATAAACAACGCTATCTCTCTCTTCATATTGCTCCACCAAAATGTATGACGAAGATCATGATACATTTTGGTACTTCCAGGATGGATTGCAAACGGTGTGTTGTGCGCCTCCATCATGATTTCATACTTTAAATCAGGGTTGTTAGGAACACAAAGTCTGGAGTTGACTCGAAGTATTCCTTCTTCATCGATTCTTGCTTCCGGCATAGCACCTTCTTGCACTTTCTTCTTCATACGCATCAGCTCCAGGTCTGTAGCTTGAGCAGCTTTAACTTTATCGATTAAAGTCGGTTCTACTCGTATATTCGCCATCATCACATGGGTCCCTGGAGTCTTTAACTCTATCTCCATCCTTTGCAAATCACACAAAATGGGTCTTTGTGTTGATAATATCGCACTCGTACTTGCATATGATCTTCTACTCAATGCGTCAGCTACCACGTTCGCTTTTCCAGGATGGTATTGAATGGTATGATCATAATCTTTCAACAGTTCAAGCCAACGTCGTTGTCGCATGTTGAGTTCCTTTTGAGTGAAGAAATATTTGAGGCTTTTATGATCCGTAAAGATCTCCACTTTCTCCCCATACAAGTAATGCCTCCAAATTTTAAGTGCAAAGACAACAGCTGCCAACTCTAGATCATGAGTAGGATAATTCCTCTCATATTCCTTGAGTTGTCTTGATGCATAGGCTATGACTTTTCCATGTTGCATGAGAACGCATCCCAACCCTTTGCTCGAAGCATCACTGTAGATGACAAATCCCTCCGAGCCAGATGGTATTGTTAGAACAGGTGCTGAAATGAGTCTCCTCTTGAGTTCTTGAAAACTCTGCTCACATTCTTCGCTCCAACCGAACTTTGTATCTTTCCGAGTCAGCTGAGTTAATGGAGTAGCGATTCGAGAAAATCCTTCCACGAATCTCCGATAATAACCAGCTAAACCAAGAAAGCTACGTACTTCGGTCACTGATTTAGGTTGCTCCCAGCTTTGAATAGCTTCAATCTTTGCCGGGTCAACCGATATTCCACGACTTGATACTACGTGCCCAAGGAATGCTACCTCCTCCAGCCAGAACTCGCATTTCTTCAACTTGGCATAAAGCTTGTATTCACGAAGCTTTTGGAGTACCAGCCTCAAGTGTTGCTCATGATCTTCACGGCTTTTGGAATAAATAAGGATGTCATCAATAAAGACGACCACAAAGTGATCCAAATATTCCTTGAATACCCGGTTCATCATATCCATGAAGGCAGCAGGAGCATTAGTCAATCCAAAAGACATAACTAAGAATTCATAATGCCCGTACCGAGTTCTGAAAGCCGTCTTTGGAATATCCTCAGTTCTAACCTTCAGCTGATGATATCCAGAACGAAGATCGATCTTTGAAAAGAATTGTGCTCCTTGCAACTGGTCAAACAGGTCATCAATACGTGGCAATGGGTACCTATTTTTGATGGTGACATGATTCAACTCCCGATAATCAATACAAAGTCGCATACTCCCATCTTTCTTCTTCACGAACAGAACAGGAGCACCCCAAGGAGAAGTACTAGGACGAATAAAACCAATGTCTAACAATTCCTGCAGTTGGGTCTTTAACTCCTGAAGTTCAATAGGAGCCATTCGATATGGGGCTTTGGAAATGGGTTTTGTACCGGTTCAAGGTCGATACAAAATTCAATTTCACGCTCTGGGGGTAGGCCAGGAAGTTCTTCGGGAAATACGTCAGGAAATTTATTAACAACAGAAATATCATTCAAAACTGACGTATTTTTGTTTAGATCTGTGACATGAGCTAAGAAAGCTTGACATCCGTTTTTCAATAAACGAATAGCTTTATGGCTTGAGATGACAGCGATTGATTTTAATGGTTTGGTTGCTTGAATTCGCATAATAGGTCGATTAGGAATATGAAAGCTAACAACCTTACGAAAACAATCAATTTTTGCATAATGAGTAGTTAACCAATCAATCCCTAGAATCACGTCAAATGCAAGTATTTTTAATGAAATCAGATCGATAGGTAATGTGTGGGTACCAACTTGAACCAAACAAGACTTATAACCAGTGGAGGTAATGAAGGTTTCTCCCAACGGAGTTTCCACAGATAAGTCAAAGTCTAATTTCTCCGGAATCAAATTTAATCGATGAGCGCAAGTAGGAGAAATAAAAGAATGGGTTGAACCGGTATCAAATAAAGTATAAACTTCTTTAGAGTTTATGATAAGCTTACCCGTGATGACCTCATTCGGGTTCCTTGCTCTCTGGGAGTTCACAACAAACGCTCTCCCTTGCACAACCGGTTTTGACTTTTCTGGGACGGCTTTTGGTGCCTCCATCCTAGCTGAATTTGTCTTCGGTAAACGACAAAATCGGGCTAAATGACCTTCTCTTCCACAATTATAACATGCTTTGGACGGCATCGCGCAGTTTGGACTGATGTGCCCCTCCCCTCCGCATTTGAAACATATGATAGGTGGTCGTTCTCCTTCCTTAACGACAGGTGCTGGTGCTGACGTCTTTCCATCATTGTTGAATCTCCTCTTCTTGAAATGTCCATTCTTATTGTTTTGGCCCTGATTACCACCGAAGTGGTTACCATTTCTGGCCTGTTGATTCCCTCCACGCTTGTTGTCACCGCTTCGATGACTGCTCTCACTGGTATTATCATTTTGCCGGCTGCTCTCTTTTGGTTGCGTTATCTCGTTATCGCGCTCCACCAACTGAGCCCTATTTACAACATCTGAATACAAACACAGTTTATGAGAAACAAGATGTTGACGTATCTCCGGCTTCAAACCTCTTAAAAACATCCGCGTCATTCTTTCTTCATTATCCACCAGGTGGGACGCAAACCGGGATAACTCCGCAAATTTTGCCTCGTACTGCGACACGGTCATATTATTCTGCTCCAATTTGATGAACTCCACCTCCTTCATGTGACGAATACTCTCGGGAAAGTATTTGTCGTTAAACAGCTCTTGGAACTTCTCCCAGGACATCTTCAGTGCGGCAGGTTGAGTACGCTTTATCGATTCCCACCAGTAATCTGCCTCTCCTCGCAACATAAAGGCGGCAAAGGGAACCTTTTGCTCCTCGGAGCAACCCAAGACATCAAATATCTTGGTGATCTGCTTTATCCATGTTTCAGCTACAAGTGGTTTGGGTTCTCCCTTAAACTCCGGTGGTCCCAGCTCCTTAAACTGTTTAGCGGTGACCGCCTGAGAGTTTCCAGTATTTCCACCTACGTTGTGGACAGGAGCCGCTTTCACCTGTTGTTGCATGAATTGCATAAAGCCTCTGAACATTTGATCATTCATCATTTGGTCAGTGTTGTTGTTTGCATGAGGATTGACACCTTCCTGATGCACATTATCATGATTATTGATATGTGGTGAATCAACAGTCGTCTGTGCTCCATTGCTATTCTCAACATTCTCAGATGCCATTTTCAGATACTGCCACAAAATAAAAATTAATTGATATGTCATATATTATCCTTATATTATGACCGACCAATTAAATACCATGCAAATAAACTTAGGTATGTCATACTAGCGAAGGAATTCCCCGTCTCTCCCCTCCTAGTTCTATTCTCACATCTTAGCCAGGGATCATATCCCTAAGCTCTGATACCAACTGTGACGCCCCCAAAATTAGGTATACATCACCCATCTTGAGTCGTCAGATACATAGTACAGAATACAAATACAACTTAATAATACAACTGTCGTGTACAATACGACAAAACATAAACTGTGAGTTTGAATACAAATATTATCTTCTAGAGAGTATTCATACTCAAAAGGAGTCCTCATTACATTTATTAACACACCATTACATAGAATAGTGAGGACTACTAACTAATACTATCATTCGGACCATCACTCCGTACCCCGACTTGTCCCAGCTACGTTCTCATTTCCTGAAGAGAACAGTGAAAGAAAGGGTGAGCTCAACTAGCCCAGTAAGAAATATTATGACTAAGATAATGCAGAATAAATTATCATTAGCCTTCAACAATGTTAAACTGATAAAATATAATAGACATCAAGTTTAACTGTAGCGGAACAAGCAATCCATTAAAAGAGTCAAGTAGAAAATAAACTCTACTATCTTTTATGATTTAAAAGATTTTCAACACTGTGATCGCTGAGACTCAGCTTAATAAAATAATCCACATCATCGAATCACCCCTGCACTACGGCCAAGGATATTCGTATATTCATTAATGGTCATGATCATGCCAACAACTGTCCATCAATGCACTACGGGCCAATGAGGACTTTTACCACATCATTTGTAACATTACGGTCATGATTATACCGAATAATCCCTGGTCATAATCATACCAAGTCCATCTATGCACTACAGGCCACAGATGACTTTCAACATTTTATAAACATGAGGATGATGACAATGATATAAGAATTCAATAAAACAAGTTCAAGAATTAATTTATCCAGGAATTAACAACGTCCAAATTGTCAACATGATACTGCATTGTGGAGTAAAATTCAAGAATGCTTAGAAGAATATTTTCTTGAAAAGATACTGGATGAAACGCAACTATCAAGGATATTCCACAAATTTCATGGAGTATAGAAGTCAAAACTTAACCAACTGAGTATAATAAAGAATGGAATAACAAAAGAAATCACCATGCATGCGATAGACCGCACAGACAGGTTATTCCAATAGAATAATAAATAATGGAACCAGGTCCGGCGTAAACGCACAGACAGGATATTCCGACAGAATAATAAATAATGGAACCAGGTCCGGTGTAAAACACACAGACAGGATATTCCAACAGAATAATAATAAAACGGAACCAGGTCCGGTGTAAAACACACAGACAGGATGTTCCAACAGAATAATAAACGGAACCAGGTCCGGTGTAAAACACACAGACAGGATGTTCCAACAGAATAATAAACGGAACCAGGTCCGGTGTAAAACACACAGACAGGATGTTCCAACAGAATAATAGAAGAATGTCACCAAGTATAGGGTAGACCGCGTATACTGGTTATTCCAACAGAATAATAACGAATGGAATAACAGAAGTTCTCTTCATGAATATAAAAGAAATAATATCCCTTACCTTAAAAGAACTGGATATTGGAAAAGTGATGTAGCAGAATACTTTTAGTCTCTCTCTCTCTTATTCTCTCTATACTTTCTCTCTCTATAGCTTGAATGAATTCGTGAAAAATAATGAAGCCCTAGGCCTCTATTTATAGAAAAACTGAGGGTGGCTCTTGGTCTTAACGAAGGGTCAAATGACTCTTGGTCTTAACGAAGGGTCAAATGTGGTAATATTGAAGGGACAACTACTATTGACGAAAGTAATTACTATTGACCAAGGTAAATACTATTGACGAAGGTAAATACTATTGACCAAGGTAAATACTATTGACCAAGGTAAATACTATTGACGAAGGTAATTACTATTGACCAAGGTAAATACTATTGACCAAGGTAAATACTATTGACGAAGGTAATTACTATTGACGAAGAGACTCTTAGATGATGACATATGGCCCCCCATAAAATAACCAAACTTACCACAACGTCTCAATTATTGATTTAATAATATAACATATTATACAGATGATACTATGACAATAATTTAAGAGATATGATGCAGCAATTACTGTAGCAATAATTGAGTATAGCTGAGTGACTTCTCACGTAAGCATCAATAATCAATACCGTGTGCTACTATGCAACCACACGTATTACTATACTTTTACTACCGAGTAGTTCAACAGTTTTAACGATTTTAACGTAATACCTCAGCTGTTATTTTTATAGAAAGATAATTTTGTCGTTTTCTCAATCCGACAATAATTCCGTTGTGGGGTCCACCAATGATTGTGCCGTCGTACGAATATTCCCCGACAAAAAGAATATTCTCCGACCAAACGAATATTTTATAACAACTTGCTTACTTTGCAAAATTTATAAATATTACCCACAACTATAACATTATATCAAATTAACTCCATAATATTCAAAAATGATATTTATAGAAAATTCAACTTTATTTATAAAAATTGGGGTCTTACACACCTTCTCTACCATAGTTGCTATAAAAGTCACGAACATCACCTAAGTTGTGAAAATGTTGCCCAATTTTCGGTATCAACTCGTTTTTAACTTGCGGAGTGTAAAGTTGTTGAGAAGAATTACCAAATGATACCATTTCTATCTCTTCTACACAATGTTGCATTCTTCAAACACAACAAGTATACAACTTAGAATGATCTAGTCTAGCAGCCAGAAAAGACCATCACTGTTCAAGAATCAACAAGAAGACATGTTTGGTATTAAATTTAAAATCCTTTCACTATGTTAGTTACTTAGATTTACCTAGAAAGTTTTACTGTGAAAACTCGAAATTATACTATATTAATATGATATTCATAATCATAATTACACTACAAAAATTGCAAATTCAATTTAACACATGAAAGGCCACCTATATATCATCACAGAAAGATCCAGTACAATTTGGCAATTCTTAAACAGAACCCAAAAATCAAAATTTACTAGCAAACCCTATATTTCATTCATTTGGTTCAAATTCTAGTAATAGAAAATACCTTGGATACTCCTAAATCGCGAATGTTCTTGGGAGACAGAAACGACGAGATTCAGGGAGTCTCCTATGAGTTTTCGGCCGGAGACCGTTTATCTCATAGCTATTTTCGATGACTTGTGAAAGCGAGTCGAGATTTAGGGAAATAGACCACGAAACTAGATCTGGTCACATCCAGTCTACCAGAGCTTTGCGAGAGAAGATTGTTGCATGTACCAGAGCTTCGTGAAAGAGAATCGCGATTTAGGAGAAAGAGAGGAAAAAAAGAGGCTAGACCTTTTTGACCCGATTTTTCACCCGTAAAAGATTGTTGGTCCGCATATTTTTTTTAACTCTTTCTTGGGCCGTAAGATATTTGGGACGGCTGAGATCACAAGTTCGTATTTTGCACAAAATTTGGGAGACCGGATGCGATCTTGACTATATATATATATATATATATATATATATATATATATATATATATATATATATATATATATATATTCTATGATATATAAGTTTTATTTTTTATGTAAAAAAGAATATATTATATTTTATTGTTTGCATAGTACTGCATAGTGCAGCATAGTAAATCAAAAAATTTCAACGAATTCGCCGAATTCGTTCGCCCATGATTTTCTTCTGTTCACCAGTGAGGAAAATTTTAAATAGTATCCTTCCATTCTCCTATAAATAGGATGCTCAGTTTAGAAATGAAAATCATGCCAGAATCAGAGAATTCTTCTTCTATAATATTGAGCGTATTTCTTTAGAGTTTAAGGAAGCTTTGAGTGTAGAAAATAGTGCAAGTTTTCTTTAAAAATATCTCCGATATACCAGTTGGAATTGCTCTCTTTTTGAGGTAATGGGTATTATTTATTTCATATTCGCTTACGATATTATTTTTTTGTATTCGTAAGGAATTTTATTTTCGTTCAATATTCGTAAGGAATATTATTTTTGTTCAATATTCATAAAGAAAATTATCTTTGTTCAATATTCGTATGAATACTATTTTCGTTCAACAGTTGTAAGAGATATTATTTTTGTTCAATATTCGTATGAAATAATATTTTCTTCCATACTCTGTAATATGTAAGTAATATTATTTCGTTTCAGATTTCGAATTCTACCCTCATTTTTGTTAAGTATTGCTTCTATACTCCGTGAAATTAGTAGAATATCCTTGAAATTTGCGTTTCATCTAATATCTTTTCATGAAAAAATTATTATGAACATTCTTGATAATTTTTATTCTTTTCATGACGGGATACTATTCTCGAAGTACTATCCACGGGGTATTATTTACTCAGGTACTATTCACCCGGGGTATTATTCATGACAAAAATTAATTTTCTTTTGGTCCAAATCATTTTTAATACTTAAATATTATTCTTGAATTTTACTCCACAAAACAGTTATTATGTTGACAATTTGGACATTTTTAAACTGGATAAATTTAAAGTCTTTAATATTTATCCTTAATTTCATTTAATTGATGCTTATATCATTGTCATCATCCGCATGCTTATATTGTGATTAAAGAAATCTTTGGCCCGTAGTGCATAGATGGACTGTTGATTGATATTATTATGACCAGGAATTATTCAGTATAATCATGGCATGTAATGTTACAAAATGATGTGTTAAAAGTCCTCATTGACCCGTAGTGCATTGATAAACAATTATTAGTATGATCATGACCATGGGTTCTTTTTGTCCAAGGGTGCAAAGATGAATTATTATTTGGCATGATCATAACTATTGGTGACAATACGAATATCCTTGACCCGTAGTGCATGGATAATTCATGGATGTGATACTAACGAATATCCCTGGGCAGTAGTGCATGGATAATTTGATGATGTGGATTATTTATTACGCTGAGTCTTAGCGATAAAATTGATGATAAACTTTTAAATCATAGAAGATAGTAGATATCATGATCTACTTGATTCTTCTAATGGATTGTTATTTTCGATGCAGTTGTTGATCTAAAACTTGTTGTCTATTGTATTCTATCAGTTGTTATATTGTTGAAGGCTAACAATAATTCATTCTACATTATCTTCGTCATAATATACTTTACTCGGCTAGTTGAGCTCACCCTTTTCTTTCATTGTTCTCTTTAGGAAATGAGAATATAGCTGGAATTAGTCGGGAAATGGAGTGATGGTCAAAGCTGGTTAATATAGTAGTCATCACTATTCTATAAAATAGTATGATAATATTTGTAATGTGGGCTTATTTTGAGTTCAGATATTGTGTGGGAGATAATATTTGTATTAAAACTCACAACTTATGTTTGTCATATTATGCACGACAGTTGTATAATTAAGTTTGTATTTGAATTATGTACCATGTATTTGGCGACTCAGAATGAGTGATGTATACCTATTTTGGGGGCGTCACATTTGACATCAAAGCTTAGGAATATGATCCCTGGCTGAGATTTGAGACTAGAACTAGGAGGGGATAGACGGGTAATTCCTTTGCTAGTATGACTTATCTAAGTTTATTTTTTATTTAATTGGTTGGTCAGAATATAGAGATAATATGTGTTATGTCAATTAACCCTTGTTTTGTGGTAGTATTTGTAAATGGCATCTAAAAGTTTTGAGATAAGCAATGGAGCACAGGAGACCATTGAGTCACCACAGATCAATAACCAAGATAATATGCATCAGGAACGCAATAATCCTCATGTAAACAACAACACCGGCTAAATTATGAACGATGGGATGTTCAGAGACTTTCTGTAATTTATACAACATTAGGCGAGAGAGACTCCTGTTTAAAATGCAGGTGGAAACACTGGCAAATCACGGATGGTCACTGCTAAATAATTCAAGGAGCTGGGACCACCAGAGTTTTTGGGAAAGCCACTTAAGGCAGAGACGTGGATTAAGCAGATCACCAAGATATTTGATGTCTTGGGATGCTACGAGGAGAAAAAGGTTCCCTTTGCCACCTTCATGTTGCGAGGAGAGGCAGATCATTGGTGGGAATTTGTAAAACGTACTCAGCCTGCCGCACTGAAGATGTCTTGGGAGACGTTATAAGAACTATTCAATGACAAGTACTTTCCCAAAAGTATTTGTCACATGAAGGAGGTGGAATTTATCAAGCTGGAACAAAATAATATGACCGTGACATAATATGAGGCTAAGTTTACCGAGTTATCCCGGTTTACATCCCATTTGGTAGATAATGAGGAGTGTATGACGCGAATGTTTCTAAGAGGTTTGAAACCCGAAATACATCAATACCTCATTTCTCACAAACTTTGTTTATATTCAGATGTTGTGAATATGACTTAGTTATTAGAACGCGATTATGAGTCAGCTCAACCAAAAGGCAACGACCAACAACACGATAAAAATCATACCGATGGCAACGACCATCGGAATAATGATAATCGTCGTGGAGGAAATTATCATGCCAAATATTGTAACCACTTTGGTGGTAATCATGGCCAAGATAATAGGAAAGGTGAACTAAACGAGAACAACTTTAAGAATAGGAGATTCAACAATGATGGAAAGACAGCAGCACCAACACCCATTTCCAAGGAAGGAGAACGACCATTGGTCGTATGCTATAAATGCGGAGGGGAGGGACACATCAGTTCAAACTGTACGCAACAACCCAAAGCGTGTTTTAATTAAAGAAGAGAAGGTCACCAAGCTCAATTTTATCGTGTAGTGTAGTTAAGTCCAGCTAGGATGGTGACGCCAAAAGCTATCCCAGACAAGTCAAAGCCGGTAGTTTAAGTGAGATCATTTGTCAAGGAACCTGAAAAAAATTATCACGGGTCAGTTAATCATAAACTCTTGCGAAGTTTATTCCTTATTCGATACAGGTTCTACCCACCCTTTTATTTTACCTCATTGTGCTCAACGTTTAAACTCGACTCTGGAGAAATTAGACTTTGACTTATCTATTGAAACTCAGTTGGGAGAAACCTTCATTACATCCACTGTTTATACATCTTGTTTGATTCAAATCAGTACCCTCACGTTACTTGTCGATCTTATCTCTTTGAAAGTACTTGCCTTTGATGTGATTTTAGGAATCGACTGGTTACTATTCATCATTCTGAAATTGATTATTTTCGTAAGGTTGTTAATTTTCATATTTTTAACCAACCTATTATGCGAATTCAAGTAATTAAACCACTAAAGTAAATCATTGTCATATTAAGCCATAAGTAAAGAGCACCGAGCCATTCGCTAGTAACTTCCTTCTGTGGGATGCACCAAAGCTAGACTTTCTGTAGGGGACACCGTGAATAACGGTGGCAAGTTGATAGGTATCAATGTGAGGTGGTATCCAAGTCTTGGATGAGATTCACAGTTTTGAAAGATATTTCTATTGTTAATAAATTTCCTGACGTATTCCCCGAAGAATTTCCTAGCCTACCCGTAGAGCGTGAAATCGAATTTTGTATCGACCTTGAACCCGAAACAATACCCTCAAGTATTTCTTCACCCAAAATGAATGTAACATGCGCCGAAGATATTGGCTCTAGCTGTTGAAAGATTACGATAATACCATTCAATACCATCCTAGAAAAGCGAACATGGTAGCTGACACATTTAGTAGAAGGTCGTATACGTTTAGGAGTACAACGTTGTTAACACAAAGACACATTTCGTATAACTTACAAATGATGGAGATAGAGTTATAGACTCTAAGAACCTACGTGAAGATAGCGAATATACGAGTAGAACCGACTTTAATTGATAAAGTTAAAGTTGCTCAACCTACAGACCCAGAACTGTTGAATATGAAGAAGAAAGTACAAAAAGGCGTTATTCCAGAAGCAAGAATCGACAAAAAGAGGAAATCTCAACCCTCGATTTAATTGGTCCATTTGAAATCCTTGATCGAGTAGGAACTATGGCCCATAGACTCGCCTTACTGTCACGTATGTCCCGTGTTCATAACATTTTTCACGTATCGATATTACGTAAATATGTGGACGACCCGAACCATATTATTGAATTAGAACTAGACGAGATAACACAAGAGTTAACGTATGAGGAGATACTAGTTAAAATCTTGGATAAGAAGAGACATATTCTACGCTCAAATGTTATACCTCAAGAGTTAGAATCTGAAATGAAAACGAGGTATCATCACATTTTCGGCATACCAGGTATGTACACCAATTTCGAGGATGAAATTTTATAAGAAGGGGAGGTTGTAAGACCCCAACTTTTATGAATAAAGATTTCATTTTCTTGATTTTTTTAATATTATGGTGTGGATTTGATATAATGTTATAGTTGTGGGTAATATTTACAAATTTTTGCAAAGTAAGCAAGTTGTTAAAAAATATTCGATTGGTTGGGGAATATTCATTTTTTCAAAAAATATTCGTACGACGACACAATCATTGGTGGACCCCACAACAGAATTACTATCGGAATGAGAAAACGACAGTAATATCTTTTTATAAAAATAACGACGAAAGTTTTACCGTTAATCATTGAAATACCCGGTGATAAAAGTATAGTAATATGCATGGTTGCATAGTAGCACACTGTATTAATTATTGATGCTTACGTGAGAAGTCACTCAATTTTCTTCAATTATTGCCACAGTAATTGCTGCATAGTATCTCACGTTATTGATTCAATTATTGTCACAATATTTTATATTATTAAATCAATAATTGAGACGACAAAGTTATTCATATTATTATTTACATTATTGACGATGTCTAGAAAGTTCTGTCGAGAAAAGGGGTTTAGTCACCTAATTGCGCGCCAATAAGGATAAATCTTTATCGGAAAGTCCCCTATTTCTTGGGAATGATATGGTTGTTGTTAATATTGTGAGTTATAATATTAATGATAAATGTTATTAAAAATTTGTTTTGTGAAGCCAAGTGAATTGAGACAAATATAGGGGTATTTTATGAAGTATTTGTTGTAAATTTTACTTATTATTTGGAACCCCACTTACCCATTTTTCAAAACTGTCAGTAGAAAGTTATCTCAATTTTTTTTTTATATATATATATATATATATATATATATATATATATATATATATATATATATATATATATATATATATATTATATATAAGTTTTGTTTGTTATGTAAAATATAATATATTATATTTTATTGTTTGCATAGTGTTTGCACAGTACTGTATAGTAAAATCTAAATTTTGCAACGAATTCGCCGAATTCGTTCGCCCATGATTTTCTTTTGTTCACCTGTGAGAAAAATTTTAAATAGTATCCTTCCATTCTCCTATAAATAAGATGCTCAGTTTAGAAATGAAAATCACACCATAATCAGAGAATTCTTTTTATATAATATTGAGCGTATTTTTTTAGAGTTTAAGGAAGCTTTGAGTGTAGAAAATAGTGCAAGTTTTCTTCAAGAATATATTCGTTATACAAGTCAGAATTGCTCTCTTTTTGAGGTAAGGGGTATTATTTATTTCATATTCGCTTACGATATTATTTTTTTGTATCCGTAAGGAATTTTATTTTCGTTCAATATTCATAAGGAATATTATTTTCGTTCAATATTCGTAAGGAATATTATTTTCGTTCAATATTCGTAGGAATATTATTTTCGTTCAATAGTTGTAAGGGATATTATTTTTGTTCAATATTCGTATAAAATAATTTTTTCTTCCATAGTATGTAAGTAATATTATTTCGTTTCAGATTCCAAATTCTACACTCATTTTGTTAAGTATTGCTTCTATTCTCCGTGAAATTAGTAGAATATCCTTGAAATTTATGCTTCATCTAGTATCTTTTCACGGAATTATTATTCTGAACATTCTTGATAATTTTTAATCTTTTCATGCGGGGGTTCTATTCACAGTATACTATTCCTAAAGTACTATTCACGAGGTATTATTCATTGTAGACACTTAAAATTTTTTGCATACCTGTTACTAACATTGCAGGAGGGCAGAATCGTCTTTCAGTGATAACTTTGGAATACATATCATTTCAATCCAGGAGACAACCCCGGGGTTTCCAATTATTACCATCTCGGAGATAACCCCAAGACATCCAGTTCGATCCTAGAAATAACACCCGAAGTTTCAGTTTTAACCTCGGAGATAACCCCGACGAATGCAGTTCAAATGCCGGAAATCACACCAGAGAAGACCGTTTCACCTCGGAGATAACCTATAGATACTCAGTCTCAGTACCGAAAACAACACCGGGAAAGATAGTATCCACCTCAGAGATAACCCCGAGGAGTGCCGTTGCAGTTCTAGAGATAATGTTGGAGATGCTCATTCCAACCCATGCTATCAGCTTTAACACTCGGCGATAACCTCGAGGCACTCATTCCCCAAGCCCGAAGATAACCCTGAGAGGTCAGGCACACCTCAGAAACAACCCTGAGGATGGTCAACACTTACAACAGTCCAATCTCAGAGATTACCCTGAGCAACGACCGCTAAAAATAGCTCAAATCGGATATAACCCCGGTGAGGGCCAAAATCATCATTTTGCCATCTCAATCCCATATTGCGCCATCTCAACAACATTTCAACATACATTCTACACAGAAATGTCCTACAAGAACTAAAGAACTCTAATCCCGAGTGACTACTGCACAAGACAGCACACCGGATAGAATTTGAAGATTGAAGACCAACGGCATGGTCATATATTCCTGACTTCATGCAACCTCTAATCCCATGTCATTGTGTAGCTCTCGATAACAACATAACGTAAAAGGTTGTATACACCTCGATCAGATGCCCGTATTGAATTTCTGAAAGTTTAAGCAGAGAACATGTTGCACGCATGCACGTACTTCGAGACGGCAGGACCCGTGGAACCCGGGGCACCCCGGGAAGCCGCAGGTGCATATGCGGCTGCCGCAGGTACAGCTGCGGCTCCCCCCTCTATAAATAGATGGCTTGGGGATGCCATCTTGAAGATAGAAAAGGCAAGGAAGCCTTGTCCAATTTGCTCTGTACACACCCTAAACTTAGTGCTTTCTCATTTTAAACACTTGTGAGCTTCTATATTGTTATATTTTTACCGGTGGGAGCCAAGTGTTCATCCATTTAAAGCTATTGAAGTTTTCTTTGGTAGTCCACTGTAAGCCTTCTTACACTTTCTAAAGTCTTTCTCCACTACTGTGCACACATAGTTCTTCACGTTGAGAGTCGTGTAGCGTGTGTATGCCCGGACCTCTGTCCGTGGCTTTTATTTCTTTTTGTATATATATATATATATATATATATATATATATATATATATATATATATATATATACATATATTTATATATTTGGACTAAAATTATCAAGTTATGCCTCGATTAAGCCTGGACTCACGTCCGAAGCATTTATTTACTTATATATATATATATATATATATATATATATATATATATATATATATATATATATATATATATATATATATATATATATATTTACATATAAACTGTTGTCGAACTTTGTTCGATGTGCCTGGATTTACATCCTGAGCGTTTACTACATTTATATATATATATATATATATATATATATATATATATATATATATATATATATATATATATATATATATATATATATTTCAGTCTGGTTTGGAGTTTACTTCGTGACCTTTTACCGCTTTACTTACATATCTGTCAGGCCTGGAGTTTACTCCGTGGCCTTTTACAGCTTTATTTACATTTTGTCCCGCCTGGAGTTTACTTCAAGGAGGTTGATCGTTTTATTGCTTTATTTATATTTTCCAATCCCCCATGGAGGTGCTTCGTGGTAGTTGATTGGTTTATTGCTTTATTTATATTTGCAATCCCCTATGGAAGTGTTTCGTGGTGGTTGATTGTCTGCACACACACACACAGATATATATATATATATATATATATATATATATATATATATATATATATATATATAACTATTTACAACTTTCATACAAATTGCTACATCATGTCAGCCTAGGAATCACGTGATCACAGATTCAGTTTACTGAATCTAGATTCGGTTCCCGTGATGGACATTTTCAGCTGTACACGGCTTGTAAATTATTCACGGTGTTCGAATTTTCTTAGATGGCTCTCATGCCCACAAGGAGTTTGACACTGCTATATATATTATTTTCTTAAAGATGCTTTGCATCTCGAAAATAAAAGCAATCAAGTCGAACACCTAATAAAATGGAAGTATCAAAGCCCTCAATTACTATTAAGCAAAAGGGTTTGAAAACCTCTTTTAACAAAACATCACTGCTATATCTTGTTAAAACTGATTTTTATACAGAAATTCAAACCCTTTGTGTATAGGTGCAATGAGACATAACACTACCTCCAGATAATTGCACATTGATCCACACACTCACACGCACTCATATAACAGTTTAATCGAAAATGGCAGTCACCATGGCAACACGGATGTCGAGGGTTGCCTAACACCTTCCCTCCATATAACTAAGTCGCCGGACCCTAATGAATCTCGGTTCCACAGACCCGTTAAGCAGTGTCACATCACTGGGTCAATGTGCAAAACTTTCCTCGGTTGTGTTGGTACAACCATTTAAAAAACCAACTAGCGACTCTTACAGTCGAATCGTCGACATATACATGTCGGACCTTTTCACAACTTATTTTTTCAAACAAATCTCACCTAACATGAGAACACCAAAAGACAAGAACAGAAAAGGGACAAATAAAATCCCGACATCGACATGTGGCGACTATGCTAGGGACACCAGTAAGAGGACTTAAGCTGCTATTACAAGCTTTTCAAAACTATTATACGCTTGTGTGTGGATGTTGCATTTACATTTGATGGATGTGTATGAATGCATTTACTTATTGTACTTCATGCTTTACACTATATCTGCTTGTGATATTAGTGCTTCGCGCATGTCATCATTTTTATAAACGGTGAGACACGTTGTATGCAAATGTATGTTGTCTGGTTCCTCCATCAGGAGGCTATCCTGTCGGTGTTAGATTACTGAACTCGTAGGAAGAATAATTCCAACGAGGCTCAAGAAAGGCATCACCCAAATTTGCTCTAGTTGAAAGACCGGATTAACTTCCCGTCGAGTAAATTGCGATGATTTGGGAACCTTCATGCCAAAAAGTCACGAGAGTAGCCTAAGATAGGTCAGCCTCTAATAAACCAAAATGCGGAGGGAAGTTTCTTCATGCTTTCCCATTTTAAAATTACTCGAAATTTCAATTGCTTGTAATTTCATTCCATATTGATCTCCATGTAATGGGAAATATGAAGAAATATGTGTACATGCATATTTTACAAATATTTTACATGTTATCATGTATTACAAAAAACTAACATCCATTTTGTAGGATAAATACTCCTAAAACGGATACATCATATATCATGTTAACGTTTATACATTCCCTGAAACTAAACTGCGTCAGTTTTTCGTAGGGAAACAATCGGACCTCTTACCCGTTCAAAGTCCAAAAAGGCCACGAGCCTACAGCCAATTATGTCTTCATCTGACCCGACAAACACTAATCCTGTCTCTCGTGAAGAATTCGTCGGATTAAGTAAACAAATCACATATTTGGCTGTTCTGCTTAAAGAACTACACCAATCTACTCAGGGTACAAGGATACCCATACATACTAAATCCTTTGCACATGGAGGAAAACAAGATGCGGACAAAGAAGCTCCCATACCTTATGCTCAGTTGGATACAACCAACAAAATTCATGATACCACCCATCTCAAAGAAGATCTAGACACCAGTGATATCAAAAAGAAAGTCCTTCAAATGGAAGAGACCATTTCTATCAAAGGGATTGGAGTACATGGGAGTGTTTCATATGCAGACCTTTTGTATATTTCCTGGTGTGCATTATCCAGAAAAGTTCAAGACTCCTGACTTTGAAAAATATGATGGGTTAGGAGACACTTACACACATTTGAAGGTATTTATTAGAAAACTCGGATCTTATGCCGAAGATGAGAAGCTCATGATGCATCTATTCTAGAAGAGTCTGACTGGAGAAGACCGATCGTGGTATACCAGACTAGACAACTACAAGATGCATAGCTGGGAAGAGCTAGCTCATGCCTTCCTTACTCAGTACAGCTTCCAGTCAAAGATGGCCCCTGATCGGTACCAAATTACTAAAGTCATGAAACAAACCAATGAATCTTTCAAAGAGTATGCTCAAAGGTGGAGGCGCCTTGCTGCAGAAGTTGTTCCCTCTAAGAATGAGTCAGAAATGGTTATGACCTTCATAGACATATAAGAAGCTCCTTTCTATGAGAGAATCTTAGCTAGTATTGGAAAACCATTCTCTGAAATGATTAAACATGGGCAAATGGCTGAGATGGGATTGAAGTTAGGAAAGATTCAAAACATAGCTGCCCTTAAAGCTGTTGTTGAGCATATCCAGTCCAGAAATTATGGAAATAACCCCCGGAGGGTCCATAAAAAGAAAGAGAAGGATGTTTCCTTGATACTACAAGGTCAGAAAGGTGGTCTGAATACGCCTATCCAAAGGAGAAATTACTCTCCATTCCAAGGACAGTCTTTAAACCCTGCATTACCTAATGGTGGAGAAGCCAGACGCACTCAAGTGTTCACACCCCTAGGGGACTCACCCGAGAACATTCTTAATCTTCTGACTACTCAGAAGAAAATTACTCATCTTCTTCAACCAACAAACCCGAACGGGAAGGGTTTCAATGCCACTCGAAAGTGTGTCTATCGTGTTGGGGCTACGGGACATGATACTCAGGATTGTTGGGCCTTGAAACACAAGATCCAAGATTTAATAGACAGCAGTGAGATCGCGGTCACCAAACCCGATCAACCACATGTGCAAGACAACCCTCTTCAGCAATACAAGGAAGAAGAGGTCAACATGATTAATTGGAGCAGTGGACAGTGTTCCAATTTTAATGGTGGATCTTCCCAGACTAGCAAGGATAATGCTGACAAATGGGACTATGCAAAGTTCCAATTTATGATGGAACAAAAAATGAATGCTCTGCGTGAGCAACTCAATCAATTGGGAGAACTGGTTATCCATCAGCACCAAGTCACACGCCAATTATTTGGTCAGGAGCATGCCAGTCTCGTTCCTTTTATTATAAACACTCCACCATGTACTCCAGAAAATGAAACAGTGGAGGATAAAATTACAAAAAGAGCAAATGCCAAACCCCATCGGGATTTTGCCAATAAAAGGGAATTTACATACCTAGGCCAACTGATGGAAGAAATACAACAGATGCTGATAAATGAAGGAAGAATCACAGCTCTGCTACCTCCAATCAGCCCACGTTCAAGATGATTTAATTTTAATGGGGTGTGCCAGTATCACTCCCAATCTCGCGATCACAGCACAGAAGAATGTAATGCACTCCGCCACCTTATTCAGAATTTAATTGACAGCGATGTCATGCAGATGGCAGACGATGATGTTGTAGTACTAGAGAGTGGAAACGCATTTCCTACAAAGTGGAAGGAAGTCGTATCAGTCATATCTTCTGAGATAGATGGAGCTAGTCCCTCACATATAATCTAACCAATTCAACTCAAGGGTGTTGACAATCCTTTGCAAGTGACTGCACCAAAGTCAATTATCTTGCCATGCAGACCACAATATCATGTTGTCAGCCTATAGACAGTTCTGTGGAATTATGGAGAGGTTGAAGGATCCACATCTCACATAACTACTGCAGTGTCGAAAGATAATTAACTATATCTTCCCCAACTGGTGATGAAGCATACCATCAAGTCAAAGGGGAAGATTCACATGGAAAAAGTGGATGAATTTCCCCGTACTATGGGTCATAATGAATCCAAGGTAGTTTTAAGCTTAAGAGTAGCTCTACATCAAGTTTTCATGCTGGACTTAGTTTTCTCTTCCGAAGATCACATGAAGGTATTGTTCAGGGTTTTGGAAGAAGCCCAACTACCTAAGTCAATAGATGTTGAGAAATTCTAGCATCTGATGGATCACATTTTTAACAACAATATGATATCTTTCACTGACGATGATATACCTCCCGAAGGGACCGATCATTGCAAGCCGTTGCACATAGCAGTTTTATCTTTAGGATACATGGTGGGAAGAGTTTTGATAGATGGAGGATCATCTTTAAATACCTGTCCTTATGCCACTTTGGTGAAGATGAACATTAATCTCAATCAGATCCGAAGCAGCCATATGGTTATCAAAGCTTTCGACGGATCCTGACGAAACTCTATCAGAGAGATTGAACGGCCGATGGAGATTGGTCCACATACATTCTGCGTGTCTTTTCACGTTCTCAAAATAGATACAGGATACAACCTGCTTTTGGGAAGACCGTGGATTCACATGGCCGGAGTCGTCCCCTCCATTCTTCATCAACGACTCAAATACATTATTAACAATAGCCTAGTCACTATTGATGTTAAGCCAAAATGTCCTGAATAAGGTGACATACCACTCATCAGCTTCAATTTAGAAGTTGAGCCGGTCAGTTTTCATGCCCTGGAGGTGAGCAACACTCACTACCATCCTGTTGGGGTGCCGCCTCTCATACCCCAGATTTCTGTCGAAGTAATGTCGGCCACTCAAGAAATGATTACATTGGGTTATCAACCTGGACAAGGGTTAGGTAAAGATCATTAGGGTATCAAGCGCCCAATTCAAGTTCTCAATCAAACAGGGACAGCCAAACTAGGCTATACTACTGGTTCCAGTTGCAGGAATCCTCATAAGCACAAGCAGATTCCTTAAACTTCAGCCACACGACGATTATCTCCACCTACAGTTCCTAAGCATGTACGGTCTTCGTTAAAGGTGTCTGCCCATGTAATGGCTATGTTATTTCCTAAACCGATACCGGTAAAGGGGGACGAATTCGTGGTTCCAAATCCGAAGAGGAAGAAAAGGAGCGAAGACGTAAACAAGACATTGTCAGGATGATGTCAAACGTATGCATCATTGTCCATGATGAGCACACAAGTAGATACACCCCAGACGATGATTGTCCAGACGTAATGGTCATCATTCGGGAAAAGGAGGACGACGACAACCCCTCCATCACTGCAGTCCATCAGGACTTCACCCTTGACAATTAGAGCAGCACTCCTTTCATTGGTCGACAAGGGTAAAATGGGCATAAACTCCTTCTACCCTGTACATAATAATAGCTACTTACTTTTTTGTACAGTATTAACAGTTGTTTTGTCAGTACATACTAACACTTTGTATGATTGAACAGTTTTGTATATTAAGTGAAAGCATATTTTGTTTCAGGACTTTGAATTTAGATGTGCCTATACATGCTGATAAGGTGCCTTTTCTCCACAAGGATTTTAACTTTGATGAAAAGTTGGACTCAAACATAATGGAAATATGAGAGGACATTTAGATACCTCAGGAGATCAAAGAATGGGTCGAAGACAAACCAAAACCCAATCTTGATCAAACCACCTCCTACAATCTTGGAACCATAGAAAGCCCTAAACTAATCCAGATTGGTATAGACTTCACTCCAAACCAAAGGAATGACATGGTTACACTATTAACCCAATTCTAGGATGTGTTTGTGTGGTCTCATGAAGACATGGTGGGTTTGTCTACTGACATTGTCATTCATAGCCTCCCAATCAAAGAGGGATTCAAGCCAGTCAGGTAGAAGCTCAAGCGATTAAAACCTGAATGGAGTTTAAAGGTTAAAGAGGAAATTGTGAAATAATTTCAAGCAGGCATCATCATGGTGTCTACATACCCTGAATGGCTATTAAACATAATCCCTGTGCCTAAACCTGGAGGAAAGGTGCGAGTTTGTGTGGATTATTAGGATCTGAATAAAGCTTGCCTTAAAGATAGCTTTCCCGTGCCATTTATCCACATTCTCATTGACTATACTGCTTAATACGACATGTACTCCTTTGTTAACTGCTTCGCTGGGTACCATCAAATCATGGTTAGTGAGGAGGATTGTGAGAAAACTGCATTCATCACGCCTTGGGGAACCTTTTGTTATAGACGGTTGTCATTCGGCCTCATCAATGCTGGAGCTACATACCAGCGAGCTATGATGGCTCTTTTCCACGATCCAATGCATAAGGAGATAGAGATCTATGTGGATGACATCATTGTCAAGTCCCGGAGGGAGGAAGACCACCTAGACCATCTCAAAAAGCTCTTTAACAGGTTGCATAAGTACAACTTGAAGTTGAATCCAACCAAGTGCGAGCCAAGTGCGCCTTTGGCATTAAATCAGGCAAGTTACTAGGATTCCTAGTCAGCCACAAGGGGATTGAGTTGGATCCCACCAAAATCTAGGCCATTACGGAAATGCCCATTCCTCAGATAGAGAAGGAGATACGGGGATTTTCGGGAAGAATCAACTTCATCAGCAGGTTCATCTCCTAACTCACAGTAACCTGTGAGCCTATTTTCAAGTTGTTAATGAAGAACTCCTCCATGAAATCGAATGATGAGTGCCAGAAGGCCTTCCTTACAATCAAAGAGCAGCTAGTTAAATCTCCTATTTTGGTACCACCCAGGGATGATGTTTCCTTGTTCATGTAACTATCCACAAGTGACAATGCCATGGACTGCATGCTGGGACAGAAAGACGATAGAGGCCAAGAGCGAGCTATCTATTACCTCAGCAAAAGATTCAGCAGCAGTGAACACAAGTACACTCTGATTGAGAAGACGTGTTGTGCTTTAGCATGGGCTTCCATGAGGTTACAACATTACCTCCATGGTCACACAACCCATCTCATATCATGCGTTGATCCTCTCAAGTATGTGTTCAGTAAACCCATGATGAACTACCGACTGTCCAGATGGCAGTTAATCCTACAATAATTTGACATTATCTACCTGGCGCAGAAGTCTATTAAAGGACAAGGAATTGCGAATCAACTGGCCGCCACACCTTGAGGGGATTTTAAACCCTTGAAGATATACTTCCCCGGTGATGGGGTAATGGCAATTCAGCAGCACCATCAGTACGATGCACGCCAATCATGGAGGATGTATTTTGATGGACCTATAATTATGGAAGGTTCTGGAGCGGGAGCAGTTCTAGTACAGTTTGCCAACACCAACAGCACAGCTGAGTATGAAGGTTGTATCATGGGGCTAAAACTTGATGGTTAACTGTCTTTGGAGATTTCGAATTGGTAATCAGACAAACCACAAGAATCTATCACACCAAATGTCTACATTTACTGCCTTAGCATCGGCAGGTTCTACAGATGGCTTCGGAGTTTGAAGAAA
This sequence comes from Panax notoginseng, assembly GCA_016801055.1. Classification (NCBI taxonomy): domain Eukaryota; kingdom Viridiplantae; phylum Streptophyta; class Magnoliopsida; order Apiales; family Araliaceae; genus Panax; species Panax notoginseng. The sequence continues at coordinate 80,901,678 of CM029020.1, forward strand.
TCTCCTTCCTTCACATTCCTCAAAATAGGAATGATTTTGTGGATGCGCTAGTAACCTTGGCCTCCTTGATCAATATATATGACAAGGAAAACATGCCAACCCTCAAAGTTGCCCAACAAAAGGCACCAGTCTATGGGAATTATATTAGAGAAATATCGGATGAGCTACCTCTCATCCAACACCCTTGGTATCAACATATCAAGGAATACCTGCAAGATGGATCTACACCCGCTGAGGCGAGCCCGACTGAAAGAAGGCGGATCCATCGACTGGCAATGAAATTCTACCAGAGCGGGGATGCACTCTATAAAAGAGATGCAGGATTAGGTCTCCTTAGATGTCAGGACAATGACCAAGCTCAGAGGCTCATGGATGATATCCATGGTGGAGTATGTGGCCCACACATGAGCAGCCCTCTACTTGTAAAGAAGATCCTCAGAATATGGCATTACTGGCTCTCTCTCAAGGCTGACTATGAAGATCACGTCATGAGATGTTATCAGTGCCAGATTCATGGGAATGCTATCCACGCCCCTCCGAGGGAGCTCTACAATATGAGTTCGCCTTGGCCCTTCTCAATGTGGGGAATGGACGTGATCGGGCCTATTGAGCCCAAAGCCAGTAATGGGCATCGGTTTATCTTCACCATGATCGACTACTTCACTAAGTGGGTAGAAGCAGCCTCCATCCCTAGGGTTACCAAAGAAGTCATCATTGCTTTCATCAAAAACAATGTCATTTGTCGATATGGACAACCAGAGGTAATTGTATCAGACAATGCTAAGAACCTCAACAACAAAATGATGAAGGAATTGTGCAGTAAATTCTACATGAAACATCTCAGCTCAGTCATCTATCATCCAAAGATGAATGGTGTTGTTGAAGCGGCTAACAAAAACATTAAGAAGATCATGCAGAAGATGTCCACCAACCACAAAAGCTAGCCTATCTTTTTGCCTCTGACTTTGTTAGCCTACAAAACATCAATGCGCACTTCCAGTAGGGCAACCCCCTATGCATTAACCTATAGGATGGAAGCTGTGGTCTCCATAGAAGTGGAAATAGAATCCCTCAGAGTGTTGATAGACGTTCAGCTGGATGAAGACCAGTGGGTACGAGATAGGTATTACCAATTGTCTCTAATAATTGAAAGGCGAGTCGATGCTATCTTCCACGGTCAGTTATATCAACAAAGGATCGCCAGGTCCTACAATAGAAAAGTCTGGTTACTACAGTTTAAATAACACGACTTGGTTTTGAAGAAGATCATTGACAACCAAGATCAGTCTAAGGGAAAATTCGCCCCGAACTGGGAAGGCCCATTTATTGTTAAGGATGTATTGATGGAAAGTGCTCTCAGATTACATGAAATTGATGACGATGAATTTCCACAGCTTATCAACGTAGACAACGTGAAACGGTACTATGTCTGAGGTTACCATCAAGCAAACATCCTGGTTTTGGATCACAAGATCCCCAGTCATTTCAGGTTTTCTAACCCTTCACTACATACAACTTCTATTCACACTCATCTGCCCCATCAGGGACATACATTGTCTAACCAGCAGCTTGGTTATGGATCGCCAGAACTTTTTATCTTCACTTGGTTTTGAACCCTTACTCAACTCCGGTTATCCCACCATGGATTGAACCTTTCATACCCACAGTTTTACCCCACTAAGGATAAGACTTTTCACACCCGTAGTTTATCCTGTACATGGGATTAAACATTCTCACCCGCAGTTTTTCTTGAACATGGGATCAAACTTTTCATTAGCTGCAAACCGTCCTGAACATGGGGTGAACTACGCTGACCTGATCTCCTTGATAAACGGGAGTACATAGGTAGCCATATTTTACACGATCTGGTTGCAATAAAACAAAAACAACAAAAACATTTATACACCCTTCTCTACAAACACATTCCTACACCCTTTTAGCCACATACAGCATTGAACCTCTTACACCAGGTTCGAACTATGCAGACCTAATCTCCTCTTCAATAAGAGTGTGTAGGCAGCCAGTCATGGTTCGGTCTAACCACCTACCGAAACAAAAACACTTATCAGCGGTACTGGGATCAACCTTCAATCTGTCACATTTCATCGACTTCAGACCAAAGGGATGGAACTACCTAACCTCCCCCTAAATGGGAGGATCGGCGACCATCTAAGATGCAGTTGTTCCTCAAAGGGAAACACCAATCCATAAGAGATGGAACTAACTGGGCTCCTCTTAAATAGGAGTACTAGCGACCATCTGTGGTGCGGTCGATCTCGGAAAGGAAAGTCACACTCCTCTCAACATTTCCATACAGAAACCAGTCCCAAGACACCAAAAATAGTAGGGAAAACACACAGACCAACTATCCATTCTGAAATATCCTGAGACAACTCAATGTCCATCCATTAAGGAAGAATTCAGAATACATCAAGATCATAAACCCTGAAGAAATAGGTAAATATCAAGTAGGCAACAAGGCATAACAAAAAGGGAAGTGATCAAAAAAATATATTTCCCTGCTATATATAATGTTGTTTGATATATACAATATGAACTGTACATGACAAAATGGCTAAGCTAATCTATGCAGGAAAATTTAAGCTCATCTACAAATCAGTGTATATCCGAGCTATCAAGCCCAACATGGCATCTCTCTCAGAAGAAGGAGGTAGTGCTGTTATCTCCTACACAAGGGTATCCACACGAGCTAACAGATCTGCAGCCATTTGTATGGTGACGCTATGCTCATCAATGTATGCACTCATCTCTGCCATCATGCCAGTAGTAAGGGACCTCACTATGGTACTATCTGTAACAGCTACATCCCGGGCAAATATAGCGACATCCCGCTCCATTATTACGGCATATCTGGCTGATCTGGCCTCATCACGCTCATCAATAGCGGTATCTCTATGTGCTAAGGCATCGTCTCTCTCTAATAGAGCGACATCTCTCCTATCAAGAGCGGTCAACATCAGGGCTTTAGCCTGATCCCTCTCAAAGGTCATCAGATGAAGACTCTGCTCGGAGTACTGTGCTGAATGATGGATCACAACAGTGCTAGTACTGGGAGAATCTAAAAGAGTTGCTGGCAACCCAGGGAATGGCTCATCCTCGGTGTAGGAATCAACATCATCCATGGGCTCTCCACCATATGAATCAATACTCGGCACTGTGGATATTACCGTAGCCGATGAAGTCTCTGTCTCCATCCACGCAGAATACTCTGGTGAATAGCCCAGATGGCTAACAGAAAAAGTAGTGATCTCCCGCTGATTCCAATAAGCATACACCCAGGATCGATCCTCTGCTGATAGATGGAGAGAAGCTAAACACTGACCTAATGCCCCCTCAAAAGGATGAAAGTCCTGGAACTGGTCAAACTGTGACATCACGGCCAGTGGATGGTAGGTAGTCATGCCCCTCAAACCAGCCAGAGGAAGATAATCCATGCCAGGAGCGTGAGTAATGAAGCTATAGGGTGAGCTGAGCCCTAGGCACGGTAGGATGCCAAACAAATCTTTGATCCCTGCAAAGAAGACTGACCACAACATAGCGTCTGTACACTCCGATGGCTGAAAGGTGTAAGACATAGCTATATCATGGGTGAAGCAGTACCCGTGTCGGTGGAAAGTGCCAATCAGTCTCAAGTATGATATAAACCACACGTATAACATGACCGAACTACCTATAAAGACCCTTGTAGGGTAGGTACTGTAGAACGTGGTCGACCTCAACGTCTCTGCCACGATCATCGAGATGATGGTATGACCCTCCCTGAGAGCTCTTACTGCCATGATGACACCTATATCCATCTCGTCCATATATCGTGGCATGTACACATACGCCTCCATGCACATCACAAGTACATCCACTCTGGCCAAATGCCACTGATCCTCTGTTGAGGTGAAATCCCTATAATGTCATGTTTAGCTGTCCATCGAGCCAAACCTGTCTATCAGGTAATGCTGGGGCAATACATGGTCGGATGTAATCTCATCCTCTACTACTCTAAGCCGTAACCCGATGAGGGTCATGAACTGTTGGTGCATATCTCCGACAACCATATGAGGACATGGTCTATCTAAGGGCAGGGCCGTCAACCGCTCGTACTCCTCCAATGTAAGAATCAACTCCTGGGTACCAAATCGAAAAACCGATCTCTCCGGCATCCAATGCTCCATCATACCCTCTACAAAGCCTGCGAGAACCTAAAACATCAAGAGGGTCATAAAATATTGTAATAGCTGATCTACAGTCACCTTATCTATAGGTGACACACTATCATACCACGACCTCATACGGGAGGCTACCAACACTAGTAGGATGTGATCTATGCGGCTGACTGTCGAAGAAGACATCTGTCTAGGCCGTATTATAATACCATCCAGGGGTCAATACTGAATATCTCTGGACATACATACATATGCATAATATGATACATGCATGACAGATAATAGATGAAAATATGATGTAGGGAATGGAAAATAGTATATACATTCCTAAGTACATCATCATCTACATACATCATCTCTGTACACCTAAAAATATAGGGAAATGGGGTACAGACGCCCTACTACTAACAGATGTCTATCAAAAGATATAGCGAGAATGGGGCACAACCACCCAATATCTAACAGAGGCCTATCAAAAGAGATAACGAGAATACACATCAGAAGAAGACAATGATGTCAATATCTACATCATCAATCTTGTCCACATGATGTAACTCCTCCCGAGTCACTTGATCTCTATTAACAGGGATGTCAGGCCTATACAAGGGAGGATCTGCACCGATAAAGCCATATGGGTCACCTGAGGGGCTAGCACCTGAGCTGGAAGGATCAAAAGTATTTACCTCTAAATGATCTCTACCCAAGTGCCGGATGAAAAAATATGCTCGATCCAACTACCTGGTTAAACGATCAATCTGTGTCACATGAGTCGGATCTAGAACACAGGTTACCTAATCCGTCATTATCACGGATCCAGGAACCATGTAACGACCGAGAAATTCGGATCTTATTGTAAAATAATTTTATTAATTTTAATAATAATAAAATCCTATTTTATGTGTTATCAAGATGGTTGTCTTTGTATAACCTATTGATGTTAGAATGTCGTAGTATTTGAGCTACATGGATGAATTAAAGTGTTTGAATTTCCAAGACGAAAATAAAAGTTTTTCGAAAATTTTTCTGAAAAACACTATTCATCGGTATTTGCTCGGGATATAATTTTGGATTTTCGAGAAATACGTAATGATGGAATAATAAGGTGAGATGGATTATGTAATAAAAATCTAGTTATAAAAAAAACGATATTTCGCTTGTGGACTTAATTTGTAAACGTTAAGGAAGGCGAAATAGTAATGAATATGTAATAATGGTATGATACTTATGTATTGTACAAAGAAATGGAAATGAGTATAATATGAAGTATTATACGAGTTGTATGAAGGATGAAATTTCGTATATAAATTCTATAGGAATTAGAATACGAAAATAATACATAAACTATGAGTATATATATTAAGAAATATTAATGGACTTGGAAGATTGGTTAACAATTATATACAAGTCCAAGTGAATTAAAGGAAGAGGCCCAATTATTAATTATTGAACCAATTAGTGTTTATTAATTTATAGCCAAAGGTTAATCTAATTTGAGCCCAAACTTAAGTCATATAAAATGGGTTGACGCATGGGGCAAAACCATATCAATATGGTTAATATGTGGTGATCAAGTTAATATGATGACCAAGACTTAAGAGTAATGACCAAGTTAAATGAGTAATGACCAAGTAAAGGATAAGAGAGTGGTTAGCAAGTAATAAATAGTAAGGTGGTGGCTTAAGGAGGTGGGATGTTTTAAAGACCAAACTACCCTAACTTTGCATGTTCTATAAATAGAGAAGACTTACAAACATTTGTTGGTTGTTCAAATAATCTATACTTCTCAAAGTGCTTAAGTGTTAGAGACAATAAGCTACAATAAGTCACTTCCATAAGCCAAGAAGAATAAGCAAGCTACTTACCAAGACAACAAAGAGTAAGACTTTTTCTCCAATTATCTTCTATCTCTACCATGATAGGATGATAAGAAAAGTTGGATTAAGAAACATAAATGAGTAAGTAATGAACTTAAGCCAATTAAGTTGGCAAAAATCATTTAAGCTAACATAAGTTATAGCTTATGAGAAAATAATATGAACTTATAAGAAGTTTATTAAAAGAGAATTGATATGAAGGTAAAAGAAGTTATATGATCATATGTATTATGTATACCTAAGTAAAGTTATAGGTGAAGCACATGTAAAGTATGGTGATTAAGAAACTCTAATTGTCATAAGACATGAATAATCCAATCTTAAGGAGTTTATAATTTGATAAGTTATAAGCTCATGAGGAGTCAAAGTCCAACAATGAAAATAAGTTGTATTATGTACGTTAAGATGTTCACATGATGAATGAACTTCATTTGTAATGTTGAACAAATCGTAAGAATGAAGATTTGCCGAAAATTGCACGATTGGACGACGATCATCGAATTCGTAAAATTCTCGAAATGGAAGTCAAATTTTGTGTTTGATCACAGAATCATGGCTTTATAATGGAGTTAAATCATATTTTGCATTTAAGAGTTGCGGACTCAAAAATGACCGGATTCTGACTTAGAACAAAGAAACGAGCGTTAAACGTTCACGAACGTTTATCGTTTCATTAAAAAAATGAACCAATAGGTGATTTTTTAGCAAACGAAGTCAAATTGATAAAATTCTTGAATGATCATGTAGATTACGAAATTTGTGAACTGTAGGCTTTTGAACGAGCCAATTCGGACTTATAACGAAGAAGTTATGCGTCTGGGAAGTTCACAAAATTTTAAAACTAAATTTTTTATCTGGTGCACAGAGTTGGCGCCGCAGTGCCAACACAAGGAAAATGACCCGCGCCGCAGTGCCATGTGTAGTACCAAAAATTTCTAGAGAGACGCGCCGTAGCACGGCCCATTAAGTAAGGACTCATGCCCCAACGCCAAGTCTGGGACATGCTAGAATAAGGCTCGCGCCGCAGCGCGAGATGTAAGTGTAAAGCTGGCGCCGCAGCGCCAGTCTCAGAACAAAGGCAAGTATTCTAACTCTTGTTTTAGTTCAATCTGAACAAGTTTAAGATTCATATATTCTTTCACATGAATTGAGGTATGTTGAGGTTAAAGCCAATCCCCTTTGGCTAGACTTGATAATCTACTCTTGTATTATCAAATGTTGATATCTTTTGTCAACTACTTGATATGGTTTTCAAAAGAAGACTGAAATGTTAAACCAATGTTTTGTCGGTAAAACGATAGGCACGTGAGGTTGCCAAATGATTAAACGTACATACGTTTAATGGATGTAGTGTTGATCAACATAGAGTACAATAGGCTGATCACCTAGAAGTGCTCATAAGTAATATCGGGCTTACAGAATTCGTTCTGGGTTGTCCTTTTCAATAAAGAATGAATACTCAACGTCTTTGACCAGAGTGAATGTTTTAACTGAATATTGTTGTTATTGTAAAACATTTTAAAAGAAAAGATGAAGTGCTACTTTGAATTATCAATAGTACTTCATAACTATTGTTCAGTTATTAAAGATATACGATTTGTATGTGTCAGGCATGTTGTTATTAAATTATTATACTTGCTGAGCTAGCCATGCTCACTCTTGCTTGAACCATATGAATGTAGCTTAGACTGAACGTCCCGAAGGATCAAAAAGGGATAAAGGAAAAGCTAAGGCAGATTGTTAAGTTGTCTTGTAATAGTATAGGTCTATTGTTGTAATGTAACTGATATTATGAACCTTTGTAATGGGTATAGAACCTGGGAATTGTAAATATTACTTTAATATATAAAATTTATATTCGTTCTTTGAGACTTTTCAATTGAATGAATGTATGAATGTTGTACAGTATTGCACCATCTGTCGGGTTGGAAGATACCCGGATTTGGGGGTATTACAAGTTGGTATCAAAGCCTAGGTTATAAAACTTAAGGGAGAAAGTAGAACCTTAAGTCATAACCTTAAGAAAAGAAGTAAAAGATGGAAAGTAACCTTATAAAAATGCTTTATATTATGTTATGTGTTTATATTATGTACTGACGTGTTCTAATCAAACTATATTATTTTATTGTAGATGTCAGGAGAAAATGATATGTATAGAGACATACAGTTAGTGAGCGAGAATTCGGTTAACCGGGTAGAGATACTACCGAATCCTGTAACCGTAGAACTAGAGGTGGTGACAATCGAGTCTGGAGACTCAGACGATTTAGCCTACATGTCTATATTTGATGGCATGATAGAGGAGGAGGTGGACGTGATGTCCTTTGATCAGGTTCCACCTATATAGGAATTGTCTACGGGAGAATCAATGAAGGCATTGTTTATGTCAGTATTGGATAGAAATATCCATTACTGCCAAGAGGTTAAGGAGTTGAAAGAGGAACTCCAAGCTGTCCGGGAGGACAAGGCTAGTATGGAAGGAATGTGGGAAGAGGAGCACGATGATAGAGTCCTAGCTATGGACAAGGTCCGAGAATTGAAAGAAGAAGTCTTTGAGCTCAAGCAGGAGCTAAAGACTAAACAGCGGAAGTTGGAAAGGATGTCCTATATACATAGGAGTTCTCATGTAGATTTCCAGCAGCAGGTAGCTAGATATCAGATAGAAGCAGGTCAGACCCGTCATACCATCAGTAGGGATGTTGTTGCCGGTTTGGCCAGAGCAGACTTTGAGAATGCCTTACGGCAAATGTAATCTAGCAATAGCTAGAGTAGCTTAGATATGTAAATATTACATATCTAGTAGGGACGTAAAACCCTCTTTTGTATAAACAAAGGGTAGTCTTGTGTAAAATCCTAATTTTTGGAAAGTAATTGTGGGATAGTAATGTAATCAGCAAGGCTGAGTAATGTAAAATAATGTAGTGTTATACTACAAGTTATGAATCAATATAAGTCTTTTTATGGAATATAATGAGTAATGAACATGAATTATTTTTTTCTTATAAATAATAACAAACCAACGAGAATAATATAATAATGATGTGTTATTTTCTTAACAGCAAAATACCGCCAAGAAGGAGACAACAAAATCAAGATACAAATGTTAACCAACCGGAGGGTGGTCCAGTTAATCCAATGTAGGAGTTCATTAATCTTTTAATGACTGCATTTAATAGAGCGAGGGCTAATGTACCTGTGATTCCGGGAGTAGTACGAGCTACTACTTTTAAGGATTTTAAAGTGTAGGTCCGGCGGAGTTCAAAGGAACTACGGACCCTATAGAAGCCCAGACTTGGGTAAAAGAAATCGAGAAAGCATTTGTAATAGCAAATGTTGAGGAGGGTCAAAAGGTTGCCTTTGCAACCTATTTGATGAAAGGAGAGGCCAACTTCTGGTGGGAGGCAAACCAGGCTAGGGCCGATATAGGAAATCTAACGTGGGAGAGGTTTAAGGAGATTTTCTTCGAGAACTATTTTCCCACGAGTATGCAAGAGAGCATGGAAATGAGGTTTCTTGAATTGAAACAAAGGGAGATAACAGTTCCCCAGTATGCTGCCAAGTTTAATGAACTGGCACGATTCGCTCCACATCAAGTGGACACTGAAGTGAGAAATGCTAGGAGATTTGAATAGGGCTTGAAACCCTGGCTCTATAGCCGAATCTCGGTATTCCAAAGTACTTCCTTTGGAAACATATTAGAAAAGGCAATAATTACCGAAGGTGGGAATGACGCTCTCAGCCAGTACCATAAGGATAAGAAAAATAAGGGCAAGGTTGATGGAGGAACCAAGACCGAGGGAGCCAGTGGAAGTGGAAACGGTCAAAAGAGGAAGGGCTTTAACTCTGGGAATACCGGAGTAAAACAAGGGGATTCTAAGAGAAGGATGGAGGCCTGTAAAACCTACGGGAAGACTCACTTATGAGTCTGTCTCAAAGGAAAGGTAGTATGTTATAATTGTGGTTAGGAAGGGCACATTTCGCCTAACTGTCCAAATCCGAAGAAAAACAAAGGATGTTTTGTATGTGGATCAACTGACCACATAGCGAAGAACTGCCCGAAGAAGGGGACGGAAGGAAATAAGGGAACTAATAGTGGTAAGTTGGCTATTAGTGGTCCATCTCAGCCAGGTAAATCAATGGCTCGCACTTTTAATATGATGGTCCAAGATGCTATGGCATCAGGGGATGTAGTTGCAGGTATTATTCAGATCAATAACATAAATGCATACGTGCTTTTTGATTCGGGTACTACTTGTTCGTTTATAGCATGTGATTTTGCTAGACGATTAGAATTATTTCCCAAAAAATTACCTATACCTTTGAACATTAAGGTAGCAAACGAAGAGATAATTCCTGTTGAAGATATTCATAGAAGTTGTTGCGTAGATGTACAGGGTTGTAAGTTATCGATAGATTTAATACCGATAAAGTTAGGAGAATTCGACGTAATTCTCAGAATAGATTGGTTAATTAATCATGGAGCAATTATAGATTGCCAAAAGAAATGTGTGAGGATCAAGACGTTGAAGTGCTCGTAAGTAATATCGGGCTTACGAAATGATTAAACGTACATACGTTTAATGGATGTAGTGTTGATCAACATAGAGTACAATAGGTTGATCACCTAGAAGTGCTCGTAAGTAATATCGGGCTTACGAAATTCGATCCGGGTTGTCCTTTTCAATAAAGAATGAATACTCAAGGTCTTTGGCTGGAGTGAATGTTTTAACTAAATATTGTTGTTATTGTAAAATATTTTGAAAGAAAAGATGAAGTGCTACTTTGAATTATCAATAGTACTTCATAACTATTGTTCAGTTATTGAAGATATACGATTTGTATGTGTCAGGCATATTGTTATTAAATTATTATACTTTCTGAGCTAGCCATGCTCACTCTTGCTTGAACCATATGAATGCAGCTAAGACTGAACGTCCCGAAGGATCAAAAAGGGATAAAGGAAAAGCTAAGGCAGATTGTTAAGCTGTCTTGTAATAGTATAGGTCTATTGTTGTAATGTAACTGATATTATGACAAAGAACCTTTGTAATGGGTATAGAACCTGGGAATTGTAAATATTACTTTAATATATAAAAGTTATATTCGTTCTTTGAGACTTTTCAATTGAATGAATGTATGAATGTTGTACAGTATTGCACCATCTGTCGGGTTGGAAGATACCCAGATTTGGGGGCATTACAAACCATATCCTCCATAAACTGAGTGGCGCGGGTCTGGGCTCCAATAGTACGAGGGGACCACCAGTGCTGGAATATCTCCTGAGTGCAGGGACCCTCTGACAGTGTAAAATCGTCAACTCCCAACAATGGGATATCAATGACGGGTGACTATGTAATAGGCCAATAACGCTTGTCAGGATGCAAGATCGGTAAACGTATCTCTCCTGTGGTGCTCCTAATATAACGCTCTCCTAAATAGAGCTCTCATCCTCCATTTGTGAAGAGAGGAATTGTGAAAACCTAAATTTTTGGGTAATATTGAAAATAAGAATTAATTAAAAAAAATCTTATTATATGATATGTTATGTGATATTGTAGTGCATAAAGGAATATGTGACATGTAATATGTGATGTGGTGTATAATAAATATATTAAAATTATATATTTATTATATGTAGGTAAGGTGTAGGAGTAAATTATTAAAAGAAATTAGATGGGTAAAATTAAAATAATTTATAATATTAAATTATTTTAATGTGGTAAATTGGTGGCATTAAATATACTTCATGTATAGCCACTATTTTATTGAAGAAATCATATAATACATTATTGAGTATAATGTATGTATGTATTTAATGTGGTGAATATATTAATATATTTACTACAGTTAAATAAATTGTGAAGACAATTAATAGAAAGGAAATAAAATTAATTGAGTATATGATATTATGTTATATGGATAATGGTATAATATTTAATATTATACCAAATGATGTAAAGTAAAAATATTAGATGAGATCCAATATGTAAAATATGTATATTAGTATCAACTAATCAGTAAAATTAAATTCATATTTGAATAAATGATTGAATGTATTAAATTATATATTTAATATATAAATAAATTGTTTGTAAACAATTGACGAATAGGTAGAGGAAATTATATTTAATTATACAATATAAATTGTATAACTTAAATAAGTTATTTAAATATGGTATGAGAATTAAATGATCTAAATGGTTCTTTTTATTTAGTGGTCATAGAATTAATTCAAGTGAAATAAAATTTAATGGACTAAGGAAGTTATATTATTTAAACAAGCTCAATTAATTAATTAAGCATGTGACTTGTAGATAAAATGATTAAGGGCGATTAAATTATTTAATCTAGCTCAATATATTATGTATGAGACAAGTATTATAATAACCCAATTTAATTAGGGTTGAAAGCCCAAGTTAGTTTTTGTTAGTAAGTAAAACAAATAAAATTGTTAGCTCAATGGAATTAATTAAGGACTCCAAACTAAGCCCACTTGTGGGAGGGATAATTTAGTCATTAGTATGCTTAATATAAAATAAATATGGATGGAAGGTTAAGGCCTTAGTGGCTGAATTATATAAAGGGTAAAGAAGGATGTATGTAATTATTGCATGCACTTTAGTAGGTCAGTTGCTTTTGTGTTGTCAATTAATAAATAGAGCCAACATTATTGTGGTTACTTGTAAGTAATAACAAGAGACAAGGAAGAGAAGAAATGGCCAAGTGAGCCCAATTATTAAAGAACATATGAGAGGATAATAATAATAAAAATTATATTAATTTAAGAGATATTTTTATTATCTCAAGTTATTAATTTTATAACTTAATTAAAACAAGTTTAATTGGGTTATTAAATTTAATGTACAAGAGTGATGATTTAAATTCTAAATATTTGAAATGAATATCCTAATTAAATATTTAGGGTGTCATAAGATGAAAATAATTAGACTATGTTAAATTACATGGTCCAAAGGATTAATTGAAAGCCCAAAAGAAATAAGTTTTAAGCCTAAATTGGAGAAGGACATTTTGGACATTTAATAAAGCAATTAAAAAAAAGATGTGGGAGGTGATGAGGCCACATGGTGGGTGATTTTAGAGGTGGAAAAGGAGTGGAAGAGAGATATTTATCTTATATCTATATTTAATAAAGGAAGCATATTTTCTTTCTTTATTCTCTTTCATCCCATTTCTTATTCTAATTAAAAGAGAGAACTGTGAAAGGGAAAACCGAGAGGGAGACAGAGAGAAGGGGAGCGGCAAGCCATGGAAGAAGGAAGGAGGAGAAAAATTCTCCATAATGAAGAATAAGAAGAATAAGAAGAAGAAGAAGAAAGGTATAAAATTATTTTTCCTAAACTTTCCTCTAATGTATTTTATGGATTTGATGAAAGGGGTTTATAATATGGATGTTTAAAACCCTTTAATCTATGTGATTTATATGAATTTAAGTATGGATCTACCCATATTGGGTATTGATTTAGTTGGAATCAAAAGGAAAGAAAAATAATTTTTCTAGTTTAGAAACTCAAATTTCTTTGTACTTTGAAAATTCACCGTTTTAAATCTATAACTCCTTTTTGCTATCCGTAAAAGAGGGGTGCTAGTTATGTAAGTTATGTAGTAAACCCAAGTAGTAGCACTCAAAAAGGATGAGTTTACAAGTCATAGTGACTGATTTTGCTAAAACAGTCCCGTTTTTGTAAAGGAAATAAAAACTGTTTTGGTGCAGTTTCTGTCAGGGGCATTTTCGTTATTTTTCCGACCATAAAAAAATTTGGAAAATTTTGAGATGATAATTTGATGAGTTATCTGAATTGTGTCCAAAAATAAAGATTTTTGGATGTATAGATTGAGAGTTATGGATTTTACGGGAAAAGACTATTTTAAAAGTAAGTCCATATAACTCGTTGTGGTTAACTCCAAACATTGTGAAATTGTTATTGGGAGTACATGTATATAACAGGAGTATACCCTGTAAGTTTCGGAATTTTTGAACAAAAGCATAGTTTATGATAAATATCTCAAGATTCGACAGTTTTGGCCATTTAAAAATTAGTATATGAATTTTAAAAATTCTGGAAAAAAATATATGTTCAATATAGAACTATATTCTGCCAAATACCAGAAAAAAATAATTTTTGGAACCGATTTGGTATTTTTCATGAAAATAGATTAGTTATGAGTAAATGAGTTTAATTATGTATGTGATGTCAAAAATATGGAAAATGAGGTTTTCCGACTTGAGACCCTTAAGCATGTTTTATGCAAATTTTTGATGGAGGTTTGGGTCAGGTGGTGAAGAGTTGATATGTGTATAGCATTTTAGAGTGCTTAAAGGAATTAATTAAGGAATAGAAAATAATTGAAATAAATTGTTTATTTATGTGATCAATGACTTCAAATAATTTTACTAATGATATTGAACTAAGATATTATTAGTAATATTTAACTTAAATGCTATTAAAAGGTTAATAACCTTAGATTGAAATACTATTAAATAATTAATAATATTAAACGGGAAATTAAAATAGAGAATTAAGTTATGTTTAAATGTAGTTGTTGAATTTGGTATTCAATGAACTATATTATGTGTATGATCTGCTGAAAAAGGAATCAAGGGTACTGAATTTGATTTCGGGTTGCTGAAATTTAATTCAGTCTACTAAACTGATCTTGGTCTGTTGAAATAGTGATTTCAAGATACTAAAATGAAATCCGACTTACTGAAATGGTATTTCGGTTTACTAAAATGTTATCTAATTTACTAAGATAACATATAAAAGGAAAAACTTATAAGTATAAGTTATGACATGATGAAAAGATTATGAAAGTATAATGATAATACTAAGGCTATAATGTAATGTCTAATACTTAATTAGGTTTAGACTTGAGTATATGTATAGTATTAAGGTTATCTAATATTTGACTATGTGTTTAAATGTTAGATAGTTTACTTATAAGGTATGTTATGCTAATTGAAAGATCAATCTTATAACTGATAGGTCTTTTTCAAAAAGGACGTTAACTTAGATTGCGTACCAGTAATCAATGGTTCAAGCAAGTTTTCTTAACTCAAACTCGAGTTATATTTCAAAGCATGTTAGTGAATGATTATTGATGATTATTCACATCTAAACTGATTATTGATTCGCACTTGGTGCATATTGTATATGTTCATCAGGTATGAAAGGTTGATCACCTTCATTACCATAAGGTTCAGTTAAATTGTTTATGATTATTGTTAACCTTCAAACATTATTGATTCAGTCATTAAATTATTGAAACTTGATTCATGTTATTTTATAATTATTATATTTTTGATAATGTGAAAGCTTATTCATTATTTTCAATCATGATATATCTCCATTGTATTTAAAACTTGTTGGGCAAATTTGTTGCTCGCCCTTGCAATATCATGATAAAATTTTTAGATTTAGATGAAAGCTCGAATAAAGACAGAAGCAAAGACAAAGTACAAGATTTAATTATGGTGCAGTTAGATCTATTAAATTTTCTGATGAAAATAGCATTGTAAACATTTTTAGATATTGAAGGTATTTATTAAGTTAAGGTTGTAGGCCTTGGGAATAATGTGTGAAAGTTTAATGTATAAATAATTTATGTTTATATCTTCCGCAATAATTATAGAAATGATGTACCAGATCTAAGGTAAAAAGTACCTGGATTTGGGGGCGTCACAAGAATCCTACGGGTGGATATCACGTGCTCGATACCAGTCGAGAATCCATCCTCAAATCCAATGCTCAAGTGTTCCCCAAAGTAAGGAACCCAAGTGATGACATCGGCTGTCAATAGCTCCAACTATAAGCGACAATGGGTGAAACCCTCTGCTACAGGGACCTCCGACAAAATGGAGTGATGCCATCGCCGTCCTCGTGGATAGGTGTTTAAACCTAACACGCTCACAGGACACAAACATGGAAGCCTCTTATAGGCCCAAAACTGCCAACACAGAGGCAAAGCACTTGTTGTCAGTGAATACTCTTAACATGTACATGGGAAATCAAAAGAGAAATACTCCCCAGTAGAAACGGGTAAAATCTTAGCCAAGCCTCGGTCAAGCCCTGCGAACGCATGCGCATTCCCCTGATGAAGTAGGTTAAGGTGTAGGAATCCCAATCATACTCTCCGACACGGTCCACCTCCCGCATGAGGCTGATCAAAGCAAATGACACCGTAGAAGAGTTATCTGCTATGAAATAACCCCTGATGATAACCAGGAACAATCGCCGAAGAATACAATCCCTAACTCTCACATCAGTGGGCATGGGCTCACTCAACAGCCCACTCATAGCATCTGTGCTCAAAGGACCCGTACGGATGGTCCTACCCTTGAGCGCCTTAGCCGGGACTCCTAACAAGGATCTAACGGCAGTCGGGGTAATATTCGCCGTACATGACACTGGTGCCCTGCCAAACTCCATACCGGTGATAAATTGCCAATCCATAGGCATCATCATCACCTCATAGTCCAACAAATAGAGAGACTAAGTCTGGTGAAACCAGCGCTCAGACAATGCCAATAGGTAACCCTAGGGACAACGATGGGGAAGAATGGAAAAGAATGCCCCAAAGCCCCAATCATGCACAATACCTCGGTAATCTGGATGTAAAGCCTGATATAGGGAGTGTACGATGAACCAGTTCCCTCGAGACTTCGTAAAGCCAGGAACCTACATCACATGCAAATCAATGTCAAAATCCTTTACTCCTCCTCAATAGGAAAAAGGAAGATCAAATCCAGCTGTTACCTCATTTTCATGCAAGTAAACTGACGGGTGGCGACTCAAATCACCTAGAAGATCTGGGATAGCCACCTAAATGCTGGGGAAATCCCTACGGGGAATATGAGCAGTAGGAGCTGGAGCCGCTACCGTTACATCCTCCTCCTCGTCCTCGACATCCGGTACATCAACCTGGATAGGACGAATCACTGCCTCTGTCAGACGACGAGGTTGTCTCACTGAACGGGGTCGAGGCACTTCAGAAGCCCTCCTCTGCACACCTGAAGTGGTCCTACGGGAACTGCTTGGCAGATCCGGATCCATAATATCTGGACACAAGTCTCCAAATTATCTCAGAAAGGGTATGGTATTTTCTAAACCTAGAGATTTTCAAAATGCATTTAATGACCATATGCATGCATGCATTATTTTAACATACTCCTATAGTAGAGTTAAAAATGCATCACTACCCAATGCCTACATTTTAAAATTTTTTGTCATAGTTTCCTCTATAAATAAGACTATCCACATGCACATAGACATGACTAGGTGACCATTCAGTAGCACACCTGCTCACAGTCATATATATACTATTTACATTAAAAAGTCAAAGTCATCAATCCATAAGGGTAGCCTAATTACCAGGATTACTTTGCTTTATTACCTTAGCTCATTTGTCCTCAAATAGGATAAGAAATTGCAGAAAAAAAGGTGCCAATTTGACTGTGTCAAAAGTCAAATTTTTTCATATCATTATGTTCAGAATGGTTTAATACTAACATTTACTATGTTGAATATTTTTTATCAAGATATATGAGCATGCATATTCACTACTATGTGTTTCATATAAAAAGTCATTTTCCAACGGATAAAAACTGGAAAAAAAGACATGCATACGTTACCAGGAAAGTGTAGAACACTTGTACGGTGACAAAATTTACAGAAATACGTCCAAACTCTGCAGATCTGAAGAAGAGCTCTCAGATTTCCTTCGCGGCGCAACTTAAAAATGACTTGTGAAAGCAATCAGCCCATTTATGGGCATTCACAGTTGGTCACAGGTCCACCTGTGGCTGCTACAGGTGTACCTGCAGCTCCCCTACATGGGTCCCACCCCTCCATCTTGGTTCGATTTGAGTTGCAAAGGAGTTCTCACAAGCTAAAAAGGCCAAACTAGGGATAAAAATGCTACGCGATTGAGCAAAATAGCCTGAAATCCTGGTTTTCTTGGACCCGACTGTGGCTTTCAAATCATTCATTGGTATTCTCCCAAATATAGGGTATACTATACCGATGATCTCAGCAATTGTAGATCACATTTGGTAATACCTCACAAAGGTCCAATGCCATCAGTTTGGGGTCGTTATTCTCAAGTAGAACCCCGGCGGGGGTATCACGCATTCTGAAGTTCACAATCCCCAGCGGGGGCATCACACATTTTCATCCGTTGATGTACATGTCAACTAAGGTCAAGCAACCTTAACATTACTTCAGTTGTTGGCAAGTAAATCCAACAAAGCATCGGAAACCATCCGATGATTTCAGCCGTTGATGCATACGTCAGCGAAGATTAAGCAGATTCCCTGACGGGGGTGTCACGCGTTTTCATATGTCAAAGTACATATCCCCGGTAGGGGCATCACACATTCTCAAGTTCAGAGTCCCCGGTGGGGGTATCACGCATTTCCATCCGTTGATGTACATGTCAATGAAGGTCAAGCAAACTTGACATTACTTTAGTCGGTGGCAAGTAAACCCATCGAAGCATCGAAAGTCATCCGATGATTACATCCATTGATGCACAAAGGTTAAGCAGCCTTGACATTTTCCCAGTAGGGATTTCATCAGTTGATATACATTTCAGCTAGGGTCAGGTAATCTTGACAACACAGACTGTTGGCAGTAACTCCAACGAAGCATCCTCATCGGGGAGGACCGATAATGGAATATGTTATACACATCCTCAATAGATAGAATGCATCCCCGTAGAATCTCTTGTACATGAGAGATACATCTAAAGTGTAGGTTTGTACCAAGGAAAACGGTGTGGTAAATTCTAACTTGGAGCTCATTAAATGAATTTCATATATATATATATATATATATATATATATATATATATATATATATATATATATATATATATATATATATATATGCATGCATGCATGCATTACTTTAACATACATTTGTAGTATAGTTAAAAATGCATGTTTATTCAACGCCTAGACTCGTGAAATTTTTTTGCCAGAGTCTCCTTTGTAAAGAGGACTATCCACATGCACGTAGGCATGACTAGGTGGTCATTCAGTAGCACACCAACTCAAAGTCATAAATATCCTATATACATGAAAAAAAAAACATCAAAGTAATAATCCGTAAGGGTAGCCTAAATTACCAGGATTAATTTGTTTGAAAACCTTTTCTCATTTGTCCTCAAATAGGATAAAAAATATCAAAAAAATGTGTCAAATTGACTATTTCAAAAGTTAATTTTTTTCACATCATTACGTTTAACATTGTAAAATATAACATTTGTTTAATAATTTTTATCAAGTCATATGAGCATGCATATTCACTACTATATGTTTTGAAGCATTCTGTATGATATCTCACTTTCCAACAGTCAAAACTGGAAAAGAAAACATGTAAACGTTACCAAGAGAGTACAGAACGATTGTACGGTGACGGATTTTGCAGAAAAAAGCTCGAACTCAGTAGATCTAAAGAAGAAATCTCGGATTCTCTGTGCGGCTTCAACTTGAAAATGACTTGTGAAAGGGATGACAAGTGAGATATAACCCACGGGTAGCGGGGGGTCAATCCATGGTAGTCACGGGTCTACCTGTGGCTACCCTAGGAGGTTCCCATCCCCTCCGGATCGATCAAATTTGAGTTTCAAAGGAAATCCCACAAGTTGAAAAGTCAAATAAGGAAAAAAGATGCTACGCGATTAAGCGAAAAAGCCTGAAATCCTAATTTTTAAAGACCAAACTGCAGGTCTACATATCAATAATTGGTATTTGCCCGGATATAGGGTTCACAAAGACGATGATCAAAGTTGTTGAAAGTTGCCCTTGACAAACACCTCGTGAAGGTCTGATGCCATCAACATGGGGTTGTAATTGCAATCAAAATCATACATCTCGTCAGAAATCCATCCCCAGCATGAGATTTCAGACATCCTAAGCCGTTGAAAACTATTTCAACGAGGGTCAGGCAGCCTTGGCATTGCCAGTCATTGGCAATAACTCCAGCGAAGCATTGGAGGTAATTCGATGATGCAAGTTGTTAAAAGCTACTTCAACAAAAGTCAGGCATCCCTGACATTACCAGTCGTTGGCAGTAACTCCAATGAAGCGTTAGAGAAAACTGATGATCCAAATTATGGAAAGCCATCCTCATCGAGGTGGACCGATGATAGAATCTGTTATACAGATCCCCAGTAATCAAAACACAATTCCCCAAGAGTTGCTCGTAAAAGAGAATGACATCTTCGGTGGAAATCCTATGTAAACGATTAAGGACTTTGGTGATAACCCCAATGTTAACATCATGTGGTTTTAATCATGGAGAAACCTCCACTCTAAAGATTTTGAAGACATCCCTGCGACTTGTCGGCAAATCAGGCTCAAATAGCCTTGATTGACAGTTCAAACCATTGGTAACTACCCCAGCGTAGAATCAAGAGATTACTATGATAAAAGCTTTGGAAACTACCGGTCGAGTAGACATCCAAGTAGTTCAACATGGTCATCATTGAAAACTCCACCCCTCAACAGAAGCAACATGGGCGAGCAGTTATCACATCCCGTTGGAAATCATTCTAACAAACATCATGCTACATTACATTTGCGTCATGCCGCATGATATTTGTATCATGCTTGTCTTGTCACATTTCAAGTTTCTAGTTATTTTTATCCTATCCATGTCATTGCATCGCGTGAATATGATAAAGAGGGGCATCTATATACACTCAAAATTCTGCATTTTTGTTAATAACCCTATAAATGCACAGAATCATCTTCTAGAGATAAACTTGGAATTTAAATCAGTTTCAACCCCAGAGACAACCCCGGGAAGTCCAATTTTTGATCTCAGAGATAGCCTCGAGAGACTCAATTTGAATTCCAAAGATAATCCTGAGAGATCCAATTTCAACCTTGGAGATAAACCCGAGGGATCTAGTCCAAGTTTTGGAAATAACCCGAGGATATTAATTTCATTCTCGAAGATAATCCCGGGAGGTCAAGCCAACCTCAAATATAACCCTAAGGGCACTCAGCATCCACAACAACCCAATCTCGGAGATAACCTTTAGAAATGGCTGCTACATCTACGCCAAAGTCGGAGATAACCCCAGTCGGGGCAAAATCAATATTTTGCCACCTCAACATCACATTCACATCATGTCAACACAATTCAAAACCACACTACATACCAAGGTGTCCCACAAGAACCATAGCTCAAATCCGGAGTGACAACTACACTAGATAGCACAACATATAGGCTTTGAAGACTTAGAGATCTAGTCATGGACCCATCTTCCCAGCTTCGGACAACTTCTAATCCCATGTAATTGTATAGCTCTCGACAACAACATTCTGGAAAGGTACAACACTCCTTTATCGAATGCCCGAATTGAATGTTATGAAGATTCGAACGAATAATGCGTAGCCCAAGTGCACGTACTTTGAGAAGACAAGACCCCCATGGTCCAGGGAAACCTGGACAGCCGCAGGTTGACCCGCGGCCATCTGGTTTTTAAATATGAGCTATTGGCAACTAAATTGAAAAAAAAAGTGAAATGAGAGAAAAATATGTCTATTTCAGCTTGTAACCTCTGCCCGAGTGCTCTAAACTAGTGATTCTTCTTTCTATACACTTGTAAGCTCGTGTTGTGTAACATATTGAAGTTTAACCGATGGAAACCAATTTTTTCAAGCGTTAAAAGCTATCTGAAGTCTTCTTGGCAACCCATTGTAAGATATTTTAGATTTTTAAGCTTTCTACTACTTATATATATATATTCACTAACGTTGAGAGTCGCGTCGAGTGGGTGTGCCTGGATCATCGATCCGTGGTTTTTTATTGGTTATATATATATATATATATATATATATATATATATATATATATATATATATATCTTTACATTTCATTCAGGTCTAGAGTTTACTTCATGGCCATTTAACATTTATATATATACATATATATTTATTTACATTCATGTCTGGCCTGAAGTTTACTTTGTGGCCTTTTACTATTATATATATATATATATATATATATATATATATATATATATACCGCTTTTATACAAATATCTGCTTTAACTACTTTCATAATGTAGATATTTAATCTTTTAGCATGCGGGCTAGATTTGCCTAAATCTGGCTATTTCTAACTTTGACCGGTTCAAAAGTGACTAAATTAGAACTGTTGAACCTAGAATGGTTTAGATTTATTCAAATCTAGTTCTTTTCTAGCTTTTGTACATATTACGCTCTCATGTGAGCCTAGGAATCATGTGATCACAGATTCAGCCTCTAAATCTAGATGTGGTTCCCGTGATGGACATTTTGCAGCTTGCAGCCAACTTGTAAATTATCTACGGTGTCTGGATATCCTTAGATGGCTTTCATACCCACAAGGAATTCGGCACTGCTATGTATCTTATTTTCTCAAAGATGCCTCGCATCTCGAAAATAAAAGTAATCAAGCCGAACAAATAATAAAATGGAAGTATCGAAGGCCTCAATTACTATTGAGCGTAAGGGTTTAAAAACCTGTTTTCCAAAACTTCACTGCTATATCTTGTTAAAATTAAACTTTTATACAAAAGTCAAACCCTTTGTATATAGGTGAAAACGAGACATAGCACTACTTCAAAACAATTGCATATAGGCCCTACACACACATATACATAGATAAAAGTTATTAAAAAGTGGCGGTAACCGTGTTATCACGAAAGTCGGGGGATGCCTAACACCTTCCCTTCTCTTAATCAATCCCTCAGACCATAACGAATCTCGGTTTCCAGGACCAATTAAACAATGTCAAACCATTGGGTCTTTGTGCAAACCTTTTATCGGTTAAGTTGGTGCAACCATTTAAAATTACCAACTGGCGACTCTAACAGTCAAATCGTCGAGATATACATGTCGGACCTTTTCAAACTAGTTTTTTCAAATAAAACTCACTAAAATGAGAACACCAACAGACAAGAACAAAAAAGGGATAAATAAAAATCCTAACATCAACACCCACGCCACACAGTTTATGGGGGATATGGCCCCTGGGTCCGTTGTGATGACATATTGGATTACTTACGTCTGAGAGCCTACTCAATTGATGCATATTGAGAGTTTAACCTAGAGGTTGGACTGGGCACATTTTTTCTTCCAGCATTTGGGCAAAGATCCATCAGAGGCAGATTCTTTTGATCCTTCCAGCTTTGGCGCAGACACATTAGGTGGCCCATATTTTGATAGCTTTACCGGTGCCGATCCTCCATTGTATCAACCTGATATCCCTTCTGGTAGAGACTCAGTGACTTATGAGGAGTTACATCAGATGGATAGATTGGATGATGTAGACATCATTGACTTCTTCTATGATATTTCTCACTATTTCTTTTGATAGGCCTCTGTTAGATATTGGGCGGTTGTGCCCCATTTCTCCTTATATCTTTTGATAGGCATGTGTTAGATATTGGTGGATGTGCCCCATTTCCCTATACTTTTTATTTTCAGTTGTATACAGAGATGATGTATTTAGAAATGTATGTATAATGCTTTCTATTCCCTGCATCTTATTGTCATTTATCATTGTTATTTATCATAATGCATGCATTATGTCATGGATATGCATTTCTTGAGGTGAGTTTAGCATTGACCCCTGGATGGTCTTATGATACGACTTATAAATGTCTTCTTCTACCGTTAGCCGGATTGAGCATGCCCCACCCATATTGGTAGCCTCTTCTTTGAAATCCTGGTACGGCAGTTTGTCTCCTACAGAGCAGGTGACAGTTGATCATATATTGAGACATTTTATGACCCTCCTGACGTTCCAGGTACTGTTGGGCTTTGTAGAAGGCATGATATCTTGTTGGACACCAGAGAGACTAGTTTTTAGATTCAATATCTATGAGCTGACTCCTACGTTGGAGGAGTATGAGTGTCTCACTGATTTGCCCTTGGACCGACCTTACGCTAGGATGGCTTTCGGTGATATGAGCCGGTAGTTTATGACCTTGACGGGCTTACGAGGTAGAGTTGTTATGGACATGATTACCTTAGGGCATGTAGTGTCCATGGATTTCTTGATTGACCGATTTGGGTCGCTGGACAGCTATCTACGACATTCAGGGGATTTCACCATTACTAAGGGTGAGTGGCATATTGCCCGCGTAGATATTCTATTGATGTGCATTGTGGTCTAGCTGTACATACCACTATATATGGACCATCTAGATATTGGTCTGATTACAGTAGTTCGTGCTCTCAGGGAGGGTCGTACCATCTTGCCCATGATATTGGCGAAGACCTTAAGGTTGGCCAGATTTTGCCATACCCATCTTGTGGGGTTTTTTAGAGGTAGTGCCGTTTTGTTGTATCTATGGTTCATGACACACTTGAGACTAATTGACACCTTTAGGCGTCATGGGTACTACTTTACTCATAAGATAGCCATGTCTTATTCCTTTTAGCTGGCTGAGTGTATATACGTAGCATCCTGGTTGGCTTTTCTAACAAGGATTGAGGATCCATTTGCTATCTTGCCTTGTTTAGGACTCAGCTCTTCCTATAGCTTTATTACTCATGTAATTGCCATGGACTATCTACCCCAGGTTGGTTTAAGAGGGGTGACCACGTATCATCCATTGGCTGTCATGGGACAGTTTGATCACTTTCAAGATATTCACCCCTTTGAGAGGGCATTCGGTCAGCGACTGTCAACTCGGCATTTATCAACAGAGGACTTGACTAGGATTTATAATTGTTGGACTCGTCGAGAGAGGGCTAATTTTTTAACCAGTCATTTGGGTCAATCTTCAGAGTATTCTACATGGCTGGAGGTAGATATTGTATTGGCTATGGTTGTTCACTAAGAGCTGAGTATTGATTCTGATGATGAGGAGCCTATGGAGGACCCTAATTCTCTTACCGAGGATGAGTTGTTTGCTAGTTTGACAGCAGCTCTGGTTGCTGATTCTCCCAGCATTCCCATTGCAACGGCTCCACCTTCTGTAGAGTATTTAGAGCAGAGGTTACATCTGAAGACATTTGAAAGGGACAGGTTAGGGCTATGATGTTGATAACTCTTTCTGGTAAAGATGCTGCTTTTACTGAGAGGGATGACGCCCGAGCTAGCAGAGATGCCGCTTTTGTTGAGCGGGATAAGGCTCGAGCGGCTCGGGATGCTGCTTTTGTTATGCGAGAGAAGGCTCGAGCTACCCGAGACACTTCCATTGCTGATAGTACTGTACTTAGATCCCACATGGCTAGCATTGTTGCTGACATGAGTGCATTCATAGATTATCATGGTAGCACTATGCAGATGGCCGTGGATCTTTTGGCTCACATGGATACCTTAGGGCAGGAGCTTATAGATTCACCTACATCTTCTGAGAGGGAAGTCATGTTGGACTTGCTGGCCCGTTTATCTACGGGTTTGTAGACTAGCTTTAATTTTTCTGCATAGACTAGGTTAGCCAGTTTTGTTATGCACATGATATATTGTATATATCAAACAGTATTATATGTCAAGGAAATATATTTTGATTCACTTCCATTTTAGATACGCCTTGCCACTTGCTTTATAGTTATCATATTCTTTATGACTTGCTATCTTGATGTGTCACAAACTTCTCCTTTATGGATTGTCAATGAGATGTCCTAGGATCTTTCAGAATGGGTCGTTGATCTTTGGGTTTCCCATTTTTTTGGTGTCTTGGGACTAGTCTTTTGATGTGGTTAAGGTTTAAGCAAAGTGTTTGGCTTTCCTCTTTGAGGGTTTGACCGCACTATAGATAGCTGCCTACGTACTCCCATTGATGATGGGAGATCAGGTCTACGTAGTTCAAGCTCGATGAGCTGAACGATTTAAGAAGTGTTTATTTAGGTTTTTGGGTTTCTTGCTTGGTATATACTGAACCATAGTTTGTTGCCTACATGCTCCCACTGACAAGGGGAGATCAAGTCTACGTAGTTCAAGCTCTTGCTTGAGTTATTGAAGAGTTGTATATTGTAATTGTTGAATCATTTGAAGGATTTTATGATTTTTGTAGGGGTTAGACCGCACCGTAGTTGGTTGCCTACGTACTCCCATTGATGATGGGAGATCAGGTCTACGTAGTTCAAGCTCATGAATCATTGAAGAGATTTTGTAGTTTTTTGTAAGGGTTAGACCGCACCATAGTTGGCTATCTACGTACTACCATTGCTGAGGGGAGATCTGGTCTACGTAGTTCTTGATATGGCTTGAAAACCTGAATTGACTTGATTGATTTAATTTGATTTTTCTTTCAGAACCAGGATAGTGGTTTGTAGGTGACTTCAGGCATAATACCTTTTCACATTGTGTAAATTGATAAGTTAGAGAAATTCTTCGCCGTCCATTTCTTGTAGTTTGAGGGCTCCTCCCGTTAGCACCTCCTTGACAATAAAAGGGCCTTCCCAGTTCAGGGCTAACTTTCGTTTAGATTGATCTTTATTAGCAAGGACTTTTTTTATCACCAAGTCATTTTCTTTAAATTTTCGTAGCCAGACTTTCTTGTTGTATAACCGAGAAATCCTCTGTTGATATAATTGACCATTAAAGATGGTTGTGGCCATCCTCTTATCTATCAAAGATAATTTGTGGTATATGTCTTGCAACCACCAGTCTTCCTCCATTTGAGCATCTATCAATACTCTTAATGACTCCATTTCTACCTCTATGGGGAGCACTGCCTCCATGCAATAGACTAATGTGTAGGGGGGTAGCCCAAGTAGAAGTGCGCATTGATGTTCTGTAGGCTAACAAAGTCAGAGGCAATAAGTCAAGCTATCCTTTGTGATTGGCGGACATCTTTTGTATGTTCTTCTTGATGTTCTTATTGGCTTTTTCAACAGCACCATTCATCTCATGACAATAAATGATGGCGTGAAGATGTTTGATGTGGAGTTTGCTACATAACTCCTCCATCATCTGGTTGTTTAGATTCTTGGCATTGTCCAATACGATCACCTTCGATTGTCCATATCGACAGATGACATTATTTCTGATGAAATCAATGATTATCTCTTTTGGCAACTTTGGGAAAAGAGGCTTCTTTTACCCATTTGGTGAAGTAGTCAATCATGGTAAATATAAATTGGTGACAATTGTTGGCTTTGGGCTCAATTTGCCCAATCACGTCCATTCCCCACAATGAAAAGGCCTATGGTGAACTCATATTGTGTAATTCACTTGGAGGAGCGTGGATGACATTTCCATGAATTTGGTATTGACGGCATCTCTAGACGTGATCATACAGTCGGATTTGAGATAGATCCAATAATGCCCCATTCTTAATATCTTTTTGGTAAGTAAAGGACCGCTCATGTGTGGACCACATACTCCACCATGGACTTCATGCATGAGTCTTTGGGCTTGGTCTTTATCTAGGCATCTTAGAAGGCCTATTCTTGCATCCCTTTTGTAAAGCGTGACTCCGCTTAGGTAGAATTTCATGGCCATTTTATGGATCCGCTTTCTTACAGTTTGACTTGCCCCAGTGGGCGTAGATCCATCCTGAAGATATTCTTTGATGTCATGATACCAGGGCTGTTTGATGGGAGGTAGTTCATCTGATACTTCTCCAATTTAATTTCCATAGGTTGGTGCCTTCTGGCTTGTAAATTTGATATTTGGGATGCCTCCCCTTTCAGATATGTTTATCAAGGAAGACAGGGTTGCTAGTGCATCCGTAAAATCATTCATGTTCAGAGGGATGTGGATGAAGGATATTTCTTCGAACTCCATAGCCATCTTGATAACTTGTCAATGGTAAGGCATCAAATACAATTCTTTGGTGTGATATGCCCCAGTGGTTTACTTGATGACCATCTCGGAATCCCCAAAGATAGCTAACCGTTTGATATCCATGGATTGGGCCAGTTTCAACCCCAATATACATCCTCCATACTTAGATGTGTTGTTTGTGTTGACAAACTTCTATTTGATAGCCATGGGATACTGTTTTCCCAAAATAGATACCAGAACTGTCCCTGCTCCGGCACCTACCATGCTTACGGCTCCATCAAAATACAATCTCCAAGATTGGACTATATTTTCCTGATGGATTTGTTAAACTATCATTATTCCTTTATCCAAGAAATACGTTTCCAAGGGTTCGAAATCCCCTGATGCTACTTCGGCCAATTGATCTGCAATTCCTTGACCTTTGATGGACTTTTGAGTCACGTAGATGATGTCGAATTGTTAAAAAATCAACTGCCATTTGGACAGTCTTCAATTCAACATGGGTTTGTTAAATATGTATTTTAGAGGATCCATACGGGATATACGATAGGTTGTGTGACTATGCAGATAATATTGTAATCTAATGGCAGCCCATGCTAATGCAAAATAGATCTTTTCAATTAAAGTATACCTCTGCTCGCTGTAACTGAATCTTTCGGTAAGGTAATAGAGAGCGCTTTCATTGCCTTTATCGTTTTTTTTCTAGCATACAGCCCATAGCATTGTCATTAACTGATAGGTACATAAACATAGGAACATTATCCCTTGGAGGAACCAAGACGAGAGCTTTGACCAATAGCTTTTTGATGGAAATGAAGGCTTTTTGACACTCTTCATTCCACTTTATAGAGGAATTTTTCCTTAACAGCTTGAAGATGGGCTCACACGTTGCTGTGAGTTAAGAGATGAATCTGCTGATGAAATTGATTCTTCCCAAAAATTCTCGTATTTCCTTTTCTGTTCGGGGCACGGGCATCTCGATGATTGCCTCGATTTTGGCAAGATCCGGTTTGATGCCTATGTGGCTTACTAGAAATCCCAGCAACTTGCCTGACTTGACACCAAAGGCACACTTGGCCAGATTCAGCTTCAAGTTGTATTTGCACAATCGGTTGAAAAGCTTTTTGAGATGGTCGATATGCTCATCTTCCTTCCGACATTTGACGATAATGGCATCCGCATAGACCTCTATTTCCTTGTGTATCAAATCAATGAAAAGGGCCATCATGGCTCGCTGACAAGTGGCACCGACATTGATAAGGTCGAATGATAAACGTCTGTAACAAAAGGTTCCCCGGGGAGTGATGAAGGTTATTTTCTCCCAGTCCTCTTTAACAACCATGATTTGATGGTACCAAGTGAAGCAGTCAACAAAAGAATACATGTCATACTGAGCCGTGTTGTCTAATAGTATGTGGATATAAGATACCAGGAAATTATCCTTGAGACAAGCTTTGTTCAAATCTTGGTAATCCATGCATACTCGTGCCTTCCCTCTGGGCTTAGGCACATGAACTATATTGGATAGCCACTTCGGGTAGGTTAATACTATGTGTAAGACCCCAACTTTTATAAAATAAAAGTCTAATTTAATTTATGATCATTATTTTAAAATTATAAGATGTTAAATTGATAAATGGTCAAATGAACAATTAATCAGATAAATGAGTGAATGAAAGAGGGGAATTAAATCTTCTAGAAGGGGGGAGCCGGCTAAGAATCAGATTATAAAAATTATGGGAGAGAAGAAGGAGAACAAGTGGGGGACAAAGAAAAGATAAAGGAAGAAAAAAGAAGGAAGAGGGAGTAAGAAAGAAAAATAAAAGAAGGAAAAAGGACATTCCTACTCACTTTTCCACCCACGGGAGTTATCAAACAAATGAGAGAGAGAGAGAGAGAGAGAAGAGAAAGAGGAAGAAGAAGAAGAAGAAGATGAACCAAGATGAGGAAAACAAAAACTATGAAGTAATGAAGGAAGAATAAGAACTCAAAAGGTAAAACAAAAACTTTTCATCTCTTTAATTTTCTTAAGAGTTTGATTTGTTGAAAGTTGGGTTGTAGGGGATCATGATGGATCCAAAGTAATAAGGAAGTATATGATAAAGATTTTATGTTTAATCCAGGTCATAGTAAAATTTAAGATTAAAAAGTTAGGCATATGTTTGAGGATGAACAAAAGTTATGTTGAGGGCTTAAATCAAACTTGTAAAAGTGTTGATGGTTAATTTATGTGTAAAATCTGAGGAGGAGGATCTATAGATTAAGAAGTTATGGAAATATTCCAATTTGAACGGACTAAAAATGATTTAAATTGAAGTCGTGGTTAAAGTTTTTGTAAAACATGTTAAACGATGAAAAACTTAGTATTGGGGGACTTTTTAGCCAAATTTCGGACTAATTAATGAATTTGAAACATTATGAAATCATGGGGGTTTTGTATAGCATGTTACAAGCTTTCCATACCCTCGAAAGCGGACTAATTCCGATTTAAAATGAAGAAGTTATGAAGATTTTAAGTATGTGCGTCAAAAGTTGCAAAATCTGGAAAATCGGAGTTAAGTGCCAAGGGTCGAGCGCCTTGGCACTGGACTCGGCTCTTAGACTCTATTCTTGGGCACCTAGGTGCTTTCCCAAGGCCAAAGTGGGGCGCCTAGGCACTGGTCAAGTGTTAAGCCAAAATCTGTCTGTACGTCCTTAAGACAAATTGGTATAACTTTTTCATACGAACTTTGATTGAGGTGATTTAGGAAGATTCGGAAAGATAACGAGTACACCTAAAACTTTCATTCTTTAGCTTTTGAGATTTGAGGTCGAAATCACGGCCTAAAATGGCTATTTCGGGACTGAAGTGCATTCGGTGACAATCGGAGGACGTCAGGCATGCACGTATGCAACGTGTAATATTTTCGACGATAAAAGATGTTGTTCTAAGTTGTAAAACATGAACATTATTAAATATAATGGTGTTTAACAATAATAAATGATTAATTAGATAAGTATGATATACATATGTTTGTTCAATTATTTTCTTTTTACAAATGTAAGTTTGGCAGGATTTGCCGACACTCTACTTTTTCTAAAGTAGTCTGGAGCACAACTCAATTATTTTTAAAACGTGTACAAGTTGGTTTAATTTTCTCTGTGGGACCATAAATTCCACTACTAATATTATTATATACCTCATTTGGTTATTTTGTCAAAGCGGGTGTGCTAGTTGTTTCCTCAATTTTTAGTATAAATAGGTTGCCCGGTTGAGCAACTAAACACACACCATCACTACACTAAAAATATATAATTCTTTTACTACAATATTGTGAGTATTTCTATTGAGTGTAATGTTACTCCAAGTGTAGATAATTAAGAAATGCAAGCACTGTTTAAGTTGATCAATTTAACAGAAAGCATAATCAAGTCGCATGCTAAGGTAAGGGATATCATTATTGTGGTAAGGGATATTATTATTGTGGTAAGGGATATCATTATTGTGGTAAGGGGTATCATTTTTATGGTAAACTGATATCATTTTCTTTCATACTTCAGATTATGGTAAGATGTTATTATTCGTTTCTTCAGTTTATCATTAAATGATGAAAGGTCCAGAAATGATTAGAATGTCATTAATAGTTATGCATCATCTAATATCATGTTAGCAATTTGGACACTAGACAATTAAGTTGAAAATCACTAAGATCTATTTATCTTATTGTTCTGATTATTTATGTTCATTCATTATATATATCAATGTCATCATTCTCATGCTTATATTGTGTTGAAAGTCATCTTTGGCCCGTAGTGCAAAGATGGACTACTGATTATTGGTTTTACAGTTGTATATCTTTGGCTTATGTGTAAAGTTGGACTGTTGATTATTGGTTTTACAATTATATATCTTTGGCTTATGTGCAAAGACGAACTGTTGATTGATAGCTTTAGCCCGTAGTGCAAAGATGGACAGGTATATGACATGATCATGACCACTGGTGATACTAACGAATATTTTTGGCTCGTAGTGCATGATTAATTCGATGATGTGATTGGCAGGATCATGAACATTAGTTAACAGTTAAATGTCTTTGGCCGTAGTGCGCTGATAGACAATTGATTGGTATGATCGTGACCATTTGGTTTTATAGTTGAATATCTTTGGCCCGTAGTGCAAAGATAGACAACTGATTGGTATGATCATTGTTATTACATTTGAATATCTTTAGCCTTTGGGGTAAGGATATTGAGTAAATGTTCTATTAAGCCTTTGTGGCAAGGAGAAACTGTTGATTTACATGATTATAAATATGAATTGTGAACTTAACTATAATCTTTAGTGGTTCAGGTGAAGAGAGTTGATGAAAGTTCTCTTTGTATAGGGTACAACAAAGAACTGTTGATGGGTATTATAGTAATGAAGTATTGATGATGGACTTTTAATTTGGAGAGGATAGTAGACATTATGTTCTACTTGACTCTTCTAATGGATTGTTGATTTCGCTGCAATTATAGTTGAAAATTGTTATTATCTACCATATGTTCTAAATCTATGATTTATTATTGATGAAGGCTATTGATAATGTAATTATCTTAAGTCATTATATTCTTTACTGGGCTATTTGTGCTCACCCTTTTGTTTCAGAATCCCTTTCAGGAAATAACAGTGTAGCTGGGACTAGCAGTGAGAACATGGGTATAAAGTGATGTTTCAAATTAGTCAAAATCCTAATCAAATTATGAAACGGCCGGGCATAATAATTGTACTGAGAATTTAAATTGTGTGTGACATATTTTATACATCATTTAATAGTTATATTTGGTGAACCAAATAGGGTGATGCAAACTCAAATTTGAAAGCGTCAAAATGCACAACATTAGAATGAGGAGGACTGAAATCTTCGTGTGTTCCTTTGGAGACTTGAAATATTTACTGATGTACTTTATATGGCATTATAATAATTTGAGTTTGGATACTGTTGGGAGATTACATATTTAAATTTGATGTTGAAAGTAAATATTCATGACTATATGTAAAGTCCTTCAAGGAATATATCTACATGGACTTAGTGATAGATCAAAATTGTTAGGTTGATCTGAGCTATTAATGTTTATCTTTCTGTAAATAAATGTATAGATGAAGATATGAAAGCTGTTAGGTTGATCTATATCTTGAGATGTAACAGATAGGCTTCAATAGAATCGTAGTCTATCAATCTGATCAAGAGATTGCAAAAGCCAAGGCAGAATCGTAGAGCATTGAGAATCGTAGTGTGTCTGCTTTGAAGGGCCTCTCCCAGAATCGTAGAGTGGTCCAAACGCCTGTCGAGCCAACTCAAAGATCGTAGTGTGCTCTCGAAAGCGTAGAGTCTGCAAACCAAGCAAGTGAAGATCGCAGTGTGCCAGTACTTAAGAGAAATCGTAGTGTTCTCATTTGCTAGTATCAGATCAAGCACTAAGGTGACTAGACACCACAATCAGAATCATAGAGCAACATCTATTTGCATCAGAAGCATCGAGCCTTGCCCATTTGTTTAAAGAATAAATCCTAACAAATGTGGAATAGATTATAGACATTGAAGTCCTCGGGAGTCCCAATGTCAACAGTCATCCTTAGTATACAACAAAGAAGCGTATTAAAGAAGCTAAGGAAAGTACTGTGGGTTAGCAGAAAACATCTTTTCAGGTGTTAGGTGAGACAGCAGTTTGCTGTGTCAGTGGGCCAGACTACAAATCATAAGATGTGCAAAAAGCCTCCATCAAAGCTCAAAAATGTCAAACGCATTTAATGCTTCAACGGATGTCTTCAACGGATACATTTCAAAGACCTCATATATGCAAAACATCAGCAGATGATAGAACCAAGCAAGCATTGAACAAATATGCTGAAGAACACTCAACGCTCAACTCTACGATCTGAAAGATAAAGCTTGCTCAGCTACTCAATTCTTTCAAACATAAGCTTAATGACAATTGAGTAGCACCATTCAAGAACTCATTAATTACTATAAAGTGAAGTAAGAAGTTCCAAGTCAGAAGGACTTGAAGAGTTCTAAGTGAACTGTGAAGAACCAAGTCTACTGGACTTGAAGAGTTCAAAAGTTAACTGAGAAGTGCTAAGACTACTGGTCTTGAAGGAATCTGTGAGATTCAGAAAGTGTAAAGATATCCTTAGTGGATTTCCTACTCGAGGAGTAGAAGAGTGGACTAGGAGCTTTAAATGCTCTGAACCACTTAAAATTGCTTTGCCTCTTACATTTTTGCTATATCTGCTATAATTGTCATAACTGCCTCACTCTTATTAACTCACTATATCTTAAAGGGAGAACAAACAAATCTTAATTCCGCTGTGTTTAAATCATTATCAAAACTAACAAAGTATTTCGAAAAGAATATAAACTATCTATTCAACCCCCCCTTCTAGATAACTATTGTGCCTCTGGGAACTAATAATTGGTATTAGAGCAGGTTCTATCAAATAGCCTACAAAGCTTAAGTAAATTCAATGGCACATCTGATAAGCGAATTAAAGACTGGAAGAGACAGCAAGCCACCTATGTGCAACAAAGACAAATTTGCCAACCAGAAAGTTCGTATGCAAGCAAACATGGATTCAACAGATGAAGATCTATTTGAAACTATTCAGAATGGGCCCTACATTCCTACAAAGCTTGCACCAACTACAGACGACCCAAACAGAATTCATATCAAATTTAAAGAAGGAATTCAAAGGCAACAAAAGGCCTCATAAGAAAGACAAAGGTCGTATAGCTGGAGGATCGTGGAGTGACTCAAACAACAACTCAACTCCCGAATCTGGAGATGATGAAGATCCTGAAATGGTAAATCTTTGCTTGATGGCCAAACATGCAAAGGATAAAAAGAACTCTGACATTCTTTAAGGAAGTATAGATGAGGTATTTGACTTTAACTCTCCTGATGTAGACATTGATGATTTAAGAACTGCACTACATGGCATAACATCTGATCTGCATCAGTACATGAAATGGTTTAGAGTTCTGTCCAAAGATTATTCACTCCTTCAAAAGGAGAAAGAGAAAGTTCAGGAAGAATTGAAAATATCCCTTCTAAGTACTGACTCTCTCTCCAAGTTTGAAGCTGAGAATAAGCTCTTAAAATAGACCAATGAGCTCAATGCACAAAGAGACTCAAGTCTAACCTCTAAAATTGAGGAACTAGAAAGGACAATCTTTACATGGAATAAATCCTCTTCATCCATGGACTCTCTGATCTCCAGTCAAAGAAGTGCATCTGACAGAACAGGTTTAAGCTTTGGGGAATCCACCTCAGAGCCATATATGGAAAAGATAAAGGAAACTAGGACTAGTAATGCTTCA
Organism: Panax notoginseng; assembly: GCA_016801055.1. Taxonomy (NCBI): domain Eukaryota; kingdom Viridiplantae; phylum Streptophyta; class Magnoliopsida; order Apiales; family Araliaceae; genus Panax; species Panax notoginseng. The sequence continues at coordinate 80,936,831 of CM029020.1, forward strand.
AGTTTTAGTAGAAGCATTACATTTGTGAAATCCTCACAGAAGGAAGAACCAGTTCAACCCTGCTCTTCTGATCCAATCCATATTCCAAGGAACAAAGGATCCAATGCAGGCCTGGGTTTCAGAAAAGAGAAGAGTAACTTAATCACTACCTTCCAACCTCGAAGGATCGTAGAGTCGAGTAAAATCAACTCCACGAACAAACTGGGAAGGAATAGTAGAGGTAAGCTTCACTCCTCACAAATCATGAAACCTAAGGACACATAGAAAAGGGAGAACCAGTATAAAGGTAAGAGTGCTGAGAATACACATAAGTCCAAATGGAGGAAGAATCCACATAGACACATAAGCTTGCATCATATTAGATGTTTTGTGTGCTATAAGGTTGGTCATAAGGCCGTAATATTCTATTATAATCCTATGCATGTGAGACCCAAAATCAAGCAGATTTGGGTTCCCAAGGGTACTAATAAATTAGGACCCATGCAAGTATGGGTACCAAAATGAAAGTTTAACATTACTACAGGAACAAAGCTCTACGATCACAACTTGGTATCTAGACAGTGGATGCTCAAGGCACATGACTAGGAACAAAGCCCTTATGTCCAACTACATAGAAAAGGAGGGTCCTTCAGTCATCCTCAGAGACAATGGCTCTGGCAAGACAAGAGGATAAGGCTCAGCTGGGAATGGTGCAATGTCCTTCAGTAAAGTTGCCTATATGGAAGGTTTACAACACAATCTTTTGGGCATATGCCAACTCTGCGACAAGGGTCATCAAGTCACCTTCCTCAACAATCAATGTCAAGTAAGTGATCTGAAGACATCCTCTATAAAGCTGACTGGAACAATAGAAGGAAACGTCTACACTATTAATCTTGGTCAACTTAGCTCGGACGAGGCGATATGCTTTCTGGCTAAAGCATCTGAAGAAATGAGTTGGCTATAGCATAGAGGACTGTCTCATCTAAACTTTAAAAGCATGTCTAAACTGGCCTCCAATGATCTAGTTGCAGGCTTACCCAAGTTCAGCTTCGTCAAAGAAAAGCCATGCAATGCCTGTCAACTTGGAAAGCATACTAGAAGCTCATTCAAGAGTAAAACTGTCAACTCAATCGACAAGCCTTTGTATCTACTTCATATAGATCTATTTGGGCCAATTCCAACAACAAGTCTTGGAGCGAAGAGATACTATCTGGTCATGGTGGATGACTACACCAGATTCACATGGGTGTTCTTTCTTAACTCAAAAGATGAAACGAGCTCCCAACTAATCAAGACGTTCAGACTGGTGATGAACGAGAAAGGGGAGAAAATCAAGGCTATAAGGAGTGATCATGGCAGAGAATTTGACTTCTCTGAGATGGACTAGTTCTACACAGACAATGGCATCAGTTACAACTTCTCAGCTCTATGAACTCCCCAACAAAATAGAGTAGCTTAGAGAAAGAACAGAACGCTGATAGAGGCTGGAAGAACTCTACTAGTAGAAGCCTATCTGCCTGAATACTTTTAGGCAGAAGCTGTCAACACTGCATGCTACACTCAGAACAGATCGTTCATACACTCTACGATAAAGAAGACTCCCTACGAATTGTGGAAAGGAAGGAAGCCAAGTGTCAGCTACATTCATGTATTCGTTGTGCATGCTACACTCTCAACAATGGGAAACAGTATCTGATAAAGTTCCAACCCAAGTCAGACGAAGGAATCTTTCTTGGATATGCCACAGACAGTAAGGCCTATAAAGTGTTCAACAAGAAAATAATGACTGTTGAAGTCTTGATTCACATCATCTTTGATGAAACAGACTTGGACAAAATAGTGTCTCAAAACACTACGAACGACAGTTCAGACACTATGAACGAAATCATCGAGCTCTACACCACGATCGTAGTTCCAGACAATGAAATCGTCGAGCAAGAAAATGAGATCATAGAGAGGACTATGTAAGATAACGAACCTCCACATCAAGAAGCAAAAATTGATCTTGAAGTTCTCAGACAAGAAGGAATCAGGGTAGATGTTCGAACAGGAAACAGATAGGAAAAAGATCACGCTCAATACTTAATAATTGGAGATCCAAATGCAAGAGTCAAGACAAGAGTCGCCACCCAGAATGAGTGTTTCTATTTGAGCTTTCTGTCACAAATGGAACCTAAGAAAATAGAAGATGCTATGGAAGACTCAAGTTGGATAGAAGCCATGCAAGAGGAACTAAATCAGTTTGAAAGAAGTAGAGTATGGAGATTAGTTCCAAGACCAAGGAGCCATCCAGTCATTGGCACAAAGTGGGTCTTTAGAAACAAGATGGATGAAGATGGAGTAATAACAAGGAATAATGTAAGACTAGTGGCCAAAGGTTACTCTCAAGAAGAAGGCATTGACTACGAGGCAACCTTTGCACCTGTTGCCAGACTAGAAGCCATCAGGATACTCCTTGCCTTTGTTGCTCACATAAAATTCAAAGTATTTCATATGGATGTCAAAAGTGCATTCCTGAATGGTGAATTGCAAGAAGAAGTATAAGTAGAGCAACCTCCAGGTTACATCAATCCAACTCTCTCTAATTATGTCTATGGATTAGACAAAGCCTTATATGGTCTTAAATAGGCATCTAGAGCATGGTATGAAAAACTAACTAACTTTTTTATTGAAAATGGGTTCACTAGAAGTAGAGTAGATACCACATTATTTCTTAGAAAGCATAAAGACAAAGTCTTATTAGTTTAAATATATGTTGATGACATTATCTTTGGCTCTACTGATGAAAGATTATGTAAGAGATTTGTCAAGCTTATGCATAGCAAGTTTGAAATGAGCATGATGGGTGAGCTGAACTTCTTCATTGGACTGCAAGTAAAGCAATGAAGGAATCTTCATAAACCAAGCCAAGTACATTAAAGACTTACTTAAAAAGTATGGCATGGAATCAGTCTCTCCCATGAAAACTCCAATAGCTCCAGCAACCAAGCTTGACAAAGATGAAAAAGGTAAAAGTATTGATATAACTCAATACAGAGGTATGATTTGCTCTCTTCTATATCTAACAGCCAATAGACCAGACATAATGTTTGCAACATGCATATGTGCTATATTTCAAGCTAATCATAAGGAGTCACACTTAATTGCAGTAAAAAGGATTTTCAGGTATCTTAAGGGTACACCTCACGTGGGACTTTGGTATCCCAAGGAGTCCTCCTTTGAACTAACAGGATATAAAGAAGCTAACTTTGCAAGTTACAAAATAGTTAGAAAAAATACCAGTGGCACCTTTCAGTTGCTAGGAAATAGACTTGTGTCCTGGTTTAGCAAGAAGTAAAATGAAGTGTCTACTTCAACTGCAGAAGCTAAATACATTGCTGCTGGCAGCTGTTGTGCTCAAATCTTATGGATGAAAAATTAGCTAGCAAACTATGAGTTTGATTTCAAATCTATACCTGTTCATTGTGATAACACAAGTGACATAGCAATAACACACAATCCTGTCATGCATTCTAGGACCAAGCATATAGAAATAGGATATCATTTTATTAGGGATCATGTGCAAAATGGAACCATATCTTTGCAATATATCCCTGCTAAAAATTAACTTACTGATGTCTTTACAAAGCTTTTAGATGAATCCAGGTTTAATAAATTGATAAGTGAGTTAGGCATGCTAAATGTACAACCATAAAATCTATGCTCTAGTTTATGCTAACCATGTAGATATGAAGGCTATGCTCAAAATTATAGAGATGACTAAAGAAAGTCCACGATCATAGAGCAGCCGTGACGTGAAGGGCCACGATCGTAGAGCTACCTTGGCATGCAAGACCACAATCGTAGAGCATTCTCGACACGATAAAGAAGAACTCTGTGATGATATCATTTCAAACAAAATCCAAGTAATGTCTATGTCAAGCGCCTGAAGGACAAACATGATCCGTAGTTCACTCTAAGAGATTGGCCCTTCCTAAGCTACCTTGATTCGGAAGGACTGCTCAGTCAGAATTCATCACAAGGACCAAGGCACACAATGTTCATAGAGCAGACTCAGCAGTGAAGTCAACGATCGCAGTACGAACTCAACGATCGTAAAGACTACCTCAACAACCGCAGTGCTACCTCGACGATCGTAGTCCTCCCAAAGAATACATAAGCTCAAGAGGAGCTAAGGGCAATTCAGTACATTCCACATCAGTTAAAATCGTGGAGCCAAGCAGAACATGACACATGCCCCACTAAGTAAATAGAGAGGAGGAAAGTTATAAGTACAATTTAAAAATATCTTTTTGAAAATTCATCTCAGAAGTTCAAAAAGCTTATTCCTCTCTCTCTCTCTCTCACTCTCTCTCTTTCTTTCTCTCCACAAGCAAAAACCCAAGCTTATTGAAAAGCTTGCTCAACCTACCTCAGTGCAAAGAAATCAATGGCGGCTTCAAATGTTATCTGTGACGCCCCCAAATTTAGGTACTTCAAACCCGAATTCGGTGCTTCACGATACCATTTCTATGAGCAGAATAATACTAATAATAATAACAATAATATAGATACCAAACTTAATTTACATAAATCAGAGTTTAAATCCCAGGTACGCGACCTTTAAACATTCATTACATCATAGCTAATAAATATCATTATCTTAATAAAGTTTAACTATTACACATAATATTATAAAGCTTATTCGACCAGCTTTCCTTTTCCCTTGTTCTTGCCTGAACCTTCAGGTTGATCATGCTTAGCTGAAAACATTTAAATTTAAAGCAAGAATGAGCATTTGATTGCCCCGCAAGTAATAGCAACAATAAATTTTAGCTGAAAGGATTAAATATTTTCTTTAAATTAGCCTTCTACAACAAATCAATAGTTGTGACGTAAGATGAACCAATAATAACAACATATCATTTCTATATCAAATTTTTTTAAACTACGTATTTACCATAATTGGGAACCAGTCGACAGACTATGAAAATTATTTTCTATTTTCGAAAAGGTTAAACAGAAATTCATCTGTAAACCGTCATAACTTACAGGCACGGGGGGTGATCAGCCCGTTATGTCATGTATTGATTAATACTACATGCAAGAACGAGATTATCGTTCATCTTATCCGCCTTTGGCGCACAAAAGTTTTCCCATAATCGAGATGTTTATACTTAGTCAGGAATCCGAACCAAAACAATCTGGTTGGATACAATAAAGTTCTATCTTATTCAACAATATTATTAAGTTTGTGTCTAGCCGGGTCAAATAGCTTAGACGATCTTTAACTAGGGTATACATACTGGAAACCAATAAGTATGTATCAACATGTGATTAAATACAATGATTATCCAAGTGAGGACACTTGTCTTACCATATTTAGAAATTAACGAACATAATATATATTTTTATCTATAATAACAAAATTAAAGAATTTGAACAACATATTATAATTTAATAATTTACTTATACAGAATCATTGCATAAGTGTATACAAGGTTAAGATATTTGAATCAATGAAAATGAATAGTTTAGATTCTAGCTTACACATGTCCATTGCATAAAGTAAATGCAAAGTTAAGATACTTGCCTGAACTGCTGCTTAAAATAACACAACTTAGTTTTTATCTTTTATCTCAAGACCTATCATTAATAAGATCATTTATTCGATTAGAATAATATATCATATCACATAGTACTACTATTTACAGTCAGCACATAACCTAATCACATTGTCACGTATGTTCAACAGTCATTGGATCACAAACAAACATGTATCTAGTCAAATTATCTAAGTCCAGATCACTTTCTCAAACATTTCTGTGTACCGACTACTTTATCGGGTAATTATCGAGTCTAAAACTCTATTCTATAATCTAATAAATGTAAATATCTGTTATATTATTTTTCATAGCCTTATAATAATTTTTAAATAACTATTATAATTTATCATGATTTTTCAAACACTTGAATCATTTTTAAATGATTTAAATATTCAATAATTCTATTATCATTAATATTAAATTATTAATGAAACCATTACCAAAATATTTAAATTTCTTTACAATAATTCATAATATTTTTAAAATATTTTTATTACCCTTAAATAATTTTTAAAGTAATTAAAATTATTTTTAAATAATTATCATTAATATTTAAGTATTAATGTATTATTTATCAAAATATTAAAAGTCATTAATTATAACTTAAAATATTTTTAATTCATTTATTTCCTTTTTAAATGATTTTTTAAATCAATAAAACCTTTTTAAATTATTTATTTAATATTATTTTTAAATAACTCTAATATCATTTAATATTAAATTATTAACGAATTTTACATTTAACTATCAAAAGTTATATTTTATAACTTAAAATATTTTTAAACTATTTATTTTCATTTAAAATGATTTTTTTAATATTAAAATTATTTTTAATTAATTTATTTAATATAATTGTTAAATAAATCTAATATCATTAATATTAAATAATTAATGAAATTTGTCTTAAAATATTAAAAGTTATATTTTATAACTTAAAATATTTTTAAATACCTTTTTTTCATTTAAAATGATTTTTAATATAATAATATCATTTTTAATCAATTTATTTAATACATTTATTAAATTAATTAAATATCAATAATATCCAAATAAATATTAATATTTACAAAAAATATTTCAAATTATTAAAAGTTAATTTTTATAACTTCAAATAATTTTTAAAACTATTTTTAGAATTTTTAATAATTAATTTCTATTTTTAAATATTTTTTAGAAAATAAATTAATTAAAATAAATAAAACTGTCGCTATAGCCTTTAGCGACAAAATCTGTCGCCTTAGGTGTTCTTGAGGCTCAAGAACACTCATACGCCAGTTTCGAGGTAGCTAGTTTGACCATGAATCATGAACTGAGTAATATGTTTCTAGGCATTTTGTTGGTCAGATCTTGTAGACATAGTGTAATACTACAAGGTGCAACAACCAACATGATCAAACATCATAAAACCAACGAGATCTAAGCATGCAAAGTGGCTGTTAGAGCTATTCATCATTTCTGGGGTACCCAGAAATGAAGAACAGTTCGTGAGACCTACTTTGGGCTTCCTCAACTTTCTGTTCATGTAATGTCTGTGTGATCTAATGGGTGAAGTGTGTAGCCAGCACGACAAGGAAGAGATCTATCATCTAAAGCACATATAACAATAATAGAATCAACCGTTAAGATCCGGTCAAACCATGTCAGAGACCGTGTTCATATGTTTTCTGGGTTACCCATAAAACAGAAAACATGATCAAGCTGCCTGGTTTGACCGTCCATTAAATCTAATATGTTTAATGTTAATGTGATCTAAAGACACTAGAATGTAGTATAAACAACATACTACAACTTAGATACAATAACCATAACAAAACATCAAACCACTGTCAGATCCAAGCTCTTGAAGATCTTGTCAGAGCTTTCTGGGCACGTTTTGGGTTACCCAGAACTTGTCCAGTCATGGTAGGTCAAAGGTGTTTGACCACCTATAACTTGCAACCTGCAACAGATCTGACCCTGATTTGAGTTCTAGATCAAAGATCTCATATCATACTACAAGATCAAACCTTCAAACAACAAAAACACAAACATACAAAGATATATAAGCAGGACATTCGGTTGTCAGACACTAATTCCAGTTTTTCCAGATTTTGAAAAATGACAAATCCGAGTCAATGGATGTTATGGATCCAACATCTATCAACTCCAGATCATCAATATACACTACATACAACATGTTTAACACAAAAAAACTAAAATCTAACATAAGATCAAAAGTCATATTTCGTTTAGGATTTATACCTCACTATGAACAAATTCTGATTTCTTGGCTACTGATTTGTTATGTGTGTTAGTGGGGCTTGATTTGGGAACTGAAAAACCTTAGGATTTCGTGGGTTTTAGAGAGAGAAGTCTAGGTTGAGTATTTGTGCAAAAATGATCAAGAATGTGAACTTTTCTCTCTCTTGGATCTGTATATATTATGTGGTAATGTGTTGGCCGATCAAATTGGTTGCTTGCTGGAGTTTTAATTAGTCACATGGCTGGTCTTGGAATAGTTCACCAACTAAAGTGTTGGCCAAACTTACAAGTTAGCTACTAAAGAATTGAAAAAGGATAGTTTGGTCATTTTGATCATGATTTTAATGGCCATTTGGTAACTTGGAAAACCCTTAGGGTTTGACCCTTATGGTTTAACCCTAAGATTTTGCACAAAATTTGCAGGATTTCTAATTAAGAAAAAAAATAGTTTCTAAAATTCTAAATTAGGGTTTGTTAATTAGATTAGGTTATCTAATTATATAAAACATGAAAATTAGGTTTAAAACATTCTAATTTAGCAATTAGAGTTTCCCAATTAGACAATTAGGGTTCCAAATATAGAAATTAGGGTTTATAAATATTAATTAGGATTTTCAAAAATTAGTGTTTCCCTAATTAAGGTTAATATCTATAATTACGGTCGTTAATCACTTTATCACGATTACATAACAATCTTGTACTCTAATTTGAGTCTCATATTAGGGTTTAGCACAGTAAAACAAGATTTTTCTAATGTCACCCAATAATTGACCAATTATCAGTCTATGCAAACACAGTACATATTTATAATACTGAATTAAAAATTAATATTATATTAATATTCTCATTCCTTATTCCAATTCCATAATTAGGGTTTGGATTCCACATTTAATTTATCTTGCATATACATACCATTATTAATTAAATTAAAATAATTAACTTAACTGATTTAAATACATTCATATAATAAATTATTTATTATAATAATTCTAATAATCATTTCATATATTATTTAAATAATATAATAATCATATTTTCATGGAAAATAATTAATAAAATATTTCTACTATAAAATTAATTATTATAAGAATATACTTTATAGTGATCAACAATTTTAAAATAAAATAATTTGTAATTATTCAGGTAATAAATAAATTTTTATTTATCACAAAAATATATACACATTACCTGGCACATATTCTTACCTTTAAAATAAATAAAAAATTATATGTAAAATTCCTTATTTATTTATATAGAAAATATCGGGTTATTACATTCACCCTCCCTTATAAAGATTCAGTCTTCGGAATCACCGTTTTAAAACTTATACTTACAAGTGTACATAACATACACAATCATTGCAAGCAGACCTTGATCAGATTCGATCTGACTGATCTTTAACTATTTAACACAAAGCTTGTCTATCTGAATAAACGGAAAATTGATTTATAAACACTACACCAAAAATGGCCTCTAGTAAAGGATAAATCCTTCACTAGAGGCCCTATATATCTCACAAGTGATTTATTGCGAAGAAATATTTTCTTCACACGAGTGCTCGCATTAGACCTTCTCGCAATTATGTATCCTTCGCTAAGAAGTAACTAAATATTTTTTGTGAATGATATATTGTGAATAACTTATTCCTTCACAAATTGTATTTAGTAATGAAATATTGTTATTTTGTGAAAGATTGGTTTCCTTCATAAATTATATTTTAAGAAGGATTATTTGAAATTAGTGAATAACTTTATTCCCTCACAAATAATATATTGTGAAGAACAAATTTATTTAATGAGAAAAAATTTTCCTTCACTAATTATAAATTGAAAATGTATCTTCAAATTAGTGAGGGAAATAATCCTTCACAAATTATAATTTTGTAAATAAAAAATTATTTGCTAAATAATCAAATTTCATTAAAAATTATAATTGATTTTCAAATCGATGATTTCATATTTATTATTATTATTATTATTATTATTAATCTCTATAAGAAATATTAAATTTAATTTTCAAGTAAATATAAATATTGTCATTTTTAGAACTAATTGATAAGCTAATGCATAAAAAGCTAATAAAATCAATACTTCACATATAAATAGATAATACTAAAGTCATAATAACTACAAAATTTGTTATTGTATCTAGGTCAACCAAGGACCATAGTACCTACAAAATTTATGAACTAAGAGATGATGCATATATACCCAAATCATATGACGACTCTAAACGAAAATTTAGACTGTGTATATACATATATTACCATCCCCAGAATGACCAATCCGGGAAAACTATGTTCAATGTTTCATTATCACCACAATACCGAAACAAAGGTGGCGGGGCTGTGGCAATGGGTCCTCCGCGATAGTCTTCCGATTTGATGACTGGCCAATCAACACAATCAAACATCAGGTCCAAATTAGGAATCTTGCCAGGGTACCTTCGTAACAACTTGTAGGATTCCCCACTGTAAAATTGTCCCTGGTTTGGAACCCCTTTACATGTCTCTACATAGCTCTCCCATCCATAATCACCAGCCTGAAGTTTGCTGTCTACACCATGTCCATTGTGATACCAGTCTCCCTCTATGGACGTAGATCTTAATGGATCCAACGAAAATAACTGGGACACCTTGAGGTTGTGAGCTTCTGGTCATCAACTATTCTAAACCTCATTGGGTAATAATTTGCTGGACATGTTCTAGTGTTGTTGCCCCTAGAACAATTTAGTGAAAATCCTATTGTAGTCAGTATTGCTTTGTTTACCTTGCTTGTCATAAAAATTAAAGATCACTAAAGTTATTAAGATCCAAATAGTAGTGTTATGTGGTCTTCGCAAAACTAAGAAGAGGAATTATATGCCAATATATACAGGGAATTACGTAATACTTTTAGTTGATTACTGTTGCTTGTGAGTGACATTTAAATTAAAGGACACTTAAAAAATAGTATTGGTCTCAAGCAAGCGAATGGATATGAACACGCCGAGGCAGAGGAGAAGAACGAAGAGAAAAAGTTGGGAAGACCTTGCAATGGGGTTCCTCCCGAGAAGTGGAAGCCAACATCTCCCCACCAAATATCTATAAATTCCAGATGCATGCAAAGAATATCTCTCCCATACCGTCTCTCTGTCTTTCGCTACATATGCAAATAGGCTAAATCCCTGCAATCAGTAGCTATAAAAATATAAGACAAGTCTGCTTTAAAACATAAAGCTTGAATATGTCTGGCAGTCTGAATTGGAGATGTGAACTAATAAAATATAGAAAGGATTAGATTAGATGTTGGTCACCCAGTGTTAACATGATTACAAAGCTAAGGAGATCAGATAGAAGTGGAACAATAAAACGTGCTAATATCCGAAAAAGCAGAGTGACAGATATCAGTACTATTAATTCTCTCATCCATTATTATTGTTATTATTATATATTTGTTTATTGATGTTGAAATTCATACATGCTCGTAAATCAGAAAGAGTGATATATTTTACTTCAAGTATCCACAACACCCATGCATATTCAATTTGTTGCCAAAAATTACATTACAGATAAATAACTTAACATGCGGCCACATAATAAATAAATAAATTGTACTCAATGTAATGAATTAAACATCAAACATTGCCTAATTAATAAACGATCAGATTGTTTTTGCATGCGCATGATGTTTTCTTCCCCTCTTCCTCTTTGTTGTATTACTGTCGTTTCTTCTCCTCTATATATTGCATGATGTGGGTATATATATATATATATATATATATATATATATATATATATATATATATATATATATATATATATGAATTTTGTAAATTAACATTTTGCCATCCAATATGAAAAATAGAAATAATATTGTATGCATGTAACCGGAATTGATTTTGGTTATGTAGGGAATGATTTCTTACATCGGGTATTAATTCATCATGTAAACTCACCATACAGGATGGCAATGAGCCCCAGCAAGAAAGCAGAGTTTAATCGGGGTACCTTGGTAATGGTAGAACCAAGATGACAATTAGCCCCAACAAGCTTCAATTCATTAGGATGTGCCTTTATAGCATCTAGAAGCCATTGTAGTTTCTCATTTCTAAAACCAAATTTGGAGCTCTTGTTCCCAGTGGAAATATAAGGATGGACCTAACAAAATGTTATACAAATGCAGTTATTCAGAATCTGACCATAACAAAAATGAGAAATTAATGTTTCGGAAATTTTCAGGGAAAATAAAAATAAAAATTACAACTTGCAACAACAAAGTAAATGTATTCTAATTTCTGAGGTAAAATATTATTGTCATCAATAACTCTACCAAAGGAACTCTAATTCAAAATCTAACTGATGACATGATAATAGGGAGATATATTCACCAAGGTGGAAATGGTGTGGAGCAAGAAAATGTAGTGTGGAAGAAGAGGTCTAAACTCTAAAACCATTAATGCTGCTTGTTTCATATAGAACTAGTGTCACAGGTGATGATAGTGGTAGGTTGTGAATCTTTTGTCGTAATGATGTTGAGGTTAAAGGTCTTCCCAGAGTGCATTGCAAAAGTCAGAACTTAGAAGGCCTTAACAGGAATGTTACAAACTACCCCCGTTCTTTCTAGTTTTATACTTTTGCTTTGGGAAAAGATCCTTTTCTTCTGTCAACTAACTTAAAAAAGCCGTTGAGTATTGCTTCAACAACTAAAAGCAATAGAGAAAGTATAGACTAAATATTCGTCAAAAATTCATTCAGATTGCAAAGTGTTCAATACATTTCTCAAACATGCATTGTGACCTTACAAAAGACACTCAGTAAACCTCACCTTCTTCAATCAATCACCTAATTTCTCACTTTATTAACCATACATACAACAAATAATAGCAGTACTTTCCCTCTTTGCACATAGTAAAGTAATGAGCGTGTATAACCAACGTTGTCATAACTCATAATACATTTAACTTTCTAGAAAATAGAGAAACTTTTGGATTGTAATTACGAAAAGGAATAACACATCAATCCACTAAAAACTCTTCGCACAACTGCAACTTAAGAAAATATAACTGATCTAATGGGGTTCATTCACAAAAACAATAGCTATTAACTAGACCATTGCTTAGAAATAGTGCTAACTGCAATAAAATATATATATAAACACACATATATCTTCATGGAGAAAAAATAAATGAACTAACAATCCATCTTGCAGCTTTTGCAATGCCAATGCTGGTAAGCGTGGTAACAATCAATTGAAGAAGTCAGAGTGAAGTTCACATATATAGGATATATCATCATCACCTGCAAAAACAAAAATAAAAATAAAAGTCAGTTCCTACAATTAAAACTTCCCCTTTAACTAAACAACAAATTCAAAATTCTGCAAAAACTCACCATACAGGATCTCATTTTTGATAGAGTCCAAGCATAAAACGAACAGTGATGGAACTTCACTCATCTCTACGCCTTTGACTATTTAGAAATTATAGAGCTGAAATACAAAGTATGAATGTAAGAATTTGAGTTCAAAATAAACAACAGAAGATCAAACACATACATAATCGAAGAACATATAAACACATTCAGAATATTTACAACAGCAACAATTAAGAAAATTTAAAGACCTTCATTCTATAGACGAACTCTTAAAATTGAAAGTAACCAGAACAATTAACTCATCTAGAGTTTTTATCAGAAATTCATTTAACTTCTTTAGCATATCTCAAGTCTTTTACTACATTAGACTTAACAAACCAGTACAAAAGAACCATTGTACCACATTGAAACGCAAGCATGGATGATCCATTGGAATAAGACAAAAATAAAAGTCCACTGAACAAAATATGCAATACAAAAGAAAGGAAATCGCTGGAAAGAGTAACAACTCAAGTTAGTCAGGAGAATAGAGAAATAGACAAACTAGAAATTACGAGATATACACATCCATAGAACAAAACCACCTTTTGTCTTCTGAATATCCTAGTCTCCCCTATTTCTAATATCGTATCAAGACCAGAGTATGGTCTTAACCTCAACACTGGGCAGACTCATTCTCTCTACAAACGTATAAAATCTTGAACTAGAACTCTCACTAAATTCATAATCACCAATAACCTCAAATTATTAAGGAAAACAGAAAACATAGGCATAATTAGTACATTTTCAACAGAGAAGGGCTATTCTTGTGATGGGCAAACAAAGAGGAAAAGAACAAAGAAGAAATTACGGTTCCAAATTGAGAAAAAGAAGAGAAATTAACTAGAAGTTACAATTTGTGAGAAATAGAGATAAGTTTTCTATAACAAGCTATTACAGAAATTTACGGTATAACATACCAGCGACAATTTGAGAGCTGAGAGTTTCAATTTGAGAGAGGACAACTTCAATTTCAGATAAAAGATTTTCAATTTCGAGACCAATGGCAAGGTAGCGGCGGTGGCAAGGCAGGGAGACAAGGTGGCGACAAGATATAGATCTACAAGGATCTTTGGAGAGGGTGGAGTCACTATTGGGGATTTGGGGTTTTGGGTTAGGCTAGAGACAGAGCGAGAGTGCCAGAGACTAATTTGGGTAACTATTATCGAGCAGTCGTGCAGCCTTACTGTTTTAGCCTTTTAAGTAAAAAAAATTTATATGCTAGGAAGGAAAGGTAAAAGCCAAATTGATCTATGTTTTAATTTTTATGCGACTATTCCAAAAAAAAAAGAGTTTGATAATATTTAAGAAAAAATTATTTTAAAAGTAAAATTATATGTAAAATTATTATTTTAAAAATTTAAACATAAATCTAAATTTAAATTTTATTTAAATTTTAGGATATTATAAATTAATTTTAACAAATTGAAATATAACTTTTTTGTAGAATAAAAAGGAAATATTTTAATATTTGTAATATGTTCTACAAAAAGAGTCATAATTATTTTAATTTTGTTTATTTTCAATTTAATATATTATAAATTTTAAATTATTGTAACTTAATATTTTAATAAGGCTCAAATCCTATCCCCTCCCGAATTAGCAATTAAAAAAATTAACTCTTTATGTAGAACATGTGTATTTTTTTTGGCATTTGTATTCTATTCCACAAAAACGTGTCACTATTTTCTTCATTTTTCTCTTTTTTTTTTGGGTCATGATCAATGTATGAAATTTAAAAGTTTTAACGTAATGTAAAGTTATTTACTTTATAATTTATTAAAAGAAATAGTTGATTTTATAAGTTACTTAAAAAGTGTAATTATTATAAGTAAATTTACTGCTGTAAAAAATTTAATGTATTTATATTACAATCTATATTCACCACAATTAATTAACAAAAATTATTTAGAACAAGATAGTGACCAATTTTATCCCTCGCAAAAAACTTCTGAATATTGATATATAGTGAGTAATAATTCCTTCACTAAATAGATTTTTTCCTCGCAAATTTTCATCATAAATTGGCTCCAAAAATTTTTCTATCGCCCCAATTTTGCGAGGAAAAAAATATAAATTGTGAATGATGTTTCTTTCGCTAATAACTATATTGTCACTATATTTTTTCCCTTCAATGTTCCTTCGCTAAACAACTCCTCATGTAAAGGAATAAATTCCTTCACAAAATTTCCTTCGCTAGAGGCCATTTTTGGTGTAGTGAAAAGAACTCAAATTCCTCCTCCAAAATTTTTTTATAAAATAATTTGCTATATATAGGAAAAATCATACATAATAAAATAAAAGTTATACGATTAATACCTGGAGTTACATTCCCAACTGCCAAAGTATCCTGGACCGTCATGTTAAAGACTCTTGTGATTGACTTTGTTGGCTTGTTTGATGAAGTCGGTCCTGTGATCGCCAGAGTCCCGCTGCCTTTTCCCATAGTCACACTCCCTACATCCATTTTCTTTTTTTGACAATCCTTAACCTTATGCTCCATCAATCCGCATAGAAAACACCCGTTGTTCATCCTTGGATTGGGGCAGTTGGGAGAGATATGGCCCTCATGCCCACACTTGTAACACACGAACTTTCCCTTGAGGCACTCACCCGTATGGTTTTCCCACAGTTTCCACACTGTACCACCTACTTCTTCACACCATCTTGTTTCACCTGAATATTCCCTAAATTTCTCCCTTTTCTCTTTTCACCCCTATTCCCACAATTAGTTTTCACCTTCACAGTTCCTACGACCTTGCCTTTATTCCTTTTCTCCTTGTTATAGAGGCTCATAGCCTCACTCCCCTCCTCAGCTATAATAGCCTTTTCCAAGAGTGCTTCAAAGGTGTTGATCTGCAACACCGCCACCTTGTTGTAGAGCTAGGGTTTTAATCCCAACTCGAACCTTCTTGCCTTTCTAGCCACCGTATCCACCTGGTGTGGAGCGAACCTAGCCAATTCATTCAATTTTGTGGCATACTCCACAACAGTCATGTTCTCCTGCTTTAACTCCAGAAATTTTACCTCCATCCTAGCCTGCATACTTGCTGAGAGATAGTTTTTGGAAAACAGAGCTTTAAACCTAGCCCATGTAACTACACCTTCTCCTGCCCGAGCTTGATTTGCCTCCCACCAAAAGTTATCATCCCCTTTCATCAAATAGCTGGCAAAAGCGGTCTTTTGCCCCTCATCTACCCTAGCAATTACGAACGCCTTCTCTATCTCTTTAACCCATGTCTGGGCTTCTATAGGGTCAGTTGTTCCCCTAAATTCTGGTGGTCCGACTACTTTAAAGTCTTTAAAATTCGCTAAGCGATTGTTTGGTTGGTTCCCTACAGCTGGCATTCTCTGCTGCATGGCTTGAGCTACCATGTTCGCGAAGTTCTGCATCGAGTCTGGTTGTTGTCCCCTAGCGTTGTTGACAGATTCTTCTGCCCATTGATTTCAAGTTCGACGTCTTGGCGGCATTATCTAATTAAATAAAATTATAAATTTAACTTACATTCTAAACCTTATTATATAAGTTTAACATATAATACGAAGTTTTATACAAAACTTATTTTATTAATCAAACATAGATTCACATTCATTCAACTAAGTCATAGTACTTTACATAACATAACACATATTACTATCCCTTAGTGACAACAAAAGTCGGGATTTACTGTTATAACTTATACAGAAGTTGAGAGTATTATATTTTACATACATACTTATCATAGAACACACATTGAACACCCATAATCTAACAGTACTTATACTACTAGTTCACTACGTTTTTTTCTGGATCTTGGACAACCTTTCGCCTGATGACCTTCTATCCCACAGATAAAACAGACACCTTGCTTTGGATTGGGACAATGAGGAAAGAAATGTCCCTCATGTCTGCAATTATAACAAACATTCTCCCTTTTCTAGCACATGCATTCATGTTTCATATCACAATTGGTACACTTTTCTATTCTGTTAGAGTTCCCTTGGTTGCTATCGAGATTTCCTACATCGCGGTCTTTCAATTTTCTTTTCCCTTCTTGCTCGGAGCGGCACACGATTTGTTGCTTTTGGTTCCCATTTGATCAATTTGAATTTTAATCTTATCTTGTTCTTCCATAGTTTCTATTAACGCCTTTCGTAATTGTCTATTTAGCAGCTTTTCTATTTTCCATAGCTTTTCCAGAGAAGAAACCTTGTTCTTCAGATTCTGCACCTCCGTTGATGCTTAATCAGCTCCAACTTTAGTGTCTGAATCACTATTTCTCAGTTCTATTATTTCTAGATGTGGTACTACGTTTTCCACAAAAACCAACTCATCAGGGTTACTTGCACTGTGAGCCTCTATTTCAGCTATTGGCTTTGTTATTGGCTCCTTCTTTACGATTTGAGGGTATCCTAATCTTTTTCCACCTAACATCTACACACATAAATTATCCTGATTAGCATATAGTATAAACACACAGCAAATAATAGTTTTATATGGATTATCTTTTATTTTGGTTGATGATGAATTTATCCAATTCATCTCCTTTTTAAACTCTATACGAGGTATTTTTATTTTCAATGTTTCCCTCTGTTCTAACGTTATAGCCTAAGGTCTATCCCACCTGAGGTTTCTAACCCTAAGCTTTGTTACCAACCTGTGACGCCCCCAAATTCAGGTACTTGAAACCCGAACTCGGTACTTCACGATACCATTTCAATAAGCGGAATAATACTAATAATATTAATAATAATATAGATACCAAACTTAATTTACATAAATCAGAGTTGAAATCCCAAGTACGCGTCCTTTAAGCATTCATTACATCATAGCTAATAAATATCATTGTCTTAATAAAGTTTAACTATTACACATAATATTATAAAGCTTATTCGACCAGCTTTCCTTTCCCCTTGTTCTTGCCTGAACCTTCAGGTTGATCATTCTTAGCTGAAAACATTTAAATTTAAAGCAAGAATGAGCATTCGATTGCCTCACAAGTAATAACAACAATAAATTTTAGCTAAAAGGATTAAATGTTTTCTTTGAATGACCCTTCTGCAACGAATCAACAGTTGTGGAGTAAGATGAACCAATAATAACAACATGTCATTTCTATATCAAATTTTTTTAAACTACGTATTGACCATAATTGGGAATCAGTCGACAAACTATGAACATTATTTTCTATTTTTGAAAAGGTTAAACAGAAATTCATCTGTGAACCATCATAACTTACAGGCACGGGGGGTGATCAGCCCGTTATGCCCTGTATTGATCAATACTACATGCAATAACGAGATTATCGTTTATCTTATCCGCCTTTGGCGCACAAAAGTTTTCCCACAATCGAGATGTTCATACTTAGACGGGAATCCGAACCTGTAACAACCCGATATTTTCTATAAAAATTAAATCAGAAATTTTGCGTATAATTTTATTTTTTAAGGATGAGGATTTGTACAAGATATTGTGTATATATATTTATGTGATAAATAAAAATATATTTATTACATGAATAATTACAAATAATTTTATTTCAGAATTATTGATTATTATAAGGTATATTCTTATAATAAATAATTTTATAACATAAATGTTTTTATTAATTATTTTTCATGAAAATATAATCCTATATTATTTAAATAATATAGGGAGTGATTTGTAGAATAATTATAATAATTATTTTATTATATGAATTTTAGTACAGATTATTAAGTTAATTATTTTACCTTAACTATTAAGGTTAAATATGAGAGAATAAATCAGATATGGAATCCAAACTCTAATTTTGGATTTTTATCAAGCAATGAGAATAATAATATAATATTAATTATATTTTAATTTTTCAGTGCTATAAATATGTACTATATGTACGTATTGATAATGGTTGGTCAATTATGGTTTATATATAATGACAAAACCCTAGCATTAATTTGTTTCATCTTATTTTGAAACTCAATTGGGAGATCCAAGAATATGTAGTGATTTCTGATATGATGTATGTCACGTAATATAGCATTTAAGGTTACCTAATTATAATTAGGAAAAACATAATTATAATTAGGAACCCTAATTAATTAGAAACCCTAATTTTTGAAATTAAAAACCCTAATTTAAAACTTAAACTGGAGTTTGTGATCAGTCAAAAATTGTGTAAATGTGTTAATGTTATTAATTAGCAAGTGTTAGATTATAATTGTTAATTAGGGAAAAACCTAATTAGTAATTATAAACCCTAATTATGATTTTGTTACTCTAATTATAAACATTGTAAACCCTAATTACTGTAATTAGCAGGGTTAATTATAATTAGTGATTACAACCCTAATGGTCTTGTATAATGTATTTAGAAACCTAACCTAATTAAGAAAACCTTAATTTTTTAATTTTTTAGAAATTAATTTCTGAAACTAAAATTTTATATTTTTCAAAACCTAATTGCTAAATCTTGTAAATGCTATGTACTAAACCTTAGGGTTTGTCAAAAGATTACATTTAAGCCATTAAAATTGCAAGCCTATTGTCCATATTGCCCTTTTGTACATTAATGAAGCTAGCATGTAGGTTTTGACCTTAGGTGAAGTTGTTTACCAAATCTTACTAACCCCATGTGCCTTAAATCAACACATATCAACCTAATGACAGCCATATACATTGCATACTAGTATTATATAATGATTAAAGAGAGAGAGAAAGTCACATTTTTGCTCATTTTGCTCAAACATCCAACCAATCCTCTCTCTCACTAAAACCAACGAAATTTGGTAGCATATCGGTCACATAATCAAGCCCCACTAACACAATAACAAAATCAGAAGCTCAGAATCAGAAGATCAAAGTGAGGTATAAAAACTAACCCTAGAAAATTTGATCTTGATCCACATGTTAGATGTTATGATTGAGTTTTTGAATATGTTGGTTATAATATATAATGATGATCTGGGTTGCTAGATATTAGATCCATAACATCTAGAGACTCGAATTTGAAGTTTTCAAAAATCTAGAAATTTTGTTTTTGATGTCTGACAACCAAATGTCAGGCCTTATATCTCTGTGATCTTTAATGTGTTTTGTGTTTTGAAAGTTAGTAATTGTAGTATGATATGTGCACTTGGATCTGGGTTTGAAATCAGACTTAGATCTGTTCTAGATTGCATGATATTGTTGGTCAAAGGTCGTTGACCGACCATGACCAGACCATTTATGGGTAACCCAGAAGGGGTTTACAACGTCTGACAGGATGTTTGAAGTCTAAGATCTGTCAGATTATTGAAGTTTTGATGTTATTGTTATAACTAGATTGTAGACTGTAATATGGACTTTGAATCCTGACCTTCAGATTCCTTAAACACTCAACTGATCAAACGTAGCGAGTGGTCAAATCAGGGCACTCGGTCATAATTGCATTTTTCTGGAATTTTCAGAAACGTGAAGAACACATATTCTGACAGCCTTTGACCAATCAATATCTTGCTATTATTTTGATGTTATGCTTATGTTTTGTAATGAATCTGTAGTATTACATGTTGTCTACACACTAAAGGCTTAATATCACTAATACATCAACAGAATTGCAAGTTGTGGAAGCCCAAAATAGACAGGTCTAACTGTTCTTCATTTCTGGGTAACCCAGAAAATGAAGAACAGGTTTGACAGTCCCTTTCAAGGCTTAGATCTCGTTGGTTATATGTGTTATGAACTTGGTTGTTGTTGGATATTGCATTAACTTTACACGATCGGACCAATAACATATCTAGAAACACATGGCACAGTTTACAATTCTTGGTCAAACAAGGCATCTCGAGACTGTGTATGATTTTCTAGGTTTGCATGATGAACACGAAGAACACCTATAGCGACGGTTCTGTCACTATAGGTGGTCTTTAGCGACATTTTCTATATAAAAATTATATTTTTATTTAATAATTATAGAAAATTAGTTTTTAATTATTAAAAATACAAAATAAATTATAAAAAATTATTTTAAGGTCTAAAAATTTGTTTTTAATTATATTTCATAAATATTTAATATTTTTGAAATATTAGAGGTATTTAATTTATTTAATTATTATATTAAATAAATTATTTAAAAATGATTTTAAAACTTGAAAAATTATTTAAAATTATATTATGATATAAGAAAATATTTTAAGTTATTTTTAATGACTTTTAATATTTTGTGATGAAATTCATTAAAAAATTAATATTAATGATAATTAAGTTATTTACTAAATGAATTAAATACATTAATTAAAAATGATTTTATTATATTAAAAATTATTTTAAATAATAATAAGGTATTTAAAAATATTTTAAGTTATAAAATAAAACTGTCAATATTTAAAGGTAAATTTCATTAATTAATTATTATTAATGATATTAAAGTTATTTAATAATTATATTAAATAAGTTAGTTTAAAATGATTTTAATATTAGAAAAATCATTTTAAATAAAAATAAAGTGTTTAAAGATATTTTAAGTTTATAAAATATAACTTTTAATATTTAAGGAATAATTTCGTTAATAATTTAATATTAATGATATTAATTTAATATTAAATGATATTAAATTTATTTAATAATTATATTAAATAAATAGTTTAAAAATAATTTTATTAATTTAAAAATCATTTAAAAAGAATATAAATGAATTAAAAATATTTTAAGTTATAATTAATGACTTTTAATATTTTGATAAATAGTACATTAATATTTAAATACTAATGGTAATTAATTAAAAATGATTTTAATTGTTTTAAAAATCATTTAAAGGTAATATAAATACTTTAAAAATATTCTAAGTTATTATAATTTAAGAATGATTCCGATGTTTGAAAATTCATGATAAATTATAATAAATATTTAAAAATTATTATAAGTCATTTAAAAATAATATGACTAATAATTACATATATTGAGTTACAGAATAGAGTCTTAGACTCGATAATTACCCGATAAAGCAGTCGGTACACCAACATATTTCTAAAATTGATCTGGACTTAGATAATTTGACTTGATGAGTGTTTATTTGTGATTCAATGGTTGTTAAACATATGTGACAATGTGATTAGGTTATGGGCTGACTGCGAAATGCAGTACTATGTGTTATAGTATATTGTTCTAATTGAACGAATGATCTGATTAGGTTATGGGCTGACTGCGAAATGCAGTACTATGTGTTATAGTATATTGTTCTAATTGAACGAATGATCTGATTAATGATAGGTCGTGAGATAAAAGATAGAACTAAGTTACAAATTGTAAGCAGCGTATCAGGAAAGTATCTTACCTTTGCATTTTCTTTATGCAATGGACATAGGTAAGAATATTTTTGAATTATATTATTACTATACAGATTATTAACCCTATATCATATACGCACATTGATTATCAACATGTTAGTATATATGGTAATTCAGATATATATATATATATATATATATATATATATATATATATATATATATATATATATATATTCTGTTCGTTAATTTCTATAAATAGTTATACAAGTGTCCCCACTTGGATTGTGACAACCCAAAAATTTGGACAATTCTATAAAATCTTAAAAGATTGAATAAGGTTAAATAATAGACCTAGACAGAAAATGAGTGTATGGATTTGACGTTTCTGTAAAAGAATTTTAAGGATTTCAAATTTTTTGGATAAGAACTTGAATGATTTGGTAGACTATAAGTGATAGTCTGATAATGAGGTATATGTTTAGTGTATGAGTCATAAGATTATATGTATGTGGTTATAGTATTTTAATTATATACTAGTGACCTAATCTAGGAATTGTGGACCATGTCTCAATTTAATAATTTATTTTGTATGAATATGTGAGTAAGTGAATTAAGAATTAAGTTATGTAACCTAATATATATATTAGGTGTGATAAGTAAATAACCTAAGAGGTTATAATATGGGAGAATATTAGTATATAAATATATATACTAACATTAAAAGATTTATTTTATACATCTCATTTAATTAATTTTATAACCTAATTAAAGCAAGTCTAATTGGGTTAAGAAAATAAGTGTGTATAATTAAATAATGGGGAATGGATAAAAAGTTAATAAGTATAGAACTAAGTTGATTTTTAGGCTCAAAGAATTAATTTGTAGCCCAAGTGTTTATTTAAGCATTAGATTTGTAGTTAATTAATTTAAGAACAATTAAATTATTAAGCTAGCCCAATATTTAATATAAAGGGCAAGTTTAGTGATGACCCAATTTATTTGGTGAAGGAGCTCAAGCTCATTTTAATTAGTAGACAAAGGAATAAGAAAGTGCAAGCCCAAAAAGAAATAAAAAGGGAGCCCAAGCTTGGCCCAATTAAAGTCCACTTAAGGAGGGGCATTATGGTCATTAATTAAGCTAGCTAATAAAAATAAAATGGGTGAATGAAGAGGACATGTGGTAAAAATTGGTGGAGTTGGAAAAGGAGTGGTATGTAATGATGAGATAACTTTAGTAGGTGAACAACTTCATGAGTTGTCAACTTTTTATTTTGACAACACTTTAGATGTTGCTTGCAAGTTACATCTTGAATAATGAGAGAGAGAAAAGCAAGATATGGATGTATATGTTAGGTAATCTAATCACTTTAATTTTGCTAGCAAACTTGGTAATACATGTGAGGTAATGATGATAACTTATTTTAGTTTATAAAGTAGTTCACCAACTATGCTAGGTGTCTTCTTATTTTTGGAGCCACCACATTTGGCTAAGCCTGGAAGCAACAACTAAATGATTGACAAAGAGAGAGTGAAAGGGAGATGTGTTGAGAATTTCTATAGATACATATAATATATCTATATACATTTACCAAACAAATAAAAATCTATCTTATTTTTCTCTTTCATCTCTTTTATTATTCTAACAAGAGTTAAAGAGAGAGAGTGTGTGAGAGAAGGGAGGATTCGACAGCTCCAAGAGGAGAAAGAGAGGAGATTTTGATCTTCCATGCCATCCAAGATCCATCACATAGTTTGGAAGAAAAAGATATGTCAAGAAATCAAAGGTATGAAACCAAACCTAAGTTATCCTTTTTAAGTTATTTTGATGGAATAAAGATCTAAGGTTTCAAAACTCAAAAATATTAGATCGATATGATTTAGAGTATTTTATGTGTGGATCTATCCATTTTAAGTATCAAAAGTTAGATCAAAAGCAAGAAAAGTGAAGCTAGGTTTTCAAAGTGTAGAAAATCCTAATTTTCTTAGCCTTGATTGTATTTTATTTTGTTTTTGATGATTGTTTGATGGAATAGATCATTCATGATGATAGATCCATGGGTGTATGAGGTATTATTAAGTATTATGATGAGTTATGTTGATATTATGTGAAAACATGAAAGTTTTCTTAGAACTCACCAAGAGTTAAAAATCAGATTTTTGTGAAAACAGAATATAAAATTCAAATGACCATATCTCCTATTATATTTCGAATTTTTGAGTGTGGTCAAGTCCTAGAGTTAGATCTATATGTTATCTAACATCTTCAAGTGGAATCACTGAAAAAGGAGTTGTAGATTTTCGTATGGACTATTTTTAGGAAAGGATAAAAAACTGCAAAATGGCAATTTAGCTTCTGCCCAAAACTTTAAAAGGGCTATTTCAGCAACTTATTTATCGAGATAAAATCCAGCCTTTTGGGGGATGAAAATATATGGGATAAAGTAGGTTGTGTCCAAAAATGAGCTCATTCTGACTTAAATTGAGCAAGTTATGACCATTTCAATTTCTGTGATTTTCCGACGAAAATCGATATAACCGGAGTTCTATAACTCCGATGGTCACAAAATTTAAACTGGAGGGTCACGTTAACATGTATAACATTATGTCAAGAGATGGGAATTTCTGGAGTTAAGCACGAGTTAGCTAATTTCTTAAGGAATTAATTAGAAATTAATTTTTGAAAAATACTTAAGGGAGTTGAAAAATTACGGAAAAATACTTTTTGTGTATGGAATACATGTGTATATGATTGGCCAAAAGATAGAAAAATAATAAGTTGATTTGTTATTTTCATGCAAAAGAATAGTGAATTCAGGTTGCTGAAATTGAAGATTTTGAATTCAGGTTGCTGAAATTGAATTTAGTCTGCTAATCTGATTTTGGTTTGCTGAAATAGTAATTTCAGGATGCTGAAATGTAATTCATTTTACTGAATTGATATTTCAGTTTACTGAAAGGTTATCTCGCTTACTAAGATAACATCTAAAGGGAAAACCTTATAAAGTATAAGTTGTAAGATTATCAAAAGTATAATGATACTACTAAGACTAAGGTGTGATGTCTAATACTTCACTTTGTGAGTAAAGATTAGACAAGTTAATATAAGGTGATGAGATTATAAGTAAGTAAATGAATAGGGTGTTAAGATTATCTAATATTTGACTATGTGATTAAGTGTTAGATAGTATTATGAAATAAAGTATGATATGCTAATTGAAAGATCAATCTTATACCTGATAGGTCTTTTCAATAAAGAGAATAAATTAAATTGCATAGCGATAATCGACTATGCAGGCAAGTTTCCTTAACTCAAACTCGAGTTATATTTCAAAGCATATTAGTGAATAATTATTGTGGATTATTCACATCTATATTGATTATTGATTCACACTTAGTGCATGTTACATATGTTCATCAGGTATGAAAGGTTGATCACCTTCATTACCATCTGCTCCAGTTGAATTATTCATATTCATTATTGACATTTATTCATGTCGTCCTGATCATTCAATTATGAAATTTGATTCCTGCTAGTTCACAATTATATTGTTGGACGTAGCTAGCCTTTTATTCATATTCTTTGAATCATGATATATCCTCAAATAAATTTAACTTGTTGGGCAAATTTGATGCTCACCCTTGCTATATCATGATAAAAATTTTCAGATTAAGATGAAAGCTCGAGTAAAGATAGAAGCAAAGACAAAGTGCAAGATTAATTTTTGATGCAGTTAGAACTATTAAATTTTCTGATACAAATGATATTGTAAACCTTTAAGATATTGAAGGTATGTATTAAGTTAAGGTTGTAGACCATGGGATTTATGTTGTAAAAGTTTAATGTATAAACAATTTATTTTTATATCTTCCGCAATAATTATGGATTTAGTATACCAGATTCGTGGTAAAAAGGTACCCGAATTTGGGGATGCTACAGTTGGTATCAAAGCCATAAGCATGAATTTACAAAGAGCCCCGAGCCTTTATCTAGTGACATCCCTTTAAGGGAAGGCACCGAAGCCAGACTTTCCGTAGGGGACGCCGAGCGAGTCGGTGGCAAGTTGATAGGTACCCTTGTGAGGTGCTATGGTTGGAAGCACCATGAGTGTCACAAGTTGGTATCAAAGCCATAAGCATGAATTTGCAAAGAGCCCCGGGCCTTTATCTGATGACATCCCTTTAAGGGAAGGCACCGAAGCCAGACTTTCCGTAGGGGACGCCAAGCGAGTCGGTGGCAAGTTGATAGGTACCCTTGTGAGGTGCTATGGTTGGAAGCACCACGAGTGTCACAGTTGGTATCAAAGCCGTAGGTTAGAAACCTTAGGTTGGTGTACCTTAGGCTATAACCGCGGAGATGATAAGGAATAAACTCAGATCGTGTTTAAGTGATAAGAGATGAATTTGAGAAATTCATCATTAAAGTAAAGATGAAGATAAATAAGATTCAAAGAAGAATCTTGAAATGCTATAAGGGTAAGAATCCGGAGTTACCTAACTCCAGTAATAAAAATGAAAAGTGATAATAAATAGACTTTGTCTATAAGATGAAAAGTGTTAATAAAATCATAATATAATATGATTAAAGAGAAGAATAAGAAGATCGTAAAATAAAACGATCATGAGTATAAGGAGAAATGATTACAAAATAAGATCACGACTTGATCAAATTAATAACATATGATATGTTAAAATATTGGAATGATATAGCTTGATGCTATAAAGAGAAGGTACTATGAAATGGTACTATGTAAACTCGGAAAAGAGTGGTAAATTTTAAGATACGGATTAAAGAAAATTCGTATTAAGAAAAGTGAAAGTTAGAATTGTATGGGATTTCAACTGAGGACTCAGGTCAGCAGCTGAGTTATATGATTCCTTATATGGGCGGGGAATTTGTACTTGGTTTTAGAATCACTTAGCTTCCTGGTCGATATAGTGGTTAGGTTGACCAATTTTTTGTATGGGCGGGAATTGTTTGCTTAGCTTCCTATGTTGATTAGTGGCCGAGTTTGGTTTGAAAACCACTTAGTTTCTGATACTGATAATCATTGAAATGTCTGTGTCGCGCTATTCGCTATATATCTGTTGAGAAGGTGATTCTTTTCTCAGGTGTACAACAGATAAGTAGGGTATAGTTAGAGAATATAAGGTTAAGTACGAGTTCTTAAAACTCATACTTATGGTACGCTCGTGACTCATAATTATATAAAATGTTTATGAGCCCCTCAGCGAATGGACGCCAAAGGTCTGACTAGGACAAGTTCTTAAACTCATATGATTGTGGAAAGTTCCTGAACTCATAACTGAACTCATAATGTGTGGTAAGTTTGACGAACTGGGTATAGTTATGTGGTGAATGGAACATTGAGGATGATAGAAATAGATAGATTTATTAAGAAATGGATCATTAGAGGAAGTTAAGTTGATGGTGGAAGCATAGGTATTCCAAATCTTCTAGCTATGCTAGACTTCAAAGTTTTTGACATCAAACTAAAAACGCACTATGCACCTTTTTGAAAATGAATTTTTATTCTCAACTCCTGGCGACCCTTGTGTATGCATGGACTTTGGGCCACCGACACCTCGTTACCTGTTGAGATGATAAAACAGATTTGTAATGATTTTTGAACGGTTTAAAGAATAGTCTATGCTACTTGTTTCGGCTAGACGATAATGATTTGAAATATCAAAATATATTTTTATTTATCACTTATGTACCATGTAACCTGGTGCAGATATGATAAAAAATTGATGGAGTTGTAAATACAGGAATACTTAGTGTTGAATTCGATCTGATTATCGTTGTCCCACTATTATATGATGTGTTATGACAAAGTCACTCGATGACGGCATCCTCAAACGGGCTGTTAATACAGTAAGCCATCATGACGTCATTTTTTTAAAACTAATTTTCAACATTTTAAATTTGCCAACGACGTTTGGCTATACACATTCGAATATCGTTTGAAATTAATTATTGATATGGGTCTAAGCTATTTGATTCGGCTAGACCAACGTTTATGAAAATTCTTAGCGTTCTTTGAAAATTTTCTCGAACCAAATTGTTTTGGTGCGGAATCCTATGATAAGACTGAGGTGAACAATGTTGTTTGGATAAAATAATCCAATCTAATAGCCTAAATATTCGCTAGACATGATTGATACGTTATGCATGACGTAAAAGTACGATAGGCTAATCACCTAAAGTACTAGCAATGGTAGTTTACTTTCTTCGTGATTGTAAACATACTGTTAACCTTTGTAAGGGGTAGAGTACCTTTTTCTTAATTGAAATAGGTAGCAGGTAGTAATACCTATAAACCTCAATCGTCCATGGTCTATATGACCCCTCAGCACAATTTGAAAACTTTTACTCTCGTGAGTGGTGTATTGGGTAGCAAGTGATGCTGTGTATGAATGGTGTATGGTGCATGGTATAAGGTGTAAGGTAAATTTCGGGGACGAAATTCTTAAAAGAAGGGGTGAATGTGACAACCCAAAAATTTGGACAATTCTATAAAATCTTAAAAGATTGAATAAGGTTAAATAATAGACCTAGACAGAAAATGAGTGTATGGATTTGACGTTTCTGTAAAGGAATTTTAAGGATTTCAAAATTTTTGGATAAGAACTTGAATGATTTGGTAGACTATAAGTGATTGTCTGATAATGAGGTATATGTTTAGTGTATGAGTCATAAGATTATATGTATGTGGTTCTAGTATTTTAATTATATACTAGTGACCTAATCTAGAAATTGTGGACCATGTCTCAATTTAATAATTTATTTTGTATGAATATGTGAGTAAGTGAATTAAGAATTAAGTTATGTAACCTAATATATATATTAGGTGTGATAAGTAAATAACCTAAGAGGTTATAATATGGGAGAATATTAGTATATAAATATATATACTAACATTAAAAGATTTATTTTATACATCTCATTTAATTAATTTTATAACCTAATTAAAGCAAGTCTAATTGGGTTAAGAAAATAAGTGTGTATAATTAAATAATGGGGAATGGATAAAAAGTTAATAAGTATAGAACTAAGTTGATTTGTAAGCTCAAAGAATTAATTTGTAGCCCAAATGTTTATTTAAGCATTAGATTTGTAGTTAATTAATTTAAGAACAATTAAATTATTAAGCTAGCCCAATATTTAATATAAAGGGCAAGTTTAGTGATGACCCAATTTATTTGGTGGAGGAGCTCAAGCTCATTTTAATTAGTAGACAAATGAATAAGAAACTCCAAGCCCAAAAAGAAATAAAAAGGGAGCCCAAGCTTGGCCCAATTAAAGTCCACTTAAGGAGGGGCATTATGGTCATTAATTAAGCTATCTAATAAAAATAAAATGGGTGAATGAAGAGGACATGTGGCAAAAATTGGTGGAGTGGGAAAAGGAGTGGTATGTAATGATGAGATAACTTTAGTAGGTGAACAACTTCATGAGTTGTCAACTTTTTATTTGGACAACACTTTAGATGTTGCTTGCAAGTTACATCTTGAATAATGAGAGAGAGAAAAGAAAGATATGGATGTATATGTTAGGTAATCTAATCACTTTAATTTTGCTAGCAAACTTGGTAATGCATGTGAGGTAATGATGATAACTTATTTTAGTTTATAAAGTAGTTCACCAACTATGCTAGGTGTCTTCTTATTTTTGGAGCCACCACATTTGGCTAAGCTTGCAAGCAACAACTAAATGATTGAGACAGAGAGAGTGAAGGGGAGATGTGTTGGGAATTTCTATAGATACATATAATATATCTATATACATTTACCAAACAAATAAAAATCTATCTTATTTTTCTCTTTCATCTCTTTTATTATTCTAACAAGAGTTAAAGAGAGAGAGTGTGTGACAGAAGGGAGGATTCGGCAGCTCCAAGAGGAGAAAGAGAGGAGATTTTGATCTTCCATGCCATCCAAGATCCATCACATAGTTTGGAAGAAAAAGATATGTCAAGAAATCAAAGGTATAAAACCAAACCTAAGTTATCCTTTTTAAGTTATTTTGATGGAATAAAGATCTAAGGTTTCAAAACTCAAAAATCTTAGATTTACATGATTTAGAGTATTTTATGTGTGGATCTATTCATTTTAAGTGTCAAAAGTTAGATCAAAAGCAAGAAAAGTGAAGCTAGGTTTTCAAAGTGTAGAAAATCCTAATTTTCTTAGCCTTGATTGTATTTTATTATGTGTTTGATGATTGTTTGATGGAATAGATCATTCATGATGATAGATCCATGGGTGTATGAGGTATTATTAAGTATTATGATGAGTTATGTTGATATTATGTGAAAACATGAAAGTTTTCTTAGAACTCACCAAGAGTTAAAAATCAGATTTTTGTGAAAACAGAATATAAAATTCAAATGACCATATCTCCTATTATATTTCGAATTTTTGAGTGTGGTCAAGTCCTAGAGTTAGATCTATATGTTATCTAACATCTTCAAGTGGAATCACTGAAAAAGGAGTTGTAGATTTCCGTATGGACTATTTTTAGGAAAGGATAAAAAACTGCAAAATGGCAATTTAGCTTCTGCCCAAAACTTTAAAAGGGCTATTTCGGCAACTTATTTATCGAGATAAAATCCGGCCTTTTGGGGGATGAAAATATATGGGATAAAGTAGGTTGTGTCCAAAAATGAGCTCATTCTGACTTAAATTGAGCAAGTTATGACCATTTCAATTTCTGTGATTTTCCGACGAAAATCGCTATAACCGGAGTTCTATAACTCCGATGGTCACAAAATTTAAACTGGAGGGTCACGTTAACATGTATAACATTATGTCAAGAGATGGGAATTTCTGGAGTTAAGCACGAGTTAGCTAATTTCTTAAGGAATTAACTAGAAATTAATTTTTGAAAAATACTTAAGGGAGTTGAAAAATTACGGAAAAATACTTTTTGTGTATGGAATACATGTGTATATGATTGGCCAAAAGATAGAAAAATAATAAGTTGATTTGTTATTTTTATGCAAAAAATAGTGAATTCAGGTTGCTGAAATTGAAGATTTTGAATTCAGGTTGCTGAAATTGAATTTAGTCTGCTAATCTGATTTTGGTTTGCTGAAATAGTAATTTCAGGATGCTGAAATGTAATTCGTTTTACTGAAATGATATTTCAGTTTACTGAAAGGTTATCTCGCTTACTAAGATAACATCTAAAGGGAAAACCTTATAAAGTATAAGTTGTAAGATTATCAAAAGTATAATGATACTACTAAGACTAAGGTGTGATGTCTAATACTTCACTTTGTGAGTAAAGATTAGACAAGTTAATATAAGGTGATGAGATTATAAGTAAGTAAATGAATAGGGTGTTAAGATTATCTAATATTTGACTATGTGATTAAGTGTTAGATAGTATTATGAAATAAAGTATGATATGCTAATTGAAAGATCAATCTTATACCTGATAGGTCTTTTCAATAAAGAGAATAAATTAAATTGTGTAGCGGTAATCGACTATGCAGGCAAGTTTTCTTAACTCAAACTCGAGTTATATTTCAAAGCATATTAGTGAATAATTATTGTGGATTATTCACATCTATACTGATTATTGATTCGCACTTAGTGCATGTTACATATGTTCATCAGGTATGAAAGGTTGATCACCTTCATTACCATCTGCTCCAGTTGAATTATTCATATTCATTATTGACATTTATTCATGTCGTCCTGATCATTCAATTATGAAATTTGATTCCTGCTAGTTAGCAATTATATTGTTGGACGTAGCTAGCCTTTTATTCATATTCTTTGAATCATGATATATCCTCAAATAAATTTAACTTGCTGGGCAAATTTGATGCTCACCCTTGCTATATCATGATAAAAATTTTCAGATTAAGATGAAAGCTCGAGTAAAGATAGAAGCAAAGACAAAGTGCAAGATTAATTTTTGATGAAGTTAGAACTATTAAATTTTCTGATACAAATGATATTGTAAACCTTTAAGATATTGAAGAAATGCATTAAGTTAAGGTTGTAGACCTTGGGATTTATGTTATAAAAGTTTAATGTATAAACAATTTATGTTTATACTTCCTCAATAATTATGGATTTAGTATACCAGATTCGTGGTAAAAAGGTACCCGAATTTGGGGATGCAACATGGATAATCATTGTATTTAATCACATTTGATACACCTTTGTCAATTACCCGTATATATATATATATATATATATATATATATATATATATATATATATATATATATATATGTTGAATTATAGATTATTGTTAAATAGATAAAACCTTATTATTATCCAACTAAATTGCTTTGGTTTGGAACCCAGACAAGTATGAACATCCCGTACACGGGAAAACTTTTTATGCACCCAAGGTAGACAGAGTGAACGATAACATCGTTCTTTCGTGTAGTATTGATCAATACAGGGTACAACGGGCTGATCATCCCCGTGCCCGTAAGTTATGACGGTTTATAGATGAAATTCTGTTTAAACTTTTCGAAAATGAAAATAATGTTCATAGTATGTCACCTTAACCCTAATTATAGTCATTACGTAGTTTCAAAAATTTGAAAGAGGGTTGTTATGTTATTATTATCGGTTCAGATTACTTCACAACTATTGATTGGTTGTAGAAGGGTAGTATAAAGAAAATATTTAAATTCTTTCAGCTTATATATATAATTGCTATTACTTGTTGGGCACTCAAATGCTCATTCTTGCTTAATTTAAATATTTTCAGCTAAGTGTGAAGAACCAGAAAGCTCATGCAGAAACAAAGGAAAAGGAAAGCTAACCAAATGACATTTGTGGTAGTTTATGTAATAGTTAACTTTATTAAGACAAGTATGATATATATATATATATATATATATATATATATATATATATATATATATATATATATATATATATATATATATATATTATCTATCATGGGTTGTAATGAATGTATTAAAAGTTACGTACTTGGGAGCTAGACTCTGATGATTATGTAAATTAAGTTTAATATTTATATTATTGTTATTATTATTAGTATTATTCCGCTAATAAAAATGGTATCGTGAAGCACCAAGTTCGGGTTTCAAGTACCTGAATTTGTGGGCGTCACAGGTTGGTATCAGATGTGACAACCCCAAAATAGGTTCATTCCACCCAACCCATTCTGAGTCGTCAGATACATGGTACAGAAAACAACTACAACTTTATTACAACAATTGTCGTGCAAAATACAACAACACATATGCTGTGAGTTTGGATACAAATATATACCAAATGTGACTCATGTTCCAACCGTGGACATCACCTCACAATAACACCTTACATAAAGGTATAGTCAAAAACTGTTTTAGAAATTAGAAT
Organism: Panax notoginseng; assembly: GCA_016801055.1. NCBI lineage: Eukaryota > Viridiplantae > Streptophyta > Magnoliopsida > Apiales > Araliaceae > Panax > Panax notoginseng. Next base: position 80,970,617 of record CM029020.1, read on the forward strand.
CTTTGGGAAGTGCTCAAGGAAACCTTCGTACATGGGAGGCCACGCGTCTAGGTTATGATAGATATCATATGGCCACAGAATTATCCTTGGTTGACCCAATAGACCCCAAAGAAAAACGAGAAGATTACTATCATATTCTTCCCAATGGTGAGTCTTCTCTTGACTTATCATTATCTCCACTGTCTCTAATTGAGAATTATACTTCAAACAAATACCAAGATTATATAGGTAGTGCCCATAGATATACTCAGCAAGTGGATGAGCACATCCCTGTCTTATGATGACACGAGGTTGTATGTCGTCAGACATCTTGTATGATAGTGGCAAACCACCCTTCCAACGTTGGGTACACCTTACCCTATTGGATTCACCAAATATAACTACTAAATGAACTTTTCTATACTGCTTCGGGAGAACATCCACAGCTAGAGACCACTGTTCTATTTCCCCGTTACCCTCGCTCGACCCAGCTACACTCTTATTACCTGAAAGGAATTGTGAAGCAAAAGGGTGAGCACAACTAGCCCAGTAAAGAATATCATGACTAAAGATAATTAAATTATCAGTAGCCTTCATCAATAATAAATCAGAGATTTAGAACATATGGTAAATGATAAAAATTTCAACCATAGTTGCAGCGGAACGAGCAATCCATTAGAAGAGTCAAATAGACTATAAAGTCTATTATCTTCTCCATGTTAAAAATCCATCAACAATGTTTTATCCCTGTAACATCAATCAACAGTTCCTTTCCATAATCATATGAATAACTCATAATCATAATTGTGATTCTAAATTTTTCTTCGCACCCAGGACGAAGAATATTTTCATCACATGTCTTTACCTGAAACATCAAAGATCATGGTTATACCAAATCACAGTTCCTGTTCATAATCATACTAATAAATCCATCTTTGCACTACGACCAAAGATATTTAACAATAGTTTATCTTTGCACTACGGGCCAAAGATATTCATCAACAGACCATCTTTGCACTACAGGCCAAAGATATTCATCTACAATTCATCTTTGCACTACAGGCCAAAGATATTCCTCAACCGTTCATCTTTGCATTACTGGCCAAAGATATTCAACAACAGGTCATCTTTGCACTACGGGCCAAAGATATTCATCTACAATTCATCTTTGCACTACAGGCCAAAGATATTCCTCAACAATTCATATTTGCACTACATGCCAAATATATTAATACCTCAAAGAATATATAATCATTTAAGAATTTATATAAACAATAATTATAACCATGTTGATCATTTCACCTTTGCACTTAAGCTAAAGATATTCAATTATAAATTCAATGGTCATGATCATACCAGTCAACAATTCAACTTTGCACTACTGGCCAAAGAGAACCCATAGTCACGATCATACCAATAATTTACCCATCTTTACACTCAAGCGAAAGAGAATTTCAACATCAAGGTTATAAAAATGTTATATATGATTATAAAAATAATATGGTCAAAACATGGATTTAATTTCAAGAGCAATATTCATAAATCAACTATAATTTGGTTAGAAAAAGAAACCAATTTTGTCGTGAATAGTAATTCATGAATAGTAACCTCGACTCAAAAAGGTAGAAATTCCACAATAAAATCTATACCAATATTTCGGTATAATGATATTGAAAGAATAACATTTCTTAAGCTTATAAACAATTTATTAATGCATTTAATCATCATAAAATGTCAACTCTTAAGATTTCATCATCAATAGCCAAAACCCTCATCAAAAATCTGCATATACCTCATATAGGATTCTCAAGCCATAAAATCCTATTTTCCAATTTTCTTTCCTCACAAAACATATTTAATTCATTTACTCATAACTAGACCATTTTCATAAAAAATACCAAATCAGTTCCAAAAATATTTCTTTTCTGGGATTTAGCATAATATAGTCCCATAGTGAACATATATTTTTCTCAGAATTTTTAAAAGTCATTTACTATTTTTCATATGGCCAAAATAGCCGAATATTTAGACATTTATCAAAAATTGTACTTTTGTCTAAAAATTCTGAAATTTACAGAGTATACTTCTATCATATACATGTACTCCCAATAAAAATTTCATCAATTTTGGAGTTAACCACAAGGAATTATAAGCTGTTACTTTTAAAATAGTCTTTTCTCATAAAATTCATAACTCTCAATCTATACATCCAAAAATCACCATTTTTGGACACAATCAAGAAAACTCATCAAAATATCATTTCAAATTTTTCCAGAATTTTTGAAGATCAGAAAAATTACGAAACTGAAAATCATAACAACCCTTAAAATCCCTTAATATCCCTTACTATCCCTTACCTCAAAAGAGCAGTACTTCTGATCGGTATAAGGCTGAAGGAAACTTGCACTGATGAATAGCAACTCACCAAGTATCTAAATACTCACAAAATACACTTAATAATCTAGAGAGAGAAAGAGAGAAAGCTTATGTTTCTGGTGTGATTTTCAATTCTAACTTAGCCCTCTATTTATAGGAAAATTTTGGTAGGTTTGACCTGCAACCTGATGGCTTTACCTGCTACTATTCCCACCCACCACATTTGAAATATAATTCAGCACATTTCTTCACCAACCACAAGTGGGGCCCACCAATTCTAGAATTTTCCACCAAAATGATAAACTCCGAAAATTCAACAATTTCTGAACCAGTCATCTCGTAAAATTCATAACAAATCATACATTCATTTTTAACGGTTCAAAATTTGTGGACATATACTCAACTTATATATGTATAACATATCCAAATATTACTACGATCCAACGGTCGGATTAAAAATTATAACCCCCGCAAAATATCTCAAAAACCCTGATTTTTAATACCTCCATTCCGACAAAAATACGGATAAAAATCTCAACATTAACTCCTTCATTTTTTAACCACAAAAATATATCCCTCATTTATATCCACATAAAATAAATATTTTCTTATCATATGAATCAATAATTAATTATTCACAAATAATATTACAGAATCACATTTATGACAACCAGGCCGTTCCCAGGAAAGAGGGGGCTTTCCAATAAGGATTTCTCCTTACTAGCGCGCAATTAGATGACCAAACCTCTCCTTAGACAGAACTTTCTAGACATTGCCAATAATGCTATCTAATAATACTATTCAAATAATATGAATTATTGATCTGATAATGGAAAATACTGTGCAGCAACAATTATTGAACAACAATAATATAAAATTTCAACGTAGCAATTATTGAATCAATAAAATAAAATATTGAACAGTAATTACTGTAACAATTATTGAGTAGTGCCTTCTTACGTAAGAATCAATAATTTCAAAAATACTGTGCAATACCGTGTGCTACTGTGCAATAACGCGTATTACTGTATTTTAACCACCGGGTATTTCAACAGTATTAACGATAACAACTACGCCGTTATTTGTAAAAACTCAAATTTGTCGTTTTTCTTCACCCGACAGTTATTCGTTATGGGGCCCACAAATAGCTGCGCCGTCGTACGAATATTCTCCGACAGAAAGAATATTCCACGACCAAACGAATATTCCCCGACAACAATGATTATTTTATAACCACTTGCTTATTTTGAAAAAAATTCATATTTCACCCATAACTTTAAACTTTTATCAATTTAACCATTTACTGAATAGTAATTATAAGAAAAATTGAATACTTTTATTTCATAAAATTCGGGGTCTTACAATCTCCCCTCCTTATGAAATTTCGTCCCCGAAATTTACGTACCTGGTATTTCGAAGAGTTGAGAATACCTTGCTTCCATTTCAGATTCTATCTCTCAGATCATCATGATTTCTCCATTGCTCATCTCCCATGATAACTTCATTTGGGTTCCTCATTTGTTGGGAAGTCATGACAACCGCCATCCCTCGAACTACTCGGCTTTGACTTGTCTGGAGCAGCATTTGGCGTCATCATTACCGTTGGAATATACCTTTCTATAGGACATATTCCTCCCTCAACTGCCTCTTCGTACTCCTCATTCATGATCTGAATCATCAATCTTCGATCCATATCGGATTCAGGTTGACCGCTATGTACAGGGTAATTCAAAACTCGATGTTGGGTTCTCCCAATTGCTTTCCAAAAAGAGAAATTCATATCATCTATTTTAGCCTTCTTAGATCGAACATCTCTTTCCACAATATCCACGTGTCGTGCGGCTTTTGCCCATGCATCACTTATTCTCACTCGTTCAATTTTTTCTTCTTTCAGCTCAGATTCCATTTTTATCATCTTATACTCTGCCAAAGAATGCTTCTGTTCAAGCATCACATATCGGGTAACACAAGCTTGAATTGTTGCATCCTTTTGTTCCACGACCGCCTGTCGTTCTTCTGCCTGCTCTTCTAACTCATGAATACGATTTTGAAATTCTACATTTTGATCATATAATACCTCTAATAAACTCTCCTCTGGTACTTCTTCTTCCTCTTCTTCCTCAGTCCCAGCTGTTACCTCTGCGACTATCTCGGGTGCAACTATCAATTCTTCACTCACCACATAGATATCTCTAATTCCTTCTTCGTCTGACATCACATTATCATGGTTAGTGATTAGAGGTATCCCCACAGTCTCATTCACTCCATTGTTAGCATTCTCAGCTGTCATTCTCAAATACTGCCATAAAATAAGGGTTAATTAAACAAATTAACATATCACATAATATCCCAATATTATGACTAACCAACAAATAAGCTTAGGTAGGACACACTAGCGAAGGATTTACGCATCTCTCCCCTCCTAGTTATATTCCCCGATCTCCGCCAGAGATCATATCCCTAAGCTCTGATACCAACTGTGACAACCCCAAAATAGGTTCATTCCACCCAACCCATTCTGAGTCGTCAAATACATGGTACAGAAAACAACTACAACTTTATTACAACAATTGTCGTGCAAAATACAACAACACATATGCTGTGAGTTTGGATACAAATATATACCAAATGTGACTCATGTTCCAACCGTGGACATCACCTCACAATAACACCTTACATAAAGGTATAGTCAAAAACTGTTTTAGAAATTAGAATCTTTGGGAAGTGCTCAAGGAAACCTTCGTACATGGGAGGCCACGCGTCTAGGTTATGATAGATATCATATGGCCACAGAATTATCCTTGGTTGACCCAATAGACCCCAAAGAAAAACGAGAAGATTACTATCATATTCTTCCCAATGGTGAGTCTTCTCTTGACTTATCATTATCTCCACTGTCTCTAATTGAGAATTATACTTCAAACAAACACCAAGATTATATAGGTAGTGCCCATAGATATACTCAGCAAGTGGATGAGCACATCCCTGTCTTATGATGACACGAGGTTGTATGTCGTTAGACATCTTGTATGATAGTGGCAAACCACCCTTCCAACGTTGGGTACACCTTACCCTATTGGATTCACCAAATATAACTACTAAATGAACTTTTCTATACTGCTTCGGGAGAACATCCACAGCTAGAGACCACTGTTCTATTTCCCCGTTACCCTCGCTCGACCCAGCTACACTCTTATTACCTGAAAGGAATTGTGAAGCAAAAGGGTGAGCACAACTAGCCCAGTAAAGAATATCATGACTAAAGATAATTAAATTATCAGTAGCCTTCATCAATAATAAATCAGAGATTTAGAACATATGGTAAATGATAAAAATTTCAACCATAGTTGCAGCGGAACGAGCAATCCATTAGAAGAGTCAAATAGACTATAAAGTCTATTATCTTCTCCATGTTAAAAATCCATCAACAATGTTTTATCCCTGTAACATCAATCAACAGTTCCTTTCCACAATCATATGAATAACTCATAATCATAATTGTGATTCTAAATTTTTCTTCGCACCCAGGACGAAGAATATTTTCATCACATGTCTTTACCTGAAACATCAAAGATCATGGTTATACCAAATCACAGTTCCTGTTCATAATCATACTAATAAATCCATCTTTGCACTACGACCAAAGATATTTAACAACAGTTTATCTTTGCACTACGGGCCAAAGATATTCATCAACAGACCATCTTTGCACTACAGGCCAAAGATATTCATCTACAATTCATCTTTGCACTACAGGCCAAAGATATTCCTCAACCGTTCATCTTTGCATTACTGGCCAAAGATATTCAACAACAGGTCATCTTTGCACTACGGGCCAAAGATATTCATCTACAATTCATCTTTGCACTACAGGCCAAAGATATTCCTCAACAATTCATATTTGCACTACATGCCAAATATATTAATACCTCAAAGAATATATAATCATTTAAGAATTTATATAAACAATAATTATAACCATGTTGATCATTTCACCTTTGCACTTAAGCTAAAGATATTCAATTATAAATTCAATGGTCATGATCATACCAGTCAACAATTCAACTTTGCACTACTGGCCAAAGAGAACCCATAGTCATGATCATACCAATAATTTACCCATCTTTACACTCAAGCGAAAGAGAATTTCAACATCAAGGTTATAAAAATGTTATATATGATTATAAAAATAATATGGTCAAAACATGGATTTAATTTCAAGAGCAATATTCATAAATCAACTATAATTTGGTTAGAAAAAGAAACCAATTTTGTCGTGAATAGTAATTCATGAATAGTAACCTCGACTCAAAAAGGTAGAAATTCCACAATAAAATCTATACCAATATTTCGGTATAATGATATTGAAAGAATAACATTTCTTAAGCTTATAAACATTTTATTAATGCATTTAATCATCATAAAATGTCAACTCTTAAGATTTCATCATCAATAGCCAAAACCCTCATCAAAAATCTGCATATACCTCATATAGGATTCTCAAGCCATAAAATCCTATTTTCCAATTTTCTTTCCTCACAAAACATATTTAATTCATTTACTCATAACTAGACCATTTTCATAAAAAATACCAAATCAGTTCCAAAAATATTTCTTTTCTGGGATTTAGCATAATATAGTCCCATAGTGAACATATATTTTTCTCAGAATTTTTAAAAGTCATTTACTATTTTTCATATGGCCAAAATAGCCGAATATTTAGACATTTATCAAAAATTGTACTTTTGTCTAAAAATTCTGAAATTTACAGAGTATACTTCTATCATATACATGTACTCCCAATAAAAATTTCATCAATTTTGGAGTTAACCACAAGGAATTATAAGCTGTTACTTTTAAAATAGTCTTTTCTCATAAAATTCATAACTCTCAATCTATACATCCAAAAATCACCATTTTTGGACACAATCAAGAAAACTCATCAAAATATCATTTCAAATTTTTCCAGAATTTTTGAAGATCAGAAAAATTACGAAACTGAAAATCATAACAACCCTTAAAATCCCTTAATATCCCTTACTATCCCTTACCTCAAAAGAGCAGTACTTCTGATCGGTATAAGGCTGAAGGAAACTTGCACTGATGAATAGCAACTCACCAAGTATCTAAATACTCACAAAATACACTTAATAATCTAGAGAGAGAAAGAGAGAAAGCTTATGTTTCTGGTGTGATTTTCAATTCTAACTTAGCCCTCTATTTATAGGAAAATTTTGGTAGGTTTGACCTGCAACCTGATGGCTTTACCTGCTACTATTCCCACCCACCACATTTGAAATATAATTCAGCACATTTCTTCACCAACCACAAGTGGGGCCCACCAATTCTAGAATTTTCCACCAAAATGATAAACTCCGAAAATTCAACAATTTCTGAACCAGTCATCTCGTAAAATTCATAACAAATCATACATTCATTTTTAACGGTTCAAAATTTGTGGACATATACTCAACTTATATATGTATAACATATCCAAATATTACTACGATCCAACGGTCGGATTAAAAATTATAACCCCCGCAAAATATCTCAAAAACCCTGATTTTTAATACCTCCATTCCGACAAAAATACGGATAAAAATCTCAACATTAACTCCTTCATTTTTTAACCACAAAAATATATCCCTCATTTATATCCACATAAAATAAATATTTTCTTATCATATGAATCAATAATTAATTATTCACAAATAATATTACAGAATCACATTTATGACAACCAGGCCGTTCCCAGGAAAGAGGGGGCTTTCCAATAAGGATTTCTCCTTACTAGCGCGCAATTAGATGACCAAACCTCTCCTTAGACAGAACTTTCTAGACATTGCCAATAATGCTATCTAATAATACTATTCAAATAATATGAATTATTGATCTGATAATGGAAAATACTGTGCAGCAACAATTATTGAACAACAATAATATAAAATTTCAACGTAGCAATTATTGAATCAATAAAATAAAATATTGAACAGTAATTACTGTAACAATTATTGAGTAGTGCCTTCTTACGTAAGAATCAATAATTTCAAAAATACTGTGCAATACCGTGTGCTACTGTGCAATAACGCGTATTACTGTATTTTAACCACCGGGTATTTCAACAGTATTAACGATAACAACTACGCCGTTATTTGTAAAAACTCAAATTTGTCGTTTTTCTTCACCCGACAGTTATTCGTTATGGGGCCCACAAATAGCTGCGCCGTCGTACGAATATTCTCCGACAGAAAGAATATTCCACGACCAAACGAATATTCCCCGACAACAATGATTATTTTATAACCACTTGCTTATTTTGAAAAAAATTCATATTTCACCCATAACTTTAAACTTTTATCAATTTAACCATTTACTGAATAGTAATTATAAGAAAAATTGAATACTTTTATTTCATAAAATTCGGGGTCTTACATCAGAGCTTAGGGTTAGAAACCTTAGGTGGGCTAGACCTTAGGTGGGTTAGAAACCTTAGGTTCTAACCCTAAGCTCTGATGTAAGACCCCGAATTTTATGAAATAAAAGTATTCAATTTTTCTTATAATTACTATTCAGTAAATGGTTAAATTGATAAAAGTTTAAAGTTATGGGTGAAATATGAATTTTTTTCAAAATAAGCAAGTGGTTATAAAATAATCATTGTTGTCGGGGAATATTCGTTTGGTCGTGGAATATTCTTTCTGTCGGAGAATATTCGTACGACGGCGCAGCTATTTGTGGGCCCCATAACGAATAACTGTCGGGTGAAGAAAAACGACAAATTTGAGTTTTTACAAATAACGGCGTAGTTGTTATCGTTAATACTGTTGAAATACCCGGTGGTTAAAATACAGTAATACGCGTTATTGCACAGTAGCACACGGTATTGCACAGTATTTTTGAAATTATTGATTCTTACGTAAGAAGGCACTACTCAATAATTGTTACAGTAATTACTGTTCAATATTTTATTTTATTGATTCAATAATTGCTACGTTGAAATTTTATATTATTGTTGTTCAATAATTGTTGCTGCACAGTATTTTCCATTATCAGATCAATAATTCATATTATTTGAATAGTATTATTAGATAGCATTATTGGCAATGTCTAGAAAGTTCTGTCTAAGGAGAGGTTTGGTCATCTAATTGCGCGCTAGTAAGGAGAAATCCTTATTGGAAAGCCCCCTCTTTCCTGGGAACGGCCTGGTTGTCATAAATGTGATTCTGTAATATTATTTGTGAATAATTAATTATTGATTCATATGATAAGAAAATATTTATTTTATGTGGATATAAATGAGGGATATATTTTTGTGGTTAAAAAATGAAGGAGTTAATGTTGAGATTTTTATCCGTATTTTTGTCGGAATGGAGGTATTAAAAATCAGGGTTTTTGAGATATTTTGCGGGGGTTATAATTTTTAATCTGACCGTTGGATCGTAGTAATATTTGGATATGTTATACATATATAAGTTGAGTATATGTCCACAAATTTTGAACCGTTAAAAATGAATGTATGATTTGTTATGAATTTTACGAGATGACTGGTTCAGAAATTGTTGAATTTTCGGAGTTTATCATTTTGGCGGAAAATTCTAGAATTGGTGGGCCCCACTTGTGGTTGGTGAAGAAATGTGCTGAATTATATTTCAAATGTGGTGGGTGGGAATAGTAGCAGGTAAAGCCATCAGGTTGCAGGTCAAACCTACCAAAATTTTCCTATAAATAGAGGGCTAAGTTAGAATTGAAAATCACACCAGAAACATAAGCTTTCTCTCTTTCTCTCTCTAGATTATTAAGTGTATTTTGTGAGTATTTAGATACTTGGTGAGTTGCTATTCATCAGTGCAAGTTTCCTTCAGCCTTATACCGATCAGAAGTACTGCTCTTTTGAGGTAAGGGATAGTAAGGGATATTAAGGGATTTTAAGGGTTGTTATGATTTTCAGTTTCGTAATTTTTCTGATCTTCAAAAATTCTGGAAAAATTTGAAATGATATTTTGATGAGTTTTCTTGATTGTGTCCAAAAATGGTGATTTTTGGATGTATAGATTGAGAGTTATGAATTTTATGAGAAAAGACTATTTTAAAAGTAACAGCTTATAATTCCTTGTGGTTAACTCCAAAATTGATGAAATTTTTATTGGGAGTACATGTATATGATAGAAGTATACTCTGTAAATTTCAGAATTTTTAGACAAAAGTACAATTTTTGATAAATGTCTAAATATTCGGCTATTTTGGCCATATGAAAAATAGTAAATGACTTTTAAAAATTCTGAGAAAAATATATGTTCACTATGGGACTATATTATGCTAAATCCCAGAAAAGAAATATTTTTGGAACTGATTTGGTATTTTTTATGAAAATGGTCTAGTTATGAGTAAATGAATTAAATATGTTTTGTGAGGAAAGAAAATTGGAAAATAGGATTTTATGGCTTGAGAATCCTATATGAGGTATATGCAGATTTTTGATGAGGGTTTTTGGCTATTGATGATGAAATCTTAAGAGTTGACATTTTATGATGATTAAATGCATTAATAAATTGTTTATAAGCTTAAGAAATGTTATTCTTTCAATATCATTATACCGAAATATTGGTATAGATTTTATTGTGGAATTTCTACCTTTTTGAGTCGAGGTTACTATTCATGAATTACTATTCACGACAAAATTGGTTTCTTTTTCTAACCAAATTATAGTTGATTTATGAATATTGCTCTTGAAATTAAATCCATGTTTTGACCATATTATTTTTATAATCATATATAACATTTTTATAACCTTGATGTTGAAATTCTCTTTCGCTTGAGTGTAAAGATGGGTAAATTATTGGTATGATCGTGACTATGGGTTCTCTTTGGCCAGTAGTGCAAAGTTGAATTGTTGACTGGTATGATCATGACCATTGAATTTATAATTGAATATCTTTAGCTTAAGTGCAAAGGTGAAATGATCAACATGGTTATAATTATTGTTTATATAAATTCTTAAATGATTATATATTCTTTGAGGTATTAATATATTTGGCATGTAGTGCAAATATGAATTGTTGAGGAATATCTTTGGCCTGTAGTGCAAAGATGAATTGTAGATGAATATCTTTGGCCCGTAGTGCAAAGATGACCTGTTGTTGAATATCTTTGGCCAGTAATGCAAAGATGAACGGTTGAGGAATATCTTTGGCCTGTAGTGCAAAGATGAATTGTAGATGAATATCTTTGGCCTGTAGTGCAAAGATGGTCTGTTGATGAATATCTTTGGCCCGTAGTGCAAAGATAAACTGTTGTTAAATATCTTTGGTCGTAGTGCAAAGATGGATTTATTAGTATGATTATGAACAGGAACTGTGATTTGGTATAACCATGATCTTTGATGTTTCAGGTAAAGACATGTGATGAAAATATTCTTCGTCCTGGGTGCGAAGAAAAATTTAGAATCACAATTATGATTATGAGTTATTCATATGATTATGGAAAGGAACTGTTGATTGATGTTACAGGGATAAAACATTGTTGATGGATTTTTAACATGGAGAAGATAATAAACTTTATAGTCTATTTGACTCTTCTAATGGATTGCTCGTTCCGCTGCAACTATGGTTGAAATTTTTATCATTTACCATATGTTCTAAATCTCTGATTTATTATTGATGAAGGCTACTGATAATTTAATTATCTTTAGTCATGATATTCTTTACTGGGCTAGTTGTGCTCACCCTTTTGCTTCACAATTCCTTTCAGGTAATAAGAGTGTAGCTGGGTCGAGCGAGGGTAACGGGGAAATAGAACAGTGGTCTCTAGCTGTGGATGTTCTCCCGAAGCAGTATAGAAAAGTTCATTTAGTAGTTATATTTGGTGAATCCAATAGGGTAAGGTGTACCCAACGTTGGAAGGGTGGTTTGCCACTATCATACAAGATGTCTGACGACATACAACCTCGTGTCATCATAAGACAGGGATGTGCTCATCCACTTGCTGAGTATATCTATGGGCACTACCTATATAATCTTGGTATTTGTTTGAAGTATAATTCTCAATTAGAGACAGTGGAGATAATGATAAGTCAAGAGAAGACTCACCATTGGGAAGAATATGATAGTAATCTTCTCGTTTTTCTTTGGGGTCTATTGGGTCAACCAAGGATAATTCTGTGGCCATATGATATCTATCATAACCTAGACGCGTGGCCTCCCATGTACGAAGGTTTCCTTGAGCACTTCCCAAAGATTCTAATTTCTAAAACAGTTTTTGACTATACCTTTATGTAAGGTGTTATTGTGAGGTGATGTCCACGGTTGGAACATGAGTCACATTTGGTATATATTTGTATCCAAACTCACAGCATATGTGTTGTTGTATTTTGCACGACAATTGTTGTAATAAAGTTGTAGTTGTTTTCTGTACCATGTATCTGACGACTCAGAATGGGTTGGGTGGAATGAACCTATTTTGGGGTTGTCACAGTTGGTATCAGAGCTTAGGGATATGATCTCTGGCGGAGATCGGGGAATATAACTAGGAGGGGAGAGATGCGTAAATCCTTCGCTAGTGTGTCCTACCTAAGCTTATTTGTTGGTTAGTCATAATATTGGGATATTATGTGATATGTTAATTTGTTTAATTAACCCTTATTTTATGGCAGTATTTGAGAATGGCAGCTGAGAATGCTAACAATGGAGTGAATGAGACTGTGGGGATACCTCTAATCACTAACCATGATAATGTGATGTCAGACGAAGAAGGAATTAGAGATATCTATGTGGTGAGTGAAGAATTGATAGTTGCACCCGAGATAGTCGCAGAGGTAACAGCTGAGACTGAGGAAGAAGAGGAAGAAGAAGTACCAGAGGAGAGTTTATTAGAGGTATTATATGATCAAAATGTAGAATTTCAAAATCGTATTCATGAGTTAGAAGAGCAGGCAGAAGAACGACAGGCGGTCGTGGAACAAAAGGATGCAACAATTCAAGCTTGTGTTACCCGATATGTGATGCTTGAACAGAAGCATTCTTTGGCAGAGTATAAGATGATAAAAATGGAATCTGAGCTGAAAGAAGAAAAAATTGAACGAGTGAGAATAAGTGATGCATGGGCAAAAGCCGCACGACACGTGGATATTGTGGAAAGAGATGTTCGATCTAAGAAGGCTAAAATAGATGATATGAATTTCTCTTTTTGGAAAGCAATTGGGAGAACCCAACATCGAGTTTTGAATTACCCTGTACATAGCGGTCAACCTGAATCCGATATGGATCGAAGATTGATGATTCAGATCATGAATGAGGAGTACGAAGAGGCAGTTGAGGGAGGAATATGTCCTATAGAAAGGTATATTCCAACGGTAATGATGACGCCAAATGCTGCTCCAGACAAGTCAAAGCCGAGTAGTTCGAGGGATGGCGGTTGTCATGACTTCCCAACAAATGAGGAACCCAAATGAAGTTATCATGGGAGATGAGCAATGGAGAAATCATGATGATCTGAGAGATAGAATCTGAAATGGAAGCAAGGTATTCTCAACTCTTCGAAATACCAGGTACGTAAATTTCGGGGACGAAATTTCATAAGGAGGGGAGATTGTAAGACCCCGAATTTTATGAAATAAAAGTATTCAATTTTTCTTATAATTACTATTCAGTAAATGGTTAAATTGATAAAAGTTTAAAGTTATGGGTGAAATATGAATTTTTTTCAAAATAAGCAAGTGGTTATAAAATAATCATTGTTGTCGGGGAATATTCGTTTGGTCGTGGAATATTCTTTCTGTCGGAGAATATTCGTACGACGGCGCAGCTATTTGTGGGCCCCATAACGAATAACTGTCGGGTGAAGAAAAACGACAAATTTGAGTTTTTACAAATAACGGCGTAGTTGTTATCGTTAATACTGTTGAAATACCCGGTGGTTAAAATACAGTAATACGCGTTATTGCACAGTAGCACACGGTATTGCACAGTATTTTTGAAATTATTGATTCTTACGTAAGAAGGCACTACTCAATAATTGTTACAGTAATTACTGTTCAATATTTTATTTTATTGATTCAATAATTGCTACGTTGAAATTTTATATTATTGTTGTTCAATAATTGTTGCTGCACAGTATTTTCCATTATCAGATCAATAATTCATATTATTTGAATAGTATTATTAGATAGCATTATTGGCAATGTCTAGAAAGTTCTGTCTAAGGAGAGGTTTGGTCATCTAATTGCGCGCTAGTAAGGAGAAATCCTTATTGGAAAGCCCCCTCTTTCCTGGGAACGGCCTGGTTGTCATAAATGTGATTCTGTAATATTATTTGTGAATAATTAATTATTGATTCATATGATAAGAAAATATTTATTTTATGTGGATATAAATGAGGGATATATTTTTGTGTTAAAAAATGAAGGAGTTAATGTTGAGATTTTTATCCGTATTTTTGTCGGAATGGAGGTATTAAAAATCAGGGTTTTTGAGATATTTTGCGGGGGTTATAATTTTTAATCTGACCGTTGGATCGTAGTAATATTTGGATATGTTATACATATATAAGTTGAGTATATGTCCACAAATTTTGAACCGTTAAAAATGAATGTATGATTTGTTATGAATTTTACGAGATGACTGGTTCAGAAATTGTTGAATTTTCGGAGTTTATCATTTTGGCGGAAAATTCTAGAATTGGTGGGCCCCACTTGTGGTTGGTGAAGAAATGTGCTGAATTATATTTCAAATGTGGTGGGTGGGAATAGTAGCAGGTAAAGCCATCAGGTTGCAGGTCAAACCTACCAAAATTTTCCTATAAATAGAGGGCTAAGTTAGAATTGAAAATCACACCAGAAACATAAGCTTTCTCTCTTTCTCTCTCTAGATTATTAAGTGTATTTTGTGAGTATTTAGATACTTGGTGAGTTGCTATTCATCAGTGCAAGTTTCCTTCAGCCTTATACCGATCAGAAGTACTGCTCTTTTGAGGTAAGGGATAGTAAGGGATATTAAGGGATTTTAAGGGTTGTTATGATTTTCAGTTTCGTAATTTTTCTGATCTTCAAAAATTCTGGAAAAATTTGAAATGATATTTTGATGAGTTTTCTTGATTGTGTCCAAAAATGGTGATTTTTGGATGTATAGATTGAGAGTTATGAATTTTATGAGAAAAGACTATTTTAAAAGTAACAGCTTATAATTCCTTGTGGTTAACTCCAAAATTGATGAAATTTTTATTGGGAGTACATGTATATGATAGAAGTATACTCTGTAAATTTCAGAATTTTTAGACAAAAGTACAATTTTTGATAAATGTCTAAATATTCGGCTATTTTGGCCATATGAAAAATAGTAAATGACTTTTAAAAATTCTGAGAAAAATATATGTTCACTATGGGACTATATTATGCTAAATCCCAGAAAAGAAATATTTTTGGAACTGATTTGGTATTTTTTATGAAAATGGTCTAGTTATGAGTAAATGAATTAAATATGTTTTGTGAGGAAAGAAAATTGGAAAATAGGATTTTATGGCTTGAGAATCCTATATGAGGTATATGCAGATTTTTGATGAGGGTTTTGGCTATTGATGATGAAATCTTAAGAGTTGACATTTTATGATGATTAAATGCATTAATAAATTGTTTATAAGCTTAAGAAATGTTATTCTTTCAATATCATTATACCGAAATATTGGTATAGATTTTATTGTGGAATTTCTACCTTTTTGAGTCGAGATTACTATTCATGAATTACTATTCACGACAAAATTGGTTTCTTTTTCTAACCAAATTATAGTTGATTTATGAATATTGCTCTTGAAATTAAATCCATGTTTTGACCATATTATTTTTATAATCATATATAACATTTTTATAACCTTGATGTTGAAATTCTCTTTCGCTTGAGTGTAAAGATGGGTAAATTATTGGTATGATCGTGACTATGGGTTCTCTTTGGCCAGTAGTGCAAAGTTGAATTGTTGACTGGTATGATCATGACCATTGAATTTATAATTGAATATCTTTAGCTTAAGTGCAAAGGTGAAATGATCAACATGGTTATAATTATTGTTTATATAAATTCTTAAATGATTATATATTCTTTGAGGTATTAATATATTTGGCATGTAGTGCAAATATGAATTGTTGAGGAATATCTTTGGCCTGTAGTGCAAAGATGAATTGTAGATGAATATCTTTGGCCCGTAGTGCAAAGATGACCTGTTGTTGAATATCTTTGGCCAGTAATGCAAAGATGAACGGTTGAGGAATATCTTTGGCCTGTAGTGCAAAGATGAATTGTAGATGAATATCTTTGGCCTGTAGTGCAAAGATGGTCTGTTGATGAATATCTTTGGCCCGTAGTGCAAAGATAAACTGTTGTTAAATATCTTTGGTCGTAGTGCAAAGATGGATTTATTAGTATGATTATGAACAGGAACTGTGATTTGGTATAACCATGATCTTTGATGTTTCAGGTAAAGACATGTGATGAAAATATTCTTCGTCCTGGGTGCGAAGAAAAATTTAGAATCACAATTATGATTATGAGTTATTCATATGATTATGGAAAGGAACTGTTGATTGATGTTACAGGGATAAAACATTGTTGATGGATTTTTAACATGGAGAAGATAATAGACTTTATAGTCTATTTGACTCTTCTAATGGATTGCTCGTTCCGCTGCAACTATGGTTGAAATTTTTATCATTTACCATATGTTCTAAATCTCTGATTTATTATTGATGAAGGCTACTGATAATTTAATTATCTTTAGTCATGATATTCTTTACTGGGCTAGTTGTGCTCACCCTTTTGCTTCACAATTCCTTTCAGGTAATAAGAGTGTAGCTGGGTCGAGCGAGGGTAACGGGGAAATAGAACAGTGGTCTCTAGCTGTGGATGTTCTCCCGAAGCAGTATAGAAAAGTTCATTTAGTAGTTATATTTGGTGAATCCAATAGGGTAAGGTGTACCCAACGTTGGAAGGGTGGTTTGCCACTATCATACAAGATGTCTGACGACATACAACCTCGTGTCATCATAAGACAGGGATGTGCTCATCCACTTGCTGAGTATATCTATGGGCACTACCTATATAATCTTGGTATTTGTTTGAAGTATAATTCTCAATTAGAGACAGTGGAGATAATGATAAGTCAAGAGAAGACTCACCATTGGGAAGAATATGATAGTAATCTTCTCGTTTTTCTTTGGGGTCTATTGGGTCAACCAAGGATAATTCTGTGGCCATATGATATCTATCATAACCTAGACGCGTGGCCTCCCATGTACGAAGGTTTCCTTGAGCACTTCCCAAAGATTCTAATTTCTAAAACAGTTTTTGACTATACCTTTATGTAAGGTGTTATTGTGAGGTGATGTCCACGGTTGGAACATGAGTCACATTTGGTATATATTTGTATCCAAACTCACAGCATATGTGTTGTTGTATTTTGCACGACAATTGTTGTAATAAAGTTGTAGTTGTTTTCTGTACCATGTACCTGACGACTCAGAATGGGTTGGGTGGAATGAACCTATTTTGGGGTTGTCACATATAATAAGTATGTCTGTGTAATGTAATGTTCCCAACTTTTGTATTAGTCAAGACTGTAAATCCTGGCTTTTGTGGTCGCAAAGGGATAGCTGATGTTAAAAGCATTATGTGCTATGCTATGTAAAATATTCGTTGAATGAATATGAATCTAAGTTTGAGAAATGAAACAAGTTTAATATGATAAACTTATGCGATAAGGTTTAGAGTGTAAGTTAAATTTATGATTTTATTTAATCAGA
The DNA here is from genome assembly GCA_016801055.1 of Panax notoginseng. Classification (NCBI taxonomy): domain Eukaryota; kingdom Viridiplantae; phylum Streptophyta; class Magnoliopsida; order Apiales; family Araliaceae; genus Panax; species Panax notoginseng. The sequence continues at coordinate 80,988,750 of CM029020.1, forward strand.
TAATGCCGCCAAGACGTCGAACTCGAAATCAAAGGGTAGAAGAATCTGTCAACAACGCTAAGGGACAACAACAAGCAGACCCGATACAGCATTTTGCAAACATAGTAGCACAAGCTATGCAGCAAGGGATACCAGTTGCTGGGAATCAGCCAGATAATCGGTTAGCGAACTTTAAAGACTTTAAGGCTGTAGGAACGCCGAAATTTAAAGGTACAACTGACCCTGTTGAAGCCCAAACTTGGGTCAAAGAGATTGAAAAAACATTCATGATAGCTAGGGTAGCTGAAGGGCAGAAGATTACTTTTGCCACCTACATGATGAAGGGTGAGGCAAACTTTTGGTGGGAAGCAAATTAGGCGAGGGCAAGAGCAGGTGTAGTTACTTGGGATAGGTTCAAAACTTTATTTTTTGAAAATTATTTTTCATCTGGTATGCAGGCTAGGATGGAGGTTAAATTTTTAGAGTTGAAGTAGGAGAATATGACGGTCTCAGAATAAGCCGCCAAGTTCAATGAGTTGACTAGGTTCGCTCCGCATCAAGTTGATACAGAGGCTAGGAAAGCTAGAAGGTTTGAGCTAGGATTAAATCCTAGCTCTACAATAAGGTGGCAGTGTTGCAGACCCCTACATTTGCAGCACTCATGGAGAAAGCGATTATAGCTGAGGAGGAAAGTGAGGCCATGAGCCTCTACAACAAAGAGAGGAAGAATAAGGATAAGGTTGAAGGAGCTGGGAAGGTGAAAATTAATAGTGGGGGTAGGGGTGGTAGTAGCAAGAGGAAGGGGAGCAATTTTGGAAGTGTGCAGGTGAAACAAGAAGGTGTTAAGAAGCCAGTGGTACAGTGCAAGACTTGTGAAAAGAACCACTCTAGAGAATGTCTAAAGGGAAAATTTGTTTGTTATAAGTGCAGGCAGGAGGGCCATATCTCTCTCAACTGCCCTAATCCTAGGATGAATAATGGGTGTTTTTTGTGCGGATCGGCTAAACACAAGGTGAAGAATTGTCCGAAGAGGAGGGTGGAGGCAGGAAGTGTGAACACGGGCACCGGCAGTGGGACTTTAGCAATCACAGGACCGACTTCGTCAAACAAGCCAACAAAATCAACAACAAGGGTCTACAACATGACTGTCCAGGATACGGTAGCAGCTGGTAATGGAACTCCAGGTATTATTCGTATAACTTTTATTTTCTTATACTTGATTTTCCTATTTATAGTAAATTATTTTATAAAAAAAATTTGAAGGAGGAATTTGAGTTCTTTTAGAAATCAAATTTACGTTTAATCAGAAAGACAAGCTTTATGTGAATAGTTAAAGATCAGTTCGATCAAAGTATGATCAAGATCTACTTACAATGATTGGGTATGCTATGTACCGTGTATGTATTGGTTTTAAACGGTGATTCCGGGGATGAAATCTTAATAAGGGAGGGTGACTGTAACAACCCGATATTTTTTATATAAATTAAATCATAAATTTTGCGTATAATTTTTTTTTAAGGATGAGGATTTGTACAAGATATTGTGTATATATATTTATGTGATAAATAAAAATATATTTATTACATGAATAATTACAAATAATTTTATTTCAGAATTATTGATTATTATAAGGTATATTCTTATAATAAATACTTTTATAACAGAAATATTTTTATTAATTATTTTTCATGAAAATATAATCCTATATTATTTAAATAATATAGGGAGTGATTTTTAGAATAATTATAATAATTATTTTATTATATGAATATTAGTACAAATAATTAAGTTAATTATTTTGCCTTAATTATTAAGGTTAAATATGGGAGAATAAATCAGATATGGAATCCAAACTCTAATTTTGGATTTTTATCAAGGAATGAGAATAATAATATAATATTAATTATATTTTAATTTTTCAGTGGTATAAATATGTACTATATATAATATTGATAATGGTTGGTCAATTATGGTTTATATATAATGACAAAACCCTAGCATTAATTTGTTTCATCTTATTTTGAAACTCAATTGGGAGATCCAAGAATGAGTAGTGATTTGTGATATGATGTATGTCACGTAATATAGCATTTAAGGTTACCTAATTATCATTAGGAAAAACCTAATTATAATTAGGAACCCTAATTAATTAGAAACCTTAATTTCTGAAATTAGAAACCCTAATTTGAAAACTAAACTGGAGTTTGTGATAAGTCAGAAATTGTGTAAATGTGTTAATGTTATTAATTAGCAAGTGTTAGATTATAATTGTTAATTAGAGAAAAACCTAATTAGTAATTATAAACCCTAATTGTGATTTGGTAACCCTAATTATAAACATTGTAAATCCTAATTATTGTAATTAGTAGGGTTAATTATAATTAGTGATTACAACCCTAATGTTCTTGTATAATGTATTTAGAAACCCAACCTAATTAAGAAAATCTTAATTTTTTAATTTTTAGAAATTAATTTTTGAAACTAAAATTTTATATTTTTCAAAACCTAGTTGCCAAATCTTATAAATGCTATGTGTTAAACCTTAGGGTTAAACCCTAAGCGCCAAACCCTAAGGGTTTGACAAGATTACATTTAAGCCATTAAAATTGCAAGCCTATTGTCCATATTGCCCTTTTGTACATTAATGAAGCTAGCATGTAGGTTTTGAGCTTAGGTGAGGTTGTTTACCAAATCTTACTAACCCCATGTGCCTTAAATCAACACATATCAACCTAATGCCAGCCATATACATTGCATACTAGTATTATATAATGATCAAAGAGAGAGAAAGTCACATTTTTGCTCATTTTTCTCAAACATCCAACCAATCCTCTCTCACTAAAACCAACGAAATTTGGTAGCATATCAGTCACATAATCAAGCCCCACTAACACCATAACAAAATCAGAAGCTCAAAATCAGAAGATCAAAGTGAGGTATAAAAACTAACCCTAGAAAATTTGATTTTGATCAACATGTTAGATGTTATGATTGAGTGTTAAAATATGTTGGTTATAGTATATAATGATGATCTGGGTTGCTAGATGTTAGATCCATAACATCTAGAGGCTCGGATTTGAAGTTTTAAAAAATCTGGAAATTTTGTTTTTGATGTCTGACGACCAAATGTCAGGCCTTATATCTCTATGATATTTAATGTGTTTTGTGTTTTGAAAGTTAGTAATTGTAGTATGATATGTGCACTTGGATCTGGGTTTGAAATCAGACTTAGATCTCTTCTAGATTGCATTATATTGTTGGTCAAAGTTCTTTGACCGACCATGACCAGACCATTTCTGGGTAACCCAGAAAGGGGTTTTCAGCGTCTGACAGGATGTTTGAAGTCCAAGATCTGTCAGATTATTGAAGTTTTGATGTTGTTGTTTTAACTAGACTACAGACTGTAATATGGACTTTGAATCCTGACATTTAGATCCCTTAAAGACTCAACTGATCGAACGTAGTGAGTGGTCAAATCAGGCCACTCGGTCACAATTACATTTTTCTGGAATTTCCATAAATGTGAAGAACACATATTCTGACAGCCTTTGACCGATCAATATCTTGCTATTGTTTTGATGTTATGGTTATGTTTTATGACACCCCCAAATCTGGGTACTTCGATTCCACGGGATTTGGTGTTCACTGTACAAGCATCATCTATCTATCTACCCATAAATAATATCAAACCATAAAATAGATAGAAATCATAATAAAATCTCTTCCCTTAAGGGTTACATCAACTGAATCATAAATAAATCCCAGGTTACTCTAACCTTAAAATATCTGTGCGGAATTCTAAACAAATAAGTCTTAACATCAACATAACTCAAGTCTTAAACAAATACATCAGTTAATAAATAACAGGTCTTCACCATTTGCTAACTTTGCCCTTGCCCTTACTAGTGGAGGGTTCATCGCTTCTTTCATTCTTAACTGCAATGTTATTATTAAGCAAGAGTGAGCACAAATGCCCACAAGTATAAAAAAAATGAAACAACAGTATAATAACATGCGAATAATCAACGACATCTGAATAAAGCTCAACTTTTGAATCAAGAATAAATAACATGAATCAAAAGAATACTGAGGGTCATAAGACCTTGAACTATGTCCTAGGTTAACAAGGGTTATACTTGAAACCTTTAACAGTCATAAGACTATAGACTTTCTTCTCGTACTTAGGGGGATCAGCCCTTAGTACCATACTGTGCACAATATCTTAACGCTAAAGCGTAAATAATTCCCTATACAGGGTTGTTCATCTCAGTTTGACATTCGAGTCCGCACCAAAGGAAGTTTGGTTTGGATAATTCATCAAGGGTTCTGAAATTTAGAATGCTCATCAACTATGGACTAGTTGAATCAATAAGGTTCACTAGTCTAATAAGGTTCAACAATAATTGATATTCGATTTGAATAATAACTTCAAAAGTATACAATAGGACAATTATTGTATAACTGAATCATGCTTTGGAAAGATAATTAATCTTTAATATCATGCTTGAACTTGAATAATAACAAGGATAATTTATTCAAGGTAAATAATAAACTTGAACAATAATGACAAGTAGGGTTAGGGAAACTTGCTCAACATAAAAGTAACGTTTAAGTTTAAATAAACTTGCTCAATAGAATGGAGTTAGGGATATGATACTTGCCTCGTGCGTAGATTACACTTTAACTAAGCACGTTCTTTGAATTAAATCCTACATACCATTCATATACACAATACCAGTTAATTATAAATTAACTAATCAATATAAACTCATTCTCGTTGTCTACTTTAATTATTGACTAAACTTAGTCAAATTATCACGTTGTCACATAATTTATACTTCATGAATTATCAAACTAATTATGTATTTAATAATTCAATTCACATATAATATTTTATTACATGTTAAACAACTATTTTATCATCTCATAATACCTCTAACATGATTACATGTTCATTACATCAATCCACTAACACTTGTTAGACTTTAACATTTTAAAAATACATTTCTGACATTTTCTGGAGAGTGGCGCTGCGGCGCCACTAATATGCTAAGGAGTCGCGCTGCGGCGCGGTGGCGCTGTGGCCGGGCCCTTGGCGCTGCGGCGCTGTGGCGCCGTGGCTCGAGTCTTGGCGCTGCGAGCGCTGTGGCGCTGCGGCGCGAGAAATCAGTTCTAGAGCTGGCGCCGCGGCGCGAGACCCCAGAAACTGAATCTCAGTTCGCGAAGAACACAGAGTTCAGCGAAATCAACACATTTTTAACACTAATTTCACCAAATCACATATACCCACATGTTATAATTCATGCATAATCATAATACAACATCTATAAAGTGATTTTAACCTATTAAAATATATAATCACATATTTAAATCATAAAAATTTAGACTGTTCTTGAAGTTCTTGAGGATTTTGAACAAAACTTATAATTTAACACTACGGATTCGTTATAAGGCCAAATCCGTTCGTTTAAAGCTTGATCACTTCGTATTAACATGCTCAATAATATAAGGGTGTAAATTTTAGGGATAATATATAATCAATACATCAATTATCACATATAAGGCCATATGACCATATCACGTACTCTGTTTATTTTAAAATAACAAGTCATCAGATTACTACATGTTTTCATGAACTTGATGATATGAAATCATGTAATATATATATAAAACATGTTATGCTATTCTTACTATCACATAAATCCATATAATAGTACAATTCCCAAATCACAGAGATTAACAGAAGTTTTGAAAGCCATTTTTATAAAACTTGAATACGTGAAATAGAAATTTGGGGAGAGAATTACCCAGAGTATAATTAATGGGAGAGATGATCTTTTCTCAACACCAAGCAACTCTCACACAATTTTTCTCAAAGTTCTCAAACTCTCTCTATGATTTCTCTTATCAGACTTAGAAAAATGTTTGAAGAAAAGAATACGTATAATAAAAGAAGAGAAAACGGACGCGCAATTGGCCAGTTAACCCAGTCATGGGCAACTGCTAGTAACCACTACTAAAGCCATGTTTGGCTAGCAACTAGACACAAAACTCTTTATTTTAATAAACCCTTTTATCATATAGTTTGAAAATGTCACACCCAATTCATAAACTAAACTCATATCTTATTTAATTTAACATAAATAAAATATAATAATTTCTCATAATTTCACATAGTCACATAATTAATTATCCCATTAAGAAATAATGTCAATTTATTAAATCTCTAGTTAATAATTAAATTAATTAAAGTAACATCATGCTTAATTAAATAATTCATTTAATTCAATAAGCTCACATAATCACATACTTTGAATATTAAAAATTCTCTACATTAATTTAATAAATGTAACACATATAATTAAATTAATCTACCACAATTGCATCAATTAATTATTAAATCTAATAATTAATTCCTTGAAAAATATTTATTTAATTCAATAAATATTTAAAATTAATTTACAAAATTCTCGTTCGTCACATCTTTCCCCCCTTAAAAGGATTCTGTCCCCAGAATCACGACTCAATAATTTCGACCCGTTACATTCTCCCCCCTTACCAAGATTCTGTCCCCAGAATCGCTTACAAATAATTAAGTAAATAAATGAGGGTAATTCTTCATCATATTCTCTTCAAGTTCCCACGTAGCTTCTTCAGCGTTGTGGTTCCTCCAAATTACCTTAACAGAAGGTATTACTTTATTTCTGAGAACTTGTTCTTTTCGATCGACAATTTGGACAGGAATTTCTTCATAAGATAAGTCTTTCTCAAAATGCAGGGGTTCGTATTCAATTACATGCTTGTAATCAGGTTTGTAAGGTCGTAACACAGAAACATGGAAGACGTTGTGGATATTCTCGAGTGCTGGAGGTAAGGCTACCTCGTACGTAACTTCTCCAATTCTTTGCAGTACTTCAAAGGGTCCAATAAATCTTGGGCTCAATTTTCCTTTCTTCCCAAACCTTCCAGGGAGAGATCTTCCCTTTCCAGGGAGAGATCTTCAAGAAAACATAACTACCTGGCTTAAACTCGATACTTTTACGATGTGGATCAGCGTATTTCTTCTGTCGATCTTGAGCTGCTACCAGTCGTGCTCGGATCACTTTGACTATTTCTGCCATCTGCTGTATCAATTTTGGCCCTAGCAATTGTCTTTCACCAACTTCATCCCAATAAAGCGGAGTTCTGCACTTTCTGCCGTATAACGCTTCGTAAGGCGGCATACCAATACTAGAGTGGTAACTGTTGTTGTAGTCGAACTCTACTAATGGTAGGTGATCATCCCAATTTCCTTTGAAGTCCATTACACAGGCTCGTAACATATCTTCCAGTGTTTGAATCGTTCGTTCGCTCTGTCCGTCTGTTTGAGGGTGGTAAGCTGTACTCATTCGCAGTTGTGTACCCATGCATTCTTGAAGACGTTTCCAGAAATTTGATGTGAAGCGCGGATCCCTATCGGAAACAATAGACACCGGTACTCCGTGCCTCGAAACAATCTCTTTCACATATAATCTTGCCAACTGATCTAAGTTAAATCTGATTTTGATAGGAAGGAAGTGCGCGGATTTCGTCAGTCGGTCAACGATAACCCATACTGCGTCGTAGCCTTTCTGAGTCGTCGGAAGGCCAACCACGAAGTCCATCGTAATATGTTCCCATTTCTATTCTGGGATCTCCAACGGTTGTAGCAATCCACTCGGTCTCTGATGTTCTGCTTTAACTTTCTGACATGTCAGGCATTTGGCAACACATTCTGCAACATCACGTTTCAAATTCGGCCACCAGAAATGTTGTCGAAGATTTTGGTACATTTTTGTACTACCAGGGTGAATCGAATATCTTGAACTATGAGCCTCACTCAAAATTTCTTTCTTAATTTCTTGTACCGGCGGAACCCAAATTCTGCTTTCAAATCTCAATATTCCTTCCTTATCCATCTTAAATCTTGGTTCGGTTCCTTCAGATATCTTCGATGTTACCTTTTTGCATTCATCATCCTGAAGCTGAGCCTCCTTCACTCTATCTAGTAGAGTTGTACCAGATTGCATCTGAAATAGCTTCTCATCAATCTCCATAGGATACTTCACTTCTAACTCCAGTTTCTCCATATCTGCAATTAGCTCCTGCTGAGCAGTCAACATCATCAATTTCTCACGACCCTTTCTACTTAAGGCGTCGGCAACCACATTAGCCTTACCCGGATGGTATAAAATGTCACAGTCATAATCCTTGATTAATTTCAACCATCTTCTTTGACGCATATTCAAATATTTCTGTGTAAAAATATATTTCAGACTCTTGTGGTCCGTATATATTTCACACTTCTCCCCGTATAGATAGTGCCTCCAAATTTTCAAAGCAAAAACAACTGCAGCTAACTCCAAATCATAGGTTGGGTAACCCTTCTCGTAATCCTTCAACTGCCGTGATACATACGCAATGACTTTGCCATTTTGCATCAGCACACAGCCAAGTCCTTTATGCGACGCATCGCTAAAAACAACAAAATTTCCTGTATCATCCGGAAGAGATAACACAGGCGCTGTACTCAACCTCTTCTTTAATTCTTGAAAACTCTCCTCACACTTCTCCGTCCAAACAAATTTCACAGCTTTTCGAGTTAAATTCGTTAACAGAGTTGCGATCTTAGAAAAATCTTGTATGAATCTTCTATAAAATCCTGCTAATCCAAGAAAACTTCTTACTTCTGACGGCGTTCTCGGCTGATCCCAGTTAATCACAGCTTCTACTTTGGATGGATCTACTGAAATTCCATCTTTATCGATTACGTGACCAAGAAATTGTACTCTCTCGATCCATAATTCGCATTTCAAAAATTTAGCATACAACTTCTCCCTTCTCAATACTTCCAACGTTAACCTCAAGTGTTCTTCATGTTCCTCTTTGGTTTTGGAATATACCAAAATGTCGTCTATAAATACCACCACGAATTTGTCCAAAAACGGCTTGAATACACCATTCATTAGTCCCATAAATGCTGCAGGAGCATTCGTAAGACCAAACGACATTACTAAAAACTCATAATGACCATATCGCGTTCAGAACGCTGTCTTCGGTACATCCTCTGGCCTCACCTTCAGTTGGTGATAACCACTCCTCAAGTCAATCTTGGAAAAGTATTTTGCTCCCTTCAATTGATCAAACAGATCATCGATCCTCGTTAATGGATATTTGTTCTTAATCGTGACCTTATTTAATTCTCTATAGTCAATGCAGAGCCTCATCGATCTGTCCTTCTTTTTCACGAACAACACCGGCGCTCCCCACGGCGATACGCTCGGTTGAATGTACTTTTTGTCCAACAATTCTTGTAGTTGTACCATTAATTCCTTCATCTCTACTGGCGCCATTCGGTATGGTGCCTTCGATATTGGAGCAGTTCCAGGCGCCAAATCAATCACAAAGTCTACTTCTCTATCTGGTGGAAGTCCTGGCAAATCGTCTGGAAATACATCGACGAAGTCCCTCACAATCGGTATCTCTTCTACTTTCGGATTCTCCTTTCGACTATCGACTATGTAAGCTAAATATCCTATACAGCCTTGTCTTAATAACTTCCTGGCCTGCAACATCGTCAGACAACTCGCTTGTCTAGGCGACTTGCTACCATAAAACACAACCTTTGACGGTGTCATAAGGTTAATACGCTTCTTTTGACAGTCAATTACAGCCCCATAATTGGATAGCCAATCCATACCCAATATAACGTCGAATTCCCCCAATCGAATAGGGATAAGATCTACGTTCATGATATTACCCTTAATATCCACTCTACAATTCTTATATACATGCTTAACAGAAATTATCTCTCTATTCGCAATTTCTATAATCATGGGATATTCCAATTCATCCTTAAGCAAATCTAAACTATAAGCAAAGTCATCGGATATAAAGGAACAAGTAGCACCCGAATCAAATAAAATGTAAGCATTAATTTCATTGATCGGAATGATACCTGACACCACCTCACGAGACTGGATTGCGTCCTGCACCGTCATATTGAAAGTTCTGGCGGTTGGTCGGTTTGTTGCAGGTGGTCCGGTGATGGTTAAAGTATTTCCACTACTATTTCCCCGGTTTTCTCCTTGTCCTGATCCTCCCGATCCCTTCTTGGGACAGTCTCTTGCTAAATGATCTTTCGAACCACAGTTGAAACAAGCACCCTTCTTTGGGTTTGGACAATTTGGTGCTATGTGGCCTTCCTGACCACAATTGTAGCACACTCTCTTTCCCTTCAAACAAACTCCTAGATGTGCCTTGCCGCAAGTCGGACATGCTTCTATCTTCTTTTTCTGTCCTCCGTGTTGACTTCCAGCTGTCGAGTTATCCGTCCACTTCCTCTTCTGATTATTATTATTCCCAGTATTACTTCCACCAGCCTTGTTATTACCTTCATTCTCACTCTTTTTCTTTTTCTGTTCTTGGTTGTACTTAGTCACTGCATCACTTCCTCCTTCCGTGAGAATGGCCTTTTCTAAAACTCCCGCAAACGTGTTAAGTTGAAACATTGATACCTTGCTGTATACCCAAGGCTTCAGTCCTTGTTCGAATCGTCTGGCTTTCCTCTCGTCAGTGTGTACTTGATACGGGGCAAACCTTGCCAACACATCGAATTTAGCCGCGTATTCAGGCACGCTCATGTTTCCTTATTTCAGTTCCAGAAATTTCACCTCCATCTGATTCTGCGAACTAGCTGGGAAATACATTTCGAAAAACATCTCTTTGAATCTCTCCCACGTAATTACACCTTCACCCCCTCGCATCTTGTTTGCCTGCCACCAGTAGCTAGCCTCAGACTTCAGCATAAATATTGCAAAAACGGTCTTCTGATCTTCTCGAACCCTAGCAACGTCGAAAACCTTCTCCATTTCCATCACCCACGTTTGAGCCTCGATCGGGTTTCTGGAACCTTTGAACTCTGGAGGTCCCACCGCCTTAAAATCTTTAAACGTTGTGCTAGGTGGAGCTTGCGGTTGGTTATTCATGACTCCAGTTAGTAAATTAACTAGCTGTTGAACTGGATTAACGTTGGCATTATTGTTATTATTGGTTGACTCTTCCTGAGCCGGTTGACGTTGTTGTCTTCTCCTTGGCGGCATTTTTCTGTTAAATAAACGTTTATTAGAACTTTATTTATTTCTCTACATAGTTAAGACATTACTCAACAATTTAACATATCACTTAACACATCATCTCAAACAACTTGATATCTTTTCATTCAAATAAAAAAAAAAATAAAAATTTAACATTAAACTATAGCATACTGCTATTTACATCGTCTATCCTGGAATAAAGAATCCACAGGATTTAAAACATTCAAATATTAACATATTCCTTAGTTCATAAACACATCGGAATTTACATAAAACTATATAAGTCTTTCACATAAATAAACAGATTCTATTCCTGTCTTCCAAGGTGCTCAATAGCCTTGCCACGCTCCTCATTCATGATACGAGACATCGTCCTGCGATCCAACATATACGATGGAAGTCCTTCAAACTGAATGGGGTACCTTAACACTCGCTCTTGAACCTCATCCATCGCATGATTAAGTGTGGCGTACGTGTCTTCAAGCTTTGCCTTCTTTGCACGACTATCATTTTCTGCACGATCTGCTCGATGTGATTCTCTTACCCATCCTTCCTCTGCTATTTTCAGTCTTCCGGAGGTTTCCTTCAGTTCCTTCTTCAGTTTCTCTATCTCCTCGGTCTTATCTTCGGTTTGACCCTTCTCATGAACCAGATCCCACTCCACGTTTCCTAAACGTGTATGAAGGGTCACAATCTCTCTATCCTTCTCCTCTAAAGTAGATTGCTAAACAGTCGCTCGCTCAGTCAATTCCTGAACCTCATCTTGTAACTCCACATTACGATCATATAGTGTGTCATACATCTCAGCATCAACAGTGTACCGTGGTAGCTCCTCTTCTTCTTCCTCCTCGTCAAACTCCTCCTCAGGACCCTCCTCAGGATCAATCTCAGGTTCATGCTCCTGACCAACAACAGTGATCAATGGAGATGAAACCCTCTGCACCAGCTGCTCCCTAACGACATGAATGTCTCGGGGCTCCTCCTCAGTCGGTCCTACAAGTACACGAGATCCCTCCTCTGTAGGTACTATAGGTAAATGGGGTCCCTCCTCAGCTTGACTAGCTTCTCCAACATTCGTCATCCTGACAACAAAATTTTAAGTTTTAGTTCCTAAGTCGTACTAACGAGCACATAAATTAACACATAGACACATAATGTATTTTATTATCTTCAATGAATTACCAAAAATTCATTTCTTAAAACTCGATAAGAGTTTTCAATTTCTATCTTCTTCTATAAGGCTACTACCTAAGGTTGTTTCCCCCACCTAAGATTCATAACCTACAGCTCTGATACCAACTTGTGACACCCCCAAATCCGGGTACTTCGATTCCACGGGATTTGGTGTTCACTGTACAAGCATCATCTATCTATCTACCCATAAATAATATCAAACCATACAATAGATAGAAATCATAATAAAATCTCTTCCCTTAAGGGTTACATCAACTGAATCATAAATAAATCCCAGGTTACTCTAACCTTAAAATATCTGTGCGGATTTCTAAACAAATAAGTCTTAACATCAACATAACTCAAGTCTTAAACAAATACATCAGTTAATAAATAACAGGTCTTCATCATTTGCTAACTTTGCCCTTGCTCTTACTAGTGGAGGGTTCATCGCTTCTTTCATTCTTAACTGCAATGTTATTATTAAGCAAGAGTGAGCACAAATGCCCACAAGTATAAAAAAATGAAACAACAGTATAATAACATGCGAATAATCAACGACATCTGAATAAAGCTCAACTTTTGAATCAAGAATAAATAACATGAATCAAAAGAATACTGAGGGTCATAAGACCTTGAACTATGTCCTAGGTTAACAAGGGTTATACTTGAAACCTTTAACATTCATAAGACTATGGACCTTCTTCTCGTACTTAGGGGGATCAGCCCTTAGTACCATACTGTGCACAATATCTTAACGCTAAAGCGTAAATAATCCCCTATACAGGGTTGTTCATCTTAATTTGACATTCGAGTCCGCACCAAAGGAAGTTTGGTTTGGATAATTCATCAAGGGTTCTGAAATTTAGAACGCTCATCAACTATGGACTAGTTGAATCAATAAGGTTCACTAGTCTAATAAGGTTCAACAATAATTGATATTCGATTTGAATAATAACCTCAAAAGTATACAATAAGACAATTATTGTATAACTGAATCATGCTTTGGAAAGATAATTAATCTTTAATATCATGCTTGAACTTGAATAATAACAAGGATAATTTATTCATGGTAAATAATAAACTTGAACAATAATGACAAGTAGGGTTAGGGAAACTTGCTCAACATAAAAGTAACGTTTAAGTTTAAATAAACTTGCTCAATAGAATGGAGTTAGGGATAGGATACTTGCCTCGTGCGTAGATTACACTTTAACTAAGCACGTTCTTTGAATTAAATCCTACATACCATTCATATACACAATACCAGTTAATTATAAATTAACTAATCAATAAAAACTCATTCTCGTTGTCTACTTTAATTATTGACTAAACTTAGTCAAATTATCACGTTGTCACATAATTTATACTTCATGAATTATCAAACTAATTATGTATTTAATAATTCAATTCACATATAATATTTTATTACATGTTAAACAACTATTTTATCATCTCATAATACCTCTAACATGATTACATGTTCATTACATCAATCCACTAACACTTGTTAGACTTTAACATTTTAAAAATACATTTCTGACATTTTCTGGAGAGTGGCGCTGCGGCGCCACTAATATGCTAAGGAGTCGCGCTGCGGCGCGGTGGTGCTGTGGCCGGGCCTTTGGCGCTGCGGCGCCGTGGCGCCGTGGCTCGAGTCTTGGCGCTGCGAGCGCTGTGGCGCTGCGGCGCGAGAAATCAGTTCTAGAGCTGGCGCCGCGGCGCGAGACCCCAGAAACTGAATCTCAGTTCGCGAAGAACACAGAGTTCAGCGAAATCAACACATTTTTAACACTAATTTCACCAAATCACATATACCCACATGTTATAATTCATGCATAATCATAATACAACATCTATAAAGTGATTTTAACCTATTAAAACATATAATCACATATTTAAATCATAAAAATTTAGACTGTTCTTGAAGTTCTTGAGGATTTTGAACAAAACTTATAATTTAACACTACGGATTCGTTATAAGGCCAAATCCGTTCGTTTAAAGCTTGATCACTTCGTATTAACATGCTCAATAATATAAGGGTGTAAATTTTAGGGATAATATATAATCAATACATCAATTATCACATATAAGGCCATATGGCCATATCACGTACTCTATTTATTTTGAAATAACAAGTCATCAGATTACTACATGTTTTCATGAACTTGATGATATGAAATCATGTAATATATATATATAAAACATGTTATGCTATTCTTACTATCACATAAATCCATATAATAGTACAATTCCCAAATCACAGAGATTAACAGAAGTTTTGAAAGCCATTTTTATAAAACTTGAATACGTGAAATAGAAATTTGGGGAGAGAATTACCCAGAGTATAATTAATGGGAGAGATGATCTTTTCTTAACACCAAGCAACTCTCACACAATTATTCTCAATGTTCTCAAACTCTCTCTATGATTTCTCTTATCAGACTTAGAAAAATGTTTGAAGAAAAGAATACGTATAATAAAAGAAGAGAAAACGGACGCGCAATTGGCCAGTTAACGCAGTCATGGGCAACTGCTAGTAACCACTACTAAAGCCATGTTTGGCTAGCAACTAGACACAAAACTCTTTATTTTAATAAACCCTTTTATCATATAGTTTGAAAATGTCACACCCAATTCATAAACTAAACTCATATCTTATTTAATTTAACATAAATAAAATATAATAATTTCTCATAATTTCACATAGTCACATAATTAATTATCCCATTAATAAATAATGTCAATTTATTAAATCTCTAATTAATAATTAAATTAATTAAAGTAACATCATGCTTAATTAAATAATTCATTTAATTCAATAAGCTCACATAATCACATACTTTGAATATTAAAAATTCTCTACATTAATTTAATAAATGTAACACATATAATTAAATTAATCTACCACAATTGCATCAATTAATTATTAAATCTAATAATTAATTCCTTGAAAAATATTTATTTAATTCAATAAATATTTAAAATTAATTTACAAAATTCTCGTTCGTCACATGTTTTGTAATGAATCTGTAGTATTACATGTTGTCCACACACTGAAGGCTTAATATCATTAATACATCAACAGAATTGCAAGTTATGGAAGCCAAAAATGAACAGGTCTAACTGTTCTTCATTTCTGGGTAACCTAGAAAATGAAGAACAGGTCTGACAGTCCCTTTCAAGGCTTAGATCTCGTTGGTTATATGTGTTATGAACTTGGTTGTTGTTGGATATTGCATTAACTTTACACGATTTGACCAATAACATATCTAGAAACATATGACACAGTTCACAATTCTTGGTCAAACAAAGCATTTCGAGACTGTGTATGATTTTCTAGGTTTGCATGATGAACACGAATAACACCTATAGCGACGGTTCTGTCACTATAGGTGGTCTTTAGCGACAATTTCTATATAAAAATTATATTTTTATTAAATAATTATAGAAAATTAGTTTTTAATTATTCAAAATACAAAATAAATTATAAAAAATTATTTTAAGGTCTGAAAATTTGTTTTTAATTATATTTCATAAATATTTAATATTTTTAAAATATTAGAGGTATTTAATTTATTTAATTATTATATTAAATAAATTATTTAAAAATAATTTTAATACTTGAAAAATCATTAATAAATTAATATTAATGATAATTGATTTATTTATTAAATGAATTAAATAAATTAATTAAAAATAATTTTATTATATGAAAATCTATTTTAAATAATAATAAGGTATTTAAAAATATTTTAAGTTATAAAATATAACTTTCAATATTTATAGGTAAATTTCATTAATTAATTATTATTAATGATATTAAATTTATTTAATAATTATATTCAATAAGTTAGTTTAAAAATGATTTTAATACTTGAAAATTTATTAATAAATTAATATTATTGATAATTAATTTATTTACTAAATGAATTAAATAAATTAATTAAAAATAATTTTATTATATGAAAAATCATTTTAAATAATAATAAGGTATTTAAAAATATTTTAAGTTATAAAATATAACTTTCAATATTTATAGGTAAATTTCATTAATTAATTATTATTAATGATATTAAATTTATTTAATAATTATATTCAATAAGTTAGTTTAAAAATGATTTTAATATTAGAAAAATTATTTTAAATGAAAATAAAGTGTTTAAAGATATTTTAAGTTATAAAATATAACTTTTAATATTTAAAGAATAATTTCATTAATAATTTAATATTAATGATATTAATTTAATATTAAATGATATTAAATTTATTTAATAATTATATTAAATAAATAGTTTAAAAATGATTTTATTAATTTAAAAATCATTTAAAAAGAATATAAATGAATTAAAAATATTTTAAGTTATAATTAATGACTTTTAATATTTTGATAAATAGTACATTAATATTTAAATATTAATGATAATTAATTAAAAATGATTTTAATTATTTTAAAAATCATTTAAAGGTAATATAAATACTTTAAAAATATTCTAAGTTATTATAAATAACTTTAATATTTTGGCAATGGTTTCATTAATAGTTTAATATTAATTAAATATTAATGATAATAGAATTGTTTGATATTTAAATCATTTAAGAATGATTCCGATGTTTGAAAATTCATGATAAATTATAATAAATGTTTAAAAATAATATGACTAATAATTACAGATATTGAGTTACAGAATAGAGTCTTAGACTCGATAATTACCCGATAAAGTAGTCGGTACATATTTCAGAAATTGATCTGGACTTAGATAATTTGACTTGATGAATGTTTATTTGTGATTCAATAGTTGTTAAACATATGTGACAATGTGATTAGGTTATGGGCTAACTGTGAAATGCAGTACTATGTGTTGTAGTATATTGTTCTAATCGAATGAATGATCTGATTAATGATAGGTCGTGAGATAAAAGATAGAACTAAGTTCCAAATTATAAGCAGCGTATCAAGCAAGTATCTTACCTTTGTATTTTCTCTATGCAATGGACATGAGTAAGAATATTTTTAAATTATTTTATTACTATACAGATTATTAACTCTATATCATATACGCACATTGATTATCAACATGTTAGTATATGGTAATTCAGATATATATATATATATATATATATATATATATATATATATATATATATATATATATATATATATATATTCTGTTCGTTAATTTCTATAAATGATTATACAAGTGTCCCCACTTAGATAATTATTGTATTTAATCACATGTTGATACACCTTTGTCAATTATCCGTATATATAAATGTTGAATCATAGATTATTATTGAACAGATAAAACCTTATAGTCTGTAGAACTAATGTAATACTACAAGATACACTAACAATTAAGGTCATATCATGCATTAAATGAAAGATCTAAGCTAACCAAAACACTTTTAGAGCTATTCTTCATTTCTCGGTTTGCCCAGAAATGAAGAACAGTTCGACTGTTCACCTTTGAGCTCCCACTACATGATGATCGTGCAACATTTTTGTGATCTAAAAGTTCAAGGTTGTAGACCACATGTAACTAAATAGATCTATTACAAAACATCACTAAAACAACAACACAACAAGAAGATATAATCTGGTCAAACTATGCCAGAGAAACTGTTCTTCATGAATCTGGGTTTTCCCAGAAACTCATAAGGCTGGTGGTCAACCCTATTTTGACCACCCATATCATTGATCATGTAACAGATCTGGTTGTTCTATGGGTTTTAAGATGTAGTATCCGTGTCAAACTACAAGTCTATAACAACAACATGGCCTACAAAATTACAAGGAACAAGATCAGAGGCCATCAAAATGTCTGTCAGACTTTCTGGGCAAATTTTGGGCTTCAAGAACAGCTAGTCAATGCCGGTCAACCCACTTTGACCTTAAATAACTTTTAATCTATAACAGATATGACCATGATTCAAGTTGCCAATTAAATATCTCCTAACAGACTACAAGTACAAACTTTCAAAACACAAAAACACATAACCGATTGAGATCTATAGGGACTGGCATTCACTGTCAGACCCTTATTTTTATAATTTCCAAATTTTTAAAAAACATAATTTTGAACACTTTGATATTATGGATCTAACAAATACCAACCCAGATCAACTATATGGACTACAAATAACATATTTTAACAATAAATCATAACATCTAACACAAGATCAAAAGTCAAATTTCTAAATTAGGTTTTACCTCCTTATGATCAAATTCTGATTTCTATGCTTCTGATTTGATGTTAGTGTTCGTGCGGCTTGATTGGGGACTGATCTAGCAAGGAAATTTCGGAGGTTTGGTCATGAGAGAGTATGGCTAGGTATTTGTGAACAAATTAGGCCAAGATGAGGATTTTCTCTCTCTTAAATTATGTAATGAATTGATACAATTAATTTGTAATGGCTGATGTGCTGTTAATCTAGCTGCTAGGTTGATAAGGTAGGGTGGCTGTAGATTTGCAAAGATTTGTTAGCCAATAATTCAACTAATGGGACAAAAAGGGTATTTTAGTAATTTCATTTTAATCTCAAGGGTATTCTTGTTCAAGGTGCTTGAATCTAGGATTTAATCACTAGATTTTAAGCCTTAAAATTTCCCAAATAATTTCTAGGGATTGAAAAATTAAAATTGAAGTGTAATAAAATTTTAATTACACACACTAATTTAAAATTAGGGTTTTTAATAGAAAATTAGGGTTTTTAAATTAGGGTTCCTTAATATTATTAGGGTTCTCAAATTAACAATTAGGGTTTCCTAATTATCATTATAATTTATAAAAATAATAATGAGGGTTTCTAATTTTAGCAAATTCGGATTTTTAAATAATAATTAGGGTTTCTCCTAATTACAAAAATTCTATAATACACAGTAAAATTCATATAACACAATTACTATTCAGTCTTAAACTCATAACTGAGTTTAACAATTAGGGTTTAATAACACGATATGAGGTTTACCATATTTGACCAATCATTATCAGTCTACACATATACAGTACATATTTATAGCACTAAAAAAATCAAAATATAGTTAATATTATATTATTATTCTCATCATTAAGATAAAATAAAAAAATATTTATATGAAAAACATCTGGTTATTACATATCTAGTCAAATTATCTAAGTCTAGATTAATTTTTGAAATATTTCGGTGTACCGACGGTTTTATCGGGTAATTATTGAGTCTAAAACTCTATTCTGTAATTTAATAAATGTAAATATCACTTATATTATTTTTCATAGCCTTATAATAATTTTTAAATAATTATTATAATTTATCATGATCTTTCAAACACTGGAAACATTTTTAAATGATTTAAATATTAAATAAATCTATTATCATTAATATTAAATTATTAATAAAACTATTGCCAAAATATTTAAAGTTATTTATAATAACTCATAGTATTTTTAAAACATTTTTATTACCCATAAATGATTTTTAAAGTAATTAAAATTATTTTTAAATAATTTTCATTAATATTTAAGTATTAATGTATTATTTATCAAATTATTAAAAGTCATTAATTATAACTTGAAATATTTTTAATTCATTTATTTACCTTTTAAATGATTTTTTAAAATCAATAAAACCATTTTGGAATTATTTATTTAATATTATTATTAAATAACTCTAACATCATTTAATATTAAATTATTAATGAATTTTACCTTTAAATATCAAAAGTTATTTTTTATAACTTAAAATATTTTTAAACTATTTATTTTCATTTAAAATGATTTTTCTAATATTAAAATCATTTTAATTAAATTATTTAATATAATTGTTAAATAAATCTAATATCATTAATATTAAATAATTAATGAAATTTGTCTTAAAACATTAAAAGTTATATTTTATTACTTAAAATCCTTTTAAATACCTTTTTATCATTTAAAATGATTTTTAATATAATAAAATTATTTTTAATCAATTTATTTAATATATTTATTAAATAAATTAATTATTAATAATATCCAAATAAATATTAATATTTATAAAAAATATGTCAAATTATCAAAAGTTAATTTTTATAACTTAAAATAATTTTTTAAACTATTTTTAGAATTTTTAATAATTAATTTCTATTTTTAAATAAATTTTGGAAAATAAATTAATTAAAATAAATAAAACTGTCGCTATAGCCTTTAGCGACAAAATCTGTCGTCTTAGGTGTTTTTGAGGCTCAAGAACACTCATACGCCAGTTTCGAGGTAGCTAGTTTGACCGTGAAATATGAACTGAGTAATGTGTTTCTAGGCATGTTATTGGTCAGATCTTGTAAACATAGTGTAATACTACAAGGTGCAACAACCAGCTTGATCAAACATCATAAAACCAACAAGATCTAAGCATGCAAAGTGGTTGTCAGAGTTGTTCTTCATTTCTGGGTTACCCAAAAATGAAGAACAGTTCGTGAGGCCTGCTTTGAGCTTCCACAACTTTCTGTTTATGTAATGTTTGTGTGATCTAATGGGTGAAGTGTGTAGCCATCATGACAAGGAAGAGATCTATCATCTAAAGCACATATAACAATAACAGAATCAACCGTTAAGATCCAGTCAAACCATGTCAGAGACCGTGTTCATATGTTTTCTACCCAGAAAACAGAAAACATGGTCAAGCTGCCTGGTTTGACCGTCCATTAAATCTAACATGTTTAATGTTAATGTGATCTAAAGACACTATAATGTAGTATAAACAACATATTACAACTTAGATGCATGAACCTTAACAAAACATCAAACCACTGTCAGATCCAAGCTCTTGAAGATCTTGTCAGAGCTTTCTGGGCACGTTCTGGGTTACCCAGAACTTGTTCAGTCATGGTTGGTCAACAGTGTTTGACCACCCATAACTTGCAACCTGCAACAGATATGACCCTAATTTGAGTTCCATATCAAAGATCTCATATCATACTACAAGATCAAACCATAAAACAACAAAAACACATAACATACAAAGATCTATAAGCCTTGACATTCGGTTGTCAGACACTAATTCCAGTTTTTCCTGATTTTGAAAAATGACAAATTCAAGCCTATAGATGTTATGGATCCAACATCTATCAACCCCAGATCACCAATATACACGACATACAACATGTTTAATACAAAAAAACTAACATCTAACATAAGATCAAAAGTCAGATTTTGTTTAGGGTTTATACCTCACTATGAACAAATTCTGATTTCTTGGCTACTTATTTGTTATGTGTGTTAGTGGGGCTTGATTTGGGAACTGAAACACCTTAGGATTTCGTGGGTTTTAGAGAGAGAAGGTCTAGGTTGAGTATTTGTGCAAAAATGATCAAGAATATGAACTTTTCTCTCTCTTGGATCTATATATAATATGTGGTAATGTGTTGGCTGATCAAATTGGTTGCTTGCTGGAGTTTTAATTAGTCACATGGCTGGTCTTGGAGTAGTTCACCAACTAAAGTTTTGGCCAAACTTACAAGTTAACTACTAAAGAATTGAAAAAGGATAGTTTGGTCATTTTGATCATGATTTTAATGGCCATTTGGCAACTTGGCAAACCCTTAGGGTTTGTCCCTTAGTGTTTAACCCTAAGGTTTTGCACAAAATTTGCAGGATTTCTAATTAAGAAAAAATAATAATTTTTAGTTTCTAAAATTCCAAATTAGGGTTTCTTAATTAGATTAGGTTATCTAATTACATAAAACATGAAAATTAGGTTTAAGGTCCACTAATTAACATTAAACATTCTAATTTAGCAATTAGAGTTTTCCAATTTGACAATTAGGGTTCCAAATATAGAAATTAGGGTTTATAAATATTAATCAGGATTTTCAAAAATTAGGGTTTCCCTAATTAAGGTTAATGTCTATAACTACGGTCGTTAATCACATTATCGCGATTACATAACAATCTTGTACTTTAATTTGAGTTTCAAATTAGGGTTTAGCACATTAAAATAAAAATTTTCTACTGTCACCCAATAATTGACCAATTATCAGTCTATGTAAACACAGTACATATTTATAATACTGAATTAAAAATTAATATTATATTAATATCCTCATCCCTTATTCCAATTCCAGATTTAGGGTTTGGATTCCATATCTGAGTTATCTTGCATATAAATACCATTATTAATTAAATTAAAATAATTAACTTAACTAATTTAAAAACATTCATATAATAAATTATTTATTATAATAATACTAATAATCATTTCATATATTATTTAAATAATATAATAATCATATTTTAATGAAAAATAATTAATAAAACATTTCTACTATAAAATTAATTATTATAAGAATACACTTTATAGTGATCAATAATTCTAAAATAAAATAATTTGTAATTATTCAGATAATAAATAAATTTTTATTTATCACAAATATATATATATATATATATATATATATATATATATATATATATATATATATATATACACACACACACATTACCTGGCACATTATCTTACCTTTAAAATAAAAAAAACATTATATGTAAAAATCCTTATTTATTTATATAGAAAATATTGGGTTATTACATTATCA
Source organism: Panax notoginseng (assembly GCA_016801055.1). Lineage (NCBI taxonomy): Eukaryota > Viridiplantae > Streptophyta > Magnoliopsida > Apiales > Araliaceae > Panax > Panax notoginseng. Next base: position 81,011,566 of record CM029020.1, read on the forward strand.
CTAGTTACAGACTGTGCTTCGATGAGTTCAAGAAAGCTGACTCTAAATTCCATAAGATTCTGGGTCTATTGAAGAAAGCTGGTCTTGGAGAAGCTCTGGGTACCAGCACATGAATCTACCCTAAGCTGGTAAAAGAGTTCTACATAAATGGAACGGTTGAGAACGATGTCATCACCACAAGGGTCAAGGACGTGGAAATTAAACTTAAAGCTGAGGATATAAACCTAGCCCTAGGTTTCAAATAGAAAGGATTTCCATTTATAGAGGGCATTGATTTTCATGAAGGTCTAAAGAAGATGCATCACAAGAAGTTTCCGACTGTCAGAGGGTACAAAAGGAAAGAGTTCCCCCAAAGGTATGAGTTTTTGGCTGACATTGTTGGGAAATGCATATGCTGTAAGAGCTCTGGCCATGACTCCGTGAACGAAGTGTAGCTTAAGCCCATGACAGCAATCAGTTGTGGGATTTAACTCAGCTATGGAGCCATACTCATCGACTGGATCGGGAAATGGATACTCATTTCGAAGAAGTCAAAGAGCTTCGGAAAGATGCTCTACGGGCGATTTATAAGCATCATCCTACAGTCAGCATTGGGAGATAAGATTGGGGATGATGAAGGAGAATCCATCAATCCAAACAGAAGGACGACCTAGCAGCTGTTTGAGAACTGGAAAAGAAATCTAGCAGAAAATGTTAGGATGATGTCTGAGTCCAGTGGAAGAACTGATGATGCAAAGGAGGTCGGGATTTCAGGGAATATGTCAGTTCTAAAGGAAACTGAAGAAGAAGAAGAAATCAATAAGGAGGAACCCATTGTTTTGGTCAAAAAAGTAAGGGCAAGAGAAAAATGAAGGTTCAAATGGCAGATGAGCCTCAAGGTTAAACTACTAATGCACCTCAAGAGTTTTCTGGCATTGAAACTCTGAGGAATTTGAAGAGGAAAGAATAGCAGTCTGAGGAAGATGAAGACAGAGCTACCATCTCTCAGCTACTTAAGAAGGGAAAATGCAGTCACAAGTCAAAGAAGCCCTCTTTCTCTTCGATCGTAGAGTCTCTAACAATCATAGAGCCCAGACTTGATACCACTCCCGAAGAGGATGCTGCAACAGCTTCTCAGGCTGATCAACCACTCAGAGCTGAAGCTGAAGAAACTGCTGAGGCTGTGGCTCAGCCTAGAAAGCTAATAAGAAAATTGGTCAAGAAGTATATCCTTGTCAACGAAGGAATACTAAAAGAAGAAGATAGAAAGATAGCTGCTAAGAAAGGATTACCCGAAGCTGAAAAAGGGTTACCCAAAGCTGAGAAGGGGCTATCCGAAGCACGTAAAAAGAACATAGCTCAAGTTGAGGGGGAGCTGCCTGAAGTTCTTATACTAGAGAATGCTCCAGCTGAGGGGGGGCTGTTTGAAATGCAAATGAATGATTGAGTCGAGGGGGAGCCTCATAAAGTCCCTATGTCAGAAAAGGCTGCAGTTGAGGAAGAACTGCCAAGAGATCATCCTGAATCCTCCTCAGTCCCTCAAGAGATTCTAGCTTTAGAAACTATAGAAGTGGAAAGGAGTGAAGCTATGGAGGATGAAAGAGCAGAAGAACAAAGGAGTAAAGTTGATGTAATTGATGTAGTGGAAACTGCACATATAGACAAGGAAGAAGAAGAGGATGATGAAGTTGAGATTATAGTTGTGGGCTGTGATGGTTATAGGAGAGCCAACTACAATCAACTGTTCTCCTATCTACCTATGATGTCCTTTCATAGAGTCCAAATTCTCAACTCTGGGATCACATGTTCTGGACTTTCAAAGCCTATCCAGCAATCTCGGTGCTAGCTCATGGATTCCCAAGGAACCTCAACTTTGCCCAAAAGCTGATCACTAATGGTTCTTCTTCAGAAAATGGGCATAAGGTAATATCTAACCCCATATCTTTCATAGATGATCATGGTCCACCATCAACCTTCAGCCAATTCTACGAATGGCCAAGATGGTTGGAAGTAACACTTAATCCACTCAACCAATTTTCTGTTATAGAATCCCAACATTCTATAACTGATGAACCAAATGTGCCCAACTTTATCTTGATTGAATCTCCTATCATCTCTCACTCTACGATTACTGAACCAAATCCAATCGTAGAGTCACCTGCTTAAGACATAGAGTCACCTCCTCCTGAAGCTCAACCCAACATACCAACTCCTCCATCAGATATCCCTTCCACAACAACAAATGAGTACTTCAATCTGGATCTAGCTCTCTACACTATGCAATATCAATACATAAGAGCCACTCCTCCAAACAATCAGCAACTCCTTAAGCTCATATCAGATCTTCCAACCAAAACAGAGTTGTCTGAAGCATCCAGGAAGGTGACCAAGGACATACAAGAAGACCTTGAAGTTCACTCAGGCCTTGTTCACCTAAGGCTGACTCACTTGATCGATGATGCCAACACTCTCCCAAGCACCCTAAGTTCTGAGCTCATAAAGAAGCTTAGGGAGATCATAAAGGAGATGATTCAGAGTCTCAATGAAAAGGATCAAACCCACTATTAAGCTGCTAAGAAACATAAGGATGTTGTTCTTATTTTACAAAATACTTGTTGGGTAAAATCTAATTAAGCGTAACATGCAAGTATACGTGGTCAACAAGTAGTAAAGTGAAAGTAGAGTATCGTTCCCACGAGAAATTGTTTAATAAAAATCAACAAGTACTAACCCATAATCAACTCAATCTTGTTTAAACGAATGAATTTCAAATTATATAATTAATCTATTATTAAATTCCACTAGTTAAATTAAGATTACGGAGATTTAAAATCACAACTTCACTTATTGCTTCATTTAAGTTAACACACTTCTCATCAATTATTCTCTATCCTGAATTGTTAATCAAGAACACTAAAGCAGATAAAACCACCTCTCGATGCATAATACCCATACTCACTTAAATCCACAGATGATAGAATTAAGCAAGACACCCTAATTAACTAATCCACTATATCTCTATGTGAATTACAATTAGAAAGGATTTAAAGCACAAGTTCTCTATAAAATTACATATGGCATAAAGGCATATCTCTATCCTAAACACAAATTATGAATTCCATCTATGAGAAATCACAAACATATGCTATCATGATCAGATCTAAATCTAAACTTCATCTCTCGAGTTCATATAGATTATTACGGTAATTGATGGCCAATCAATTAAACAATTAAGTCCAAACAACAATAGACAATTCTCACGATAGAACATAATAATTGATAGCGAATCATATTAAAATAAACTAAACAATAAGATCCATTGTAATCTCAAACTGTTGGTCATTTTACCGATCAATATATGCGTGCAAGTATACACAGTCAACAAGTAATAAAGTGTAAGTAAAGTATCGTTCCCGCGGAGAATTAACTAATAAAGTTCACCAAGCACTAGCCCATAACCATTTCAGTCTTATTTAAACGAATGATTTGATATTTTATATTTAAACTATGAAATTAAACAAACCTAACTATTCCTAGAGTGCAACGAGATAAAGAAGACCTGAGATCATAGTTTCATCTATTGACTCATTCAAATCTACACATTTCATGTTAAGCCACACTAATTATGCCGGATTGTTAGTTAAGAACACGAAAGTAAAGTATAGCCATCTCTCAATGTACCATACACAAATCACATGTAATCCACAGTTGATAGAATACACATGAACACCCACATTACCTAAACCACTATATGTCTATGTAATTTACAAATAATTAGGGTTTAAGCCCGAGTTCTCAATTGACTACGAATGGTGCTTCGATTTATGTCTATCCTAAGCACGAATCATACATCCCAAATGCATTGTAGAACATACAATCACACACTAATAAGGTCAGATCTAAACCCATACTTCTTCTCTCAAGTCCATATGGATTATCACAGTAATTGATGGCCAATCAACTAAGCAAATAAACATTAATCTAATTAGACAATCCCATGGCAATCAATAAGGCTAACAACGAAATATATCAAAATAAACTAATCCATAGAATCCATTGCAATCTTAGAATACAGTTTAACTCATAACTGAATTAAATCTACCATCCACATATTGAACAAACATCATCAATACAATTAAGAATCAAGGAAAGAACAAGATTAGAGAATTAGAAAGCAAATTTGCATTCCTGATCCACTATTGAATCTCTAATGCCTTCCAAATGCTTCAAGTCTTCAATATAATTTAATCTAGAAAGAAACTACACTAATCTACTCTAATCTATTATTGAAATTGAAGAGAGAAAGTAACGATAGCTACGTGATCCCCCAAGGGGTGGTATATCCTTTTCACCATGAAAATACGTCTAATATATAAGCCCTCCTTCAATCCTCTTCTCAGTAACACTTTAATTTTAAAAATTAACATAAAGTCAGCAGCTTCGGTCAACTACGCACGCGGCCGCGCGCTGTTCCTTCATAATCATAGCGCGGGCGCGCGAGTATAAAGTCAGTCGGGTGATGGCGCGGGCGCGCGTGTTCCAGCTTGTTTAGCTGCGTGGCCGCGCGGCTTCTGTGTTCTGCTTCCTTGAGTTTTGCTACTGCTACTGCTTTTGTGTCCAGCTGTTTATACTTCTTCCATCAATGCTCAGTTGCTTATCTCCACTCGACTCTCGTGTCATGCCATCAATGATCTCATGCCACCTATCAACGCCAAGCTATGCCATTTCCTGCACCTTCACACCAGAGGGGTTCTCAGTACATGCAATGCAAAATAACACGAAATGCAACTAAAAACACACTAGAATGTACTTGAGATGGGCATAGTTCTTGTGAATTGATACCCAATAAGTAGGTATAAAACCCACTTATCACACACAAAGAGTTAGTTCATTGAATTAAAACTAAGAATCCACACTTGAATAAACATTAAAAGACAAAAATAAGATTAAGGAAAAGAATTGAATTTGTTGTCAGCAAATCTCCATCTTCCTCAAGCTCCTGCTCTTGATCTTAAATGGTCACTAAGTTTCTTCAATCTCCAAATCTCATAAGAACTAGTGTTTTGCTCCTAATCTACTATAATCTAATCTAATGGAATCCTCAAAACTAGCCACCCAATCCAAGTTAAAATCAAGTATTTATAGTTCTAATGAACACCCTAGTAAGTTAGGCAACTAAGAATCCTATTCTAGCTCAAATTGGATAACATAACACCCAATTTAACTCTCCCCCCGCCGACCAGCGCGCCCAACGCTGTTCCTAGGCCATTTTGGGCATTCCCCGCGCTACTGTAGCAGAAAATCTGCAGGCCCGGTGCGCCCCACGCCATTTCTGGCGCGCCCCACGCCGTTATATTTTCTACTGCAATGTCCTTTGGTAAAATAGGCATAACTTTTGATCGACTAGGAGTTACTGGGCCTGCCACCTATCATATCGAAGATATCAATGAGATCTACAACTTTCATTTTTTGAGAATTGACAAATTTTGGCGGGATTAAGATCGAAATTGTGCTTGAAGTAGATGATATGTAAATTGCAAGTAGAACAACTTTGAGCTTTGATCTTTATTGATAAAAAAGACTATAACTGTCGCATCCGAACTCCGATTGGGACTATTCAAGATGTTTCGAAAAGCTAAGAAGTAGATCTACAATAAAATCCAAGTTCCAAACCAAAAATGTGACGACCCCAAAATAGATTCATTCCATCCAACCTATTCCGAGTCGCCAAATACATGGTACAGAAAACAACTATAACTTTATTACAACAATTGTCGTGCAAAATACAACAACACATATGCTGTGAGTTTGGATACAAATATATACCAAATGTGACTCATGTTCCAACCGTGGACATCACCTCACAATAACACCTTACATAAAGGTATAGTCAAAAACTGTTTTAGAAATTAGAATCTTTGGGAAGTGCTCAAGGAAACCTTCGTACATGGGAGGCCACGCGTCTAGGTTATGATAGATATCATATGGCCACAGAATTATCCTTGGTTGACCCAATAGACCCCAAAGAAAAACGAGAAGATTACTATCATATTCTTCCCAATGGTGAGTCTTCTCTTGACTTATCATTATCTCCACTGTCTCTAATTGAGAATTATACTTCAAACAAACACCAAGATTATATAGGTAGTGCCCATAGATATACTCAGCAAGTGGATGAGCACAACCCTGTCCTATGATGACACGAGGTTGTATGTCATTAGACATCTTGTATGATAGTGACAAAACACCCTTCCAACGTTGGGTTCGCCTCACCCTATTTTCTTCACCAAATATAACTACTAAATGATGACCACCGTTCTATTCCCTTGTTACCCCCGCTCGACCCAGCTACACTCTTATTACCTGAAAGGAAATGTGAAGCAAAAGGGTGAGCACAACTAGCTCAGTAAAGAATATCATGACTAAAGATAATTAAATTATCAATAGCCTTCATCAATAATAAATCAGAGATTTAGAACATATGGTAAATGATTAAAATTTCAACCATAGTTGCAGCAGAACATGCAATCCATTAGAAGAGTCAAATAGACTATAAAGTCTATTATCTTCTCCATGTTAAAAATCCACCAACAATGTTTTATCCCTGTAACATCAATCAACAGTTCTGGTCCACAATCATATAAATAACTCATAATCATAATTATGATTCTAAATTCCTCTTCTCATCCAGGACAAAGATAATTTTCATCACTTGTCTTTACCTGAAACATCAAAGATCATGGTTATACCAAATCACAATTCTTGTTCATAATCATACTAATAATTTCATCTTTGCACTACGGGCCAAAGATATTCGTCAACAGATTATCTTTGCACTACTGGCCAAAGATATTCAACAACAGTTCATCTTTGCACTACAGGCCAAAGATATTCAACAACATATCATCTTTGCACTACAGGCCAAAGATATTCATCAATAGTTCATATTTGCACTACAGGCCAAATATATTCATCAACAGTTCATATTTGCACTACATGCCAAATATATTAATATCTCAAAGAATTATAACCATTTTAGAATTTATATAAACAATAATTATAACCATGTTGATCAATTCACCTTTGCACTTAAGCTTAAGATATTCAATTATAAATTCAATGGTCATGATCATACCAGTCACAATTCAACTTTGCACTACAGGCCAAAGAGAACCCTAGTCATGATCATACCAATAATCTACCCATCTTTACACTCCAGTGAAAGAGAATTTCAACATCAAGGTTATAAAAATGTTATATATAATAGTAAAATCAATATAATCAAAACATCTAGATTTAATCTCAAGAGTAATATTCATAAATCAACTATAATTTAGTTAGAAAAAGAAACCAATGTTGTCGTGAATAGTAACTCGTGAATAGTAATCCCGACACAAAAAGGTAGAAATTCCACAATAAAATCTATACCAATATTTTGGTATAATGATATTGAAAGAATAACATTTCTTAAGCTTATAAACAATTTATTTAAATTGTTTACACTTTACTAAATAATGCATTTAATCATCAAAAATGCCAAACTCATAAGATTTCATCACCAATAACCAAAACCCTCATCAAAAATCTGCATATACCTCATATAGGATTCTCAAGCCATAAAATCCTATTTTCCAATTTTCAGGATTTTCCAATTTTCTTTCTTCACATAACATATTTAATTCATTTACTCATAACTAGTACATTTTCATGAAAAATACCAAATCAGTTCCAAAAATATTTCTTTTCTGGAATTTAGCATAATATAGTCCCATATTGAACATATATTTTTCTCAGAATTTTTAAAAGTCATTTACTATTTTTCATATGGCCAAAATAGCCGAATATTTAGACATTTATCAAAAATTATACTTTTATCTAAAAATTCTGAAATTCACAGAGTATACTCCTATCATATATATGTACTCCCAATAAAAATTTCATCAATTTTGGAGTTAACCACAAGGAATTATAAGCTGTTACTTTTAAAATAGTCTTTTCTCATAAAATTCATAACTCTCAATCTATACATCCAAAAATCACCATTTTTGGACACAATCAAGAAAACTCATCAAAATATCATTTCAAATTTTTCCAGAATTTTTGAAGGTCAGAAAAATTACGAAACTGGAAAATATAACAACCCTTAAAATCCCTTACCTCAAAAGAGCAGTACTTCTGACTGGATATCGGATATGATGCTGAAAGAAACTTGCACTGATGAATAGCAACTCACTAAGTATCTAAAAACTCACAAAATATGCTTCATAATATAGAGAGAGAAAGAGAGAAAGCTTATGTTTCTGGTGTGATTTTCAATTCTAACTTAGCCCTCTATTTATAGGAAAATTTTGGTAGGTTTGACCTGCAACCTGATGGCTTTACCTGCTACTATTCCCACCCACCACATTTGAAATATAATTCAGCACATTTCTTCACCAACCACAAGTGGGGCCCACCAATTCTAGAATTTTCCACCAAAAATGATTTATAACCTGATTTCCGAATCAGCCACCTCTTAAAATTCATAACAAATCATACGTTCATTTTTAACGGTTCAAAATTTATGGACACATACTCAACTTATATATGTATAACATATCCAAAAATTACCACGATCCAACGGTCGGATTAAAAATTATAACCCCCGCAAAATATCTCAAAAACTCTAATTTTTAATACCTCCATTCCGACAAAAATACTGATAAAAACCTCAACATTAACTCCTTCATTTTTAACCATAAAAATATATCCCTCATTTATATCCACATAATATAAATATTTTCTTATCATATGAATCAATAATTAATTATTCACAAATAATATTACAGAATCACATTTATGACAACCAGGCCGTTCCCAGGAAAGAGGGGGCTTTCCAATAAGAATTTCTCCTTACTAGCGCGCAATTAGATGACCAAACCTCTCCTTAGACAGAACTTTCTAGACATTGACAATAATGTTATCTAATAATATTATTCAAATAATATGAATTATTGATCTGATAAAGGAAAATACTGTGCAGCAACAATTATTGAAACAACAATAATATAAAATATCAACGCAATAATTATTGAATCAATAAAATAAAATATTGAACAGTAATTACTGTAACAATTATTGAGTAGTGCCTTCTTACGTAAGAATCAATAATTTCAAAAATACTGTGCAATACCGTGTGCTACTGTGCAATAACGCGTATTACTGTATTTTAATCACCAGGTATTCCAACAGTGTTAACGGTAACAACTACGCCGTTATTTGTAAAAACTTAAATTTGTCGTTTTCTTCACCCGACAGTTATTCTGTTATGGGGCCCACAAATAGCTGCGCCGTCGTACGAATATTTCCCGACAGAAAGAATATTTCACGACCAAACGAATATTCCCCGACAACAATGATTATTTTATAACCACTTGTGTATTTTGAAAAAATTTCACAATTCACCCATAACTTTAACTTTTTATCAATTTAACCATTTACTGAATTGTAATTATAAGAAAAATTGAATACTTTTATTTCATAAAATTCGGGGTCTTACAATCTCCCCTCCTTATGAAATTTCGTCCTCGAAATTTACGTACCTGGTATTTCAAAGAATTGAGAATACATTCCTTTCATTTCAGATTCCATCTTCCCTGTCATCATAATTTCTCCATTGCTCATCTCCTGTATTTCATATATCATTCTAGAATACAACTTCAAAACAAGGGTTAATTAAACAAATTAACATATCACATAATATCCCAATATTATGACTGACCAACAAATAAGCTTAGGTAGGACACACTAGCGAAGGATTTACTCATCTCTCCCCTCCTAGTTGTATTCCCCGATCTCCGCCAGAGATCATATCCCTAAGCTCTGATACCAAATGTGACGACCCCAAAATAGATCCATTCCATCCAACCTATTCCGAGTCGCCAAATACATGGTACAGAAAACAACTATAACTTTATTACAACAATTGTCGTGCAAAATACAACAACACATATGCTGTGAGTTTGGATACAAATATATACCAAATGTGACTCATGTTCCAACCGTGGACATCACCTCACAATAACACCTTACATAAAGGTATAGTCAAAAACTGTTTTAGAAATTAGAATCTTTGGGAAGTGCTCAAGGAAACCTTCGTACATGGGAGGCCACGCGTCTAGGTTATGATAGATATCATATGGCCACAGAATTATCCTTGGTTGACCCAATAGACCCCAAAGAAAAACGAGAAGATTACTATCATATTCTTCCCAATGGTGAGTCTTCTCTTGACTTATCATTATCTCCACTGTCTCTAATTGAGAATTATACTTCAAACAAACACCAAGATTATATAGGTAGTGCCCATAGATATACTCAGCAAGTGGATGAGCACAACCCTGTCCTATGATGACACGAGGTTGTATGTCATTAGACATCTTGTATGATAGTGACAAAACACCCTTCCAACGTTGGGTTCGCTTCACCCTATTTTCTTCACCAAATATAACTACTAAATGATGACCACCGTTCTATTCCCTTGTTACCCCCGCTCGACCCAGCTACACTCTTATTACCTGAAAGGAATGTGAAGCAAAAGGGTGAGCACAACTAGCTCAGTAAAGAATATCATGACTAAAGATAATTAAATTATCAATAGCCTTCATCAATAATAAATCAGAGATTTAGAACATATGGTAAATGATAAAATTTCAACCATAGTTGCAGCGGAACAGCAATCCATTAGAAGAGTCAAATAGACTATAAAGTCTATTATCTTCTCCATGTTAAAAATCCACCAACAATGTTTTATCCCTGTAACATCAATCAACAGTTCTGGTCCACAATCATATAAATAACTCATAATCATAATTATGATTCTAAATTCCTCTTCTCATCCAGGACAAAGATAATTTTCATCACTTGTCTTTACCTGAAACATCAAAGATCATGGTTATACCAAATCACAATTCTTGTTCATAATCATACTAATAATTTCATCTTTGTACTACGGGCCAAAGATATTCGTCAACAGATTATCTTTGCACTACTGGCCAAAGATATTCAACAACAGTTCATCTTTGCACTACAGGCCAAAGATATTCAACAACATATCATCTTTGCACTACAGGCCAAATATATTAATCAATAGTTCATATTTGCACTACAGGCCAAATATATTCATCAACAGTTCATATTTGCACTACATGCCAAATATATTAATATCTCAAAGAATTATAATCATTTTAGAATTTATATAAACAATAATTATAACCATGTTGATCAATTCACCTTTGCACTTAAGCTTAAGATATTCAATTATAAATTCAATGGTCATGATCATACCAGTCACAATTCAACTTTGCACTACTGGGCAAAGATAACCCTAGTCATGATCATACCAATAATCTACCCATCTTTACACTCCAGTGAAAGAGAATTTCAACATCAAGGTTATAAAAATGTTATATATAATATAAAATCAATATAATCAAAACATCTAGATTTAATCTCAAGAGTAATATTCATAAATCAACTATAATTTAGTTAGAAAAAGAAACCAATGTTGTCGTGAATAGTAACTCGTGAATAGTAATCCCGACACAAAAAGGTAGAAATTTCACAATAAAATCTATACCAATATTTTGGTATAATGATAATGAACGAATAACATTTCTTAAGCTTATCAACAATTTATTTAAATTGTTTACACTTACTAAATAATGCATTTAATCATTCAAAAATACCAAACTCATAAGATTTCATCACCAATAACCAAAACCCTCATCAAAAATCTGCATATACCTCATATAGGATTCTCAAGCTATAAAATCATATTTTCCAATTTTCTTACTTCACATAACATATTTAATTCATTTACTCATAACTAGTACATTTTCATGAAAAATACCAAATCAGTTCCAAAAATATTTCTTTTCTGAAATTTAGTAGAATATAGTCCCATATTGAACATATATTTTTCTCAGAATTTTTAAAAGTCATTTACTATTTTTCATATGGCCAAAATAGCCGAATATTTAGACATGTATCAAAAATTATACTTTTATCTAAAAATTCTGAAATTCACAGGGTATAATCCTATCATATACATGTACTCCCAATAAAAATTTCATCAATTTTGGAGTTAACCACAAGGAATTATAAGCTGTTACTTTTAAAATAGTCTTTTCTCATAAAATTCATAACTCTCAATCTATACATCCAAAAATCACCATTTTTGGACACAATCAAGAAAACTCATCAAAATATCATTTCAAATTTTTCCAGAATTTTTGAAGGTCAGAAAAATTACGAAACTGGAAAATATAACAACCCTTAAAATCCCTTACCTCAAAAGAGCAGTACTTCTGACTGGATATCGGATATGATGCTGAAAGAAACTTGCACTGATGAATAGCAACTCACTAAGTATCTAAAAACTCACAAAATATGCTTCATAATATAGAGAGAGAAAGAGAGAAAGCTTATGTTTCTGGTGTGATTTTCAATTCTAACTTAGCCCTCTATTTATAGGAAAATTTTGGTAGGTTTGACCTGCAACCTGATGGCTTTACCTGCTACTATTCCCACCCACCACATTTGAAATATAATTCAGCACATTTCTTCACCAACCACAAGTGGGGCCCACCAATTCTAGAATTTTCCACCAAAAATGATTTATAACCTGATTTCCGAATCAGCCACCTCTTAAAATTCATAACAAATCATACGTTCATTTTTAACGGTTCAAAATTTATGGACATATACTCAACTTATATATGTATAACATATCCAAAAATTACCACGATCCAACGGTCGGATTAAAAATTATAACCCCCGCAAAATATCTCAAAAACCCTGATTTTTAATACCTCCATTGCGACAAAAATACTGATAAAAACCTCAACATTAACTCCTTCATTTTTAACCATAAAAATATATCCCTCATTTATATCCACATAATATAAATATTTCCTTATCATATGAATCAATAATTAGTTATTCACAAATAATATTACAGAATCACATTTATGACAACCAGGCCGTTCCCAGGAAAGAGGGGGCTTTCCAATAAGAATTTCTCCTTACTGGCGCGCAATTAGATGACCAAACCTCTCCTTAGACAGAACTTTCTAGACATTAACAATAATGTTATCTAATAATATTATTCAAATAATATGAATTATTGATCTGATAAAGGAAAATACTGTGCAGCAACAATTATTGAAACAACAATAATATAAAATATCAACGCAATAATTATTGAATCAATAAAATAAAATATTGAACAGTAATTACTGTAACAATTATTGAGTAGTGCCTTCTTACGTAAGAATCAATAATTTCAAAAATACTGTGCAATACCGTGTGCTACTGTGCAATAACGCGTATTACTGTATTTTAATCACCGGGAATTCCAACAGTGTTAACGGTAACAACTACGCCGTTATTTGTAAAAACTTAAATTTGTCGTTTTCTTCATCCGACAGTTATTCTGTTATGGGGCCCACAAATAGCTGCGCCGTCGTACGAATATTCCCCGACAGAAAGAATATTTCACGACCAAACGAATATTCCCCGACAACAATGATTATTTTATAACCACTTGTGTATTTTGAAAAATTTTCACATTTCACCCATAACTTTAACTTTTTATCAATTTAACCATTTACTGAATTGTAATTATAAGAAAAATTGAATACTTTTATTTCATAAAATTCGGGGTCTTACAAAAAACATGCATCCAACTTGGTGTTAAATGTCCTGCAATCTTCTCTTCTTGTATTTGCTTGCATATATTAGTCCAAAAGATGATTGAATTACTTTTCCTTGCTTCCTCATTCCAATGTTGTGTCATAGCCTACAAAATAACATAGCATGTATGAAATACACACACAATGCATGCAAAGTAACTACGAAACATAGGTTTAAACAACTAATTCAAGTAATAGGTACCAGGTAAGTAGGTATAAAATCTACCTATCAAATACCCCCAAACTTAAACAGTTGCTTGTCCTCAAGCAAAAACACAAAACAACAATGCTATGCAATTTAACTAATCTACATGCCAACGAATCTAGTAGTAATGACAGAAGCAAGTCTATTCAAATGGCCTTAGAGCAATCAAGTAAACATGATAATACATTATATCAAAACAAATCATTAACTTCCTAATCAATCATCAAATCTTAGACAGTTATCACTAATATAGTGCGTGTGTGCTCCACAACAATGTTAACTGATATAAAATCAAATTTAACACATAATAAGTCTCTTCGAAGGTATCATACAGTGTAAACTTAGGAAATCCAAAAACAAGCTAGATCCAACTAAAATTAAATAATTACCAATATCAAGGGTCAACGTGAGATACTTATGCTTCATTTTCCATCTACGAGGGCTTTTTGCTCTTATTTCCCGTTTTATTCTTTTTTTTTCTTTTGGTTTATATACACATAGCTATGCAATGTCTTATTCTCTTAGGCTTTTCAATGCTACCTTAACGAGCTTTCGACCAATGACTCCCAGACCATTAAGACCTTAGGGCGCTAGGTGTAAAGACAATCCCCTCGGGCTTACTTACTCAAGTAACAAAGGCCACAAAACTAGACAAGCACGCCACGGTGTTTATTCATACTTTCTTTTTTTTCTTTTTTTTTCTTTTTTTATAGCTTATGTACCCCAAATATTCTCTCAAACTTAAGTTCTTGTCTAACTTTAGTCATCATTACTTATTCTTGTCATTCTTTCATTTAAACTAGCATTAACCTTTAGAGTCCCATTACGTATCAATTTAAACTCAATCAATCAACATGTTGTTTTTACTATGATATCCTTATTATACCAGTTTCAAACAGAAAAAGACTCAATTCATAACAAGAAATCACATCAAAACTCTAATATTCAGTACTATACTTGTCTACCCAATTCCAATCTCATCATTGGCCAAAACAAACTGTAACTATCAAACATCTGGACTCATGCTAGATGTACTAAATGCTATATAAACATAGTAAACTAACTACTAATTTTTCAATTTTTCAAAATATTTTTTCAAGAAACTATATGTAACTATATGAACTAAAATGTAAATAACCAATGTAAATAACAAACTATATGCAATACGACACTAAAATACCCCCCAAACATAAACTAGACATTGTCCTCAATGGCTGAATTAGGAAAAATTAAAAGAGATGACTTCTCAGAAAATACAGCATTTTCCTCCTTGTCTGCTAAGTCTGAAGAATAGGCCAGACACATTGGAATAAATCGGAAACCACACTTGAGTTGGACTTGACTAACCTATGAATATGATAGAAGAAAGCTTGTTAGATCCTAAGACATAAAAATTTATTAAATACTATGAAACCGAAAAAAAAACAAAAAATTAAACTTGGGTTGCCTCCCAATAAGCGCTTGATTTATAGTCCTTCAGCCAGACTTTGTCTGGTCAACGCTATCCAATTCCTCTACGATAAATGAGGAACCCTCCATCTATCGAAAACAAATTATCCTTTTGGAGGTTCCCATAGGCGATGGCCAATTCATCAAAGTCACCTAGCATGCTCTGATTTGGTATGATCTCAATCAAAAACGTCCCACAGCTAGGTGTTTTCTCCATTGTGTATGTGATCACTTTGGAGAATGGAAGCTTGTCACATACTATGGGTTCGTCGTCTATCTTCTCTTTCTCGTCCCACCACGGATTCAAAATTTTACTCCCTCTTATGTCATCAAGAGCTTCGCCGACGACATGACTATCAAGTGGGCATGATTTTGCAAATCTGACTTACTCTTTGATCTTTGGTGGAGACCCATTCAGATATTCGTCGACCTCTATTTTATTATCCCTAATTTTCTCCACACTTTCGATATCTTGTAGCTCATCCAGTCGCAGATTCGGTTCGGGTTCTCCGTCAGTGTCGTCATCCATGTTATAAAGCCTAGTGTTTGGAGGATGGTTGTTTAAGGCTCTGATCATTTACTCCACCTGATCTGTATGATTTTGAATTGACCTCGCTTGATTACTCATCTTCTCCTCATTTGTTATGAACTTGGACAATAATTCCCCCAGCCTTGAATTTTCTATTTCAGTCCCGGAAGCCATGTATTGAGGACCATTGGTTGAGGTAGTGACGAGTTGTTCCATACGATTATTAAAATTTTAGGTTGACAGCTCTTGGGTAATCCTCATCTCCTCTAGGTCTGCTATGCCTTTCAATATTACATCCATCGGATTTGGCTTTTCATCTTGTGGCAATGGAGGTGGACATGAAAATTCTAGTGTTTATGATGGATTTGGAGCGTAGTATTGATCATCAAAATTGTAGCTCCATGAAAAATTCGGGTGATACCCCCAATCTTGGTGATAGTTAGGATCAACAAAGTTTTTGAGGTAATCACTACTATATTATACCGATTCAAAACTGACGGTGCATTGATGTCTTTGATGGTTGCCAGCACAATAGTCACACATAACTGCCATCCTTCAACTCCTTTGGGCTGCAATAACGTCCAATATCCTCGAAAGTTCTTCAATATGTGCTGATATTGCGGAAAATACATTAAGTCTATCAATCCATATTTCCCTTGGTTGAGTCATGTTTGCCATCCTTCGACTCCTTTGGGTTGCGATAACATCCAACGTCTTCGAATTTGCCTCAATTTGTACTGACTCTACATAAAATGTATTAACTCCATCAATCTCTGTATCCCTTGGTTGAGTCATGTTCGTGTATGACCATTGATACGCAAAGTCATCCATGGTACCTAAAAAAAGAGAAATATAGGAAGAGAATTAATATTGGTAAATAATTATTAAATTAATTCCCTGGTAATGGCGCCAAAAACTTGTTGGGTAAAATATAATTAGGCATAACACGCAAGTATACGTGGTCAACAAGTAATAAAGTGAAAGTTGAGTATCGTTCCCTCGAGAAATTGTTTAATAAAATCACCAAGTACTAACCCGTAATCAACTCAATCTTGTTTAAACGAATGAATTTCAAATTATATAATTAAACTATTATTAAATTCCACTAGTTAAATTAAGATTACGGAGATTTAAAATCACAACTTCACTTATTGCTTCATTTAAGATAACACACTTCTCATCAATTATTCTCTATCCTGAATTGTTAATCAAAAATACTAAAGCAGATTAAACCACCTCTCGATGCATAATACCAATACTCACTTAAATCCACAGATGATAGAATTAAGCAAGACACCCTAATTAACTAATCCACTATTTCTCTATGTGAATTACAATTAAAAAGAATTTAAAGCACAAGTTCTTTATAAAATTACGTATGGCGTAAAGGCATATCTCTATCCTAAACACAAATCATGAATTCCATCTATGCAGAAATCACAAACACATGCTATCATGATCAGATCTAAATCTAAACTTCATCTCTCGAGTTCATATAGATTATCACGGTAATTGATGACCAATCAATTAAACAATTAAGTCCAAACCATAATAGATAATTCTCACGATAGAACATAATAATTGATAGCGAATCATATTAAAATAAACTAAACAATAAGATCCATTGTAATCTCAAACAAAGAATTAGTTCATTGAATTAAAACTAAGAATCTACACTTGAATACACATTAAAAGACAAAAATAAGATTAAGGAAAAGAATTGAATCTGTTGTCAGCAAATCTCCATCTTCCTCAAGCTCCTACTCTTGATCTTCAATGGTCTCCAAGTTGCTTCATTCTCCAAATCTCATAAGAACTAGGGTTTTTCTCCTAATCTACTATAATCTAATCTAATGGAATCCTCAAAACTAGCCACCCAATCCAAGTTAGAATAAAGTATTTATAGTTCTAATGAACACCCTCGCAAGTTAGGCAACTAAGAATCCTATTCTAGCTCAAATTGGACAACATAACACCCAATTAAACTCTCACCCTGCCGACTGGCGTGCCTAGCACTGTTCCTAGGCCATTCTAGGCGTGCCCCACACTATTGTAGCAGAAAATCTGTAGGCCCGGTGCGCCTCGCACTGTTTCTCGCATGCCCCACGCCATTTCTGGCGCGCTCCACGCCGTTATGTTTTACCAAAGGACGTTATGTCCTTTGGCAAAACAGGCATAACTTTTTATCCACCAGGAGTTACTGGGCCTGCCACCTATCAAATCAAAGATATAAACGAGATCTACAACTTTCATTATTTGAGAACTGACAGATTCTGGCCGGATCAAGATCAAAATCGGGCTTGAAGTAGATGATATGTAAATTGCAAGTAGGACAACTTTGAGCTTTGATCTTTGTTGATAAAAAGGCCATAACTCTCGCATCCGAACTCCGATTGGGACGATTCAAGATGTTCCGAAAAGCTAAGAAGTAGATCTATAATACAATACAAGTTCCAAGCCAAGAACATACATCCAACTTAGTGTTAAATGCCCTACAATCTTCCCTTATTGCATTTGCTTGACTATTTTAGTCTAAAAGATGAATGAATTGCTTTTCCTTGCTTCCTCATGCCAATGTTGTGTCATAGCCTACAAAATAATATAGCATGTATAAAATGCACACACAATGCATATAAAGTAACTACGAAACATAGGTTTAAACAACTAATTCAAGTAATAGGTACATGATAAGTAGGTATAAAACCTACTTATCAATACTCAAGAATCCCAAAACAACCTTATGTTGGAAAGTCTCATGAGTCTAAGAACCGCAGTGAAAGAATTCCAAGATTTCTCCAGGGGTCAAATCAAACAGACCGAAAATGTCTTGGCTATTCTGCAAAAGAGGGAAGCTCGATCTGATTCTCTAATTCAGGAAAACCGTGAGGACCTTGCTCAATTCAAGAATCTGCCCAACGAGTTTGTACAAGGCATGACTCGCCTACGATGTATAATACATGTTGAGTTGTAAAGTTGTACTATGTGATGCATGGAGGAATTCGAACCGAGATGTAAAAATTTATACAGTAATTCAAATAGAATGAATCATAAAATAATTTGATTTAAGGATATGTAATTAATTCAAGTTAAGAAATCAATAAAATATTTTATTCAAATGAGATTGAAAAAGTTTAAGTTATTCCACATTTTTATAATATCGAATATGGTGTAAGACAGGGATAGTAAATGACCAAGATTTGAAACTTATAAAAGCCTGGGGTCATTATACAGATCCTGGAAATGGAAAGAAACTATATTTTAAATTGTAATAGGTAAATTTGTATTCATTAAGTTATGAATAAAAGATATAAATATTTTGACGATAGTAGTATCGTGGCAGAGTTGATTCGAGGTTTGAAGGGACCCGAATTTGGGGGCGTCATAGATATACCCTAAGAGTCTTAAGAAATAAGTCAAAGTGTAATTCATTATATATAAGATACTGTATATCAAGTCTAAGGATCATTTGTACTTTAAGGTTTTGTGAAGATCAAAGACGGAATCAAATTGCAAAAATAGCGAAAGCAAAGTAAAATCAGATTTTAAAATTTTTCACAAAGCAATTACCTGGATCTTCCTTTATGCATATTATTAATTAAAATAAAGAACAAGAAGTTATGGAATCATACCCTTGTAGATACTTGCTTCCACAGGTACGAGTTCAACTCCTATTTCTCTACAATCTCTTTGAATCTCCGAGTAGATTCCTTCCTTTGATCAATGCTAGCCACCTAAGTGTATAGCCTTTAGAGGTGATCCACCAAGGAATAAGAATTTCCAAGAAGAATGATGTATTGGCTCAAACCCTAGTTTTTTCTATCTCTATAGAAAAAGGGGCCGTACTTTCCAACTCTTAGAATTACGTATATCTGATATCTGATATAAGACTCCTCTTGTAAAGATATCAGGTAACGCTATTTAATTAAAAATAAGGTAGTATTTATTTAATTAAACTCATTTAATTAATTAGGCTCCCTAATCTTATTAGGGATAATTAATTAAACTCATTTAACTAATTTTGTCTCCTAATCCTATTAGAAATAAATGAGAGTACTTATATTAAATTAATTCTTAAACTCTTTTAGAAATTAAAATAAGTAATAATATTAATAAGACACCTCTTATTAATTTATATTTAATATTTTAAAAATATTAAATAATAAATATTAAGCTATTTAATTTACTCTATCATCATAGGTTAAATTAAATATACTTAACATATTATTACGATTATGATATTAACTTCTTAAATAATTATTCTTCCTTTTATGGTGTGATCCTTTAGGTTCTCCATATTAAACCGGCTGTGAATAAATCAATTAGAACAATTCTAATCTTATTTAAATAAATAAATTAAAATATTAATTTATTTAAATAAATAATATTTATTCTACAATAGGGATAAGTCTCCCTAACGATCAACGACTCTCCAGATAATATAGATTTCAACATTAATCATAAAAAACATTTGAGTAAATAGTTACCGTACAATCCAATCCTTCCACTATACAATGTCCCAATTAAATATAAGACATGGAATTACTGTCAAGTCTTATTTTATTTAATTATATGTATTTTGATTCCTAAATGCACAACTCCTAATGAATGCAAATTAGAAACTACTTTCTAATTTCATTCCACCTTGACTAAGGATTCCTTGGTTGTCATATATCGAATCACATAGGATATTTCTCTTCTTTTACTAGAAGTGGTAGATTCTTTATTGATCATCCATTATCTCCATATATAACTTATTACTCCCAATCATACCCTTTGATATACTCTAAGAGTCTTAAGGAATAAGTCAAAGTGTAATTCATTATATATAAGATACTATGATGATCTCGAGTCTAAGGATCATTTGTACTACAATCACTACAGGAATTCTTATTGACAGGCAAGTAAACTCCATTATGTATTCCTTACTGAGTCTCGTTCAGTGAACTTTTTCTCCAATAAGCACATACATACTTGCTTTAGTGTCTCCACACAAATGATCATGAGATCAATCATTCTCATCCAATGAGCAAGTAACGTATGTATCAATCTATCCGGATTCATAAATCCAATTTTTCGTAATCCATTAATTGAGAACATTTTAGTTTTAAGTATTCTAAGAATTTAGATCTCATTAACATGATCTCATCATGATTCTAAAAGTATTGTTTAAAATTATGGGTTTATTACATATTATTAAAGCAACACTATGTAGATAATTAAATGCCTTTAATGAATAATTCTTTTATTAATAAATAAATAAGATTGATTACAAAGTATATGCTTTATCATCATACATGATTGGCTTGTATGCATACTACTTTTATGTACTACTATCACTACAAGAATTTCTATTGACAGGCAAGTAAACTCTATTAGGTATTCCTTAGTGAGTCACGTTCAGTGAACTTATTCTCTAATAAGCACCTACATAATTGCTTTAGTGTCTCCACACAAATGATAATGAGATCAATCATTCTCATCCAATGAGCAAGCAACATATGTATCAATCTATCTGGATTCACTAATCCCCTTTTTAGTAATCCATTGATTGAGAACATTTTATTTTTAAGTTATCTAAGAATTTAGATCTCATTAGCATGATCTCATTAGCATGATTTCATCATGATTCTAAAAGCATTGCTTAAAACTATGGGTTTATCACATATTATTAAAATAGCACATAAGAATGATTACGAAGTATATGCTTTATCATTATATATTATTGGCTTGGATGCATACTACTTAAAAAAAATACCACTTTACGAGGTTATGTTATCAAACTCTTAAATGGCCATCGAACCCTTTTTCATTCAACTAGTCCATAGTTGGTGAACGTTCTAAATATCTAAAATTCTCTTGAAGCGATTCCAAACCAAACTTCATTTGGTGCAGATTCTAATGTTAAAGAATAAGATGAACAACCCTATAACTGGGGAATATGTTATCAGAAACTATAATTGATGAGTGGGTTTTATACCTATGATTTGGACATCTTTAAGGCTTAATTCTTTGTAAACTTTAAGTATTGTTAGTGTCATTTTACTTGTTTGTAGGAAACGACTTCGAAAGGTCAAAACATGAAAAATGGAGCTTAGTGCCATTTTAATAATTTCTCGAACAGAAAGCTTATTGGGGCGTGGTTTACGTAGTGTAAAAAGTCTGTTGGGGCTAAGTTATAAAGTACACCCACCGAGGCGGGCATCTCCAGTACAAAAAACTCATCGGGGTGGGGGTGTTAGTAAGAAAGAGAGGTGATTTCAGAAATTGAGTCAGAGAATGATTTGTTTGGCTGATTGGTTCGAGGACTTTAAGGAGGGCTAAAAGACACATGAAGGGGGATATAAAAGGATAAGAATTCACAAGGATTAAGGAAGCTCATTCCATTATAGTAGATTAGATTAGGTCACAACCCTAGTTTAGATTGGATTTGAAGATTGAAGCAACTTGGAGATCATTGAAGATTCAAAGCATGATCAAGAGGAAGATTCAGATTTGCAGACAATAGATTTCATCTTCTTCTCTACTTTTGTTTTTGTCTTTCAATGTTTATTTAGTTGTGGATTCTTAATTTTAATTCAATGACAATGAACTAAATCTCTTGTTTAAGATTGCACGGATCTTATTGTATAGCTTACCTTAGTATGTTTCTCTATTAATTATTCTTAAATTGTCTATTATGGTTTGTGCTAATTGTCTATTATGGTTTGTGATAATCTATATGAAATTGAGAAACAAATTATAGGTTTAGATCTGATCATAATAGCATGTGATTGTGTTTTCCGCATGGCGATGGAATTCGTGATTTGTGTCTAGGATAGAGATATACCTATATATCGCATGTAATCTGATAAAGAACTTGTGCTTAAAATCATTTTTAATTGTAATTCACATAGAGATATAGTTAATTAGTTAATTAGAGTGTTTTTCTTAATTCTATCATCTATGGATTTAAGTTGATTTGAGTATGATGCATGGTCATATTTATTTATGTGGTCTTGATTAACAATTCATAATAGTAAGCATAATTGATAAGAAGTGTATTAATTGAAGTGAAACAATAAGTAAAATTGTGATCTTAAATCTTCATAATCTGATTTTTAACTAGTGGTATTTAGTATTATTTTAATTAAATAATTTGATTTCAAACTTTAAATTGATTGTTTAAATAAAATTAGTTTGGTTAAGAGTTAGTACTTGATAATTGTTATTAATAATTCCTCGTGGGAACGATACACTACTTTCACTTTATTACTTGTTGACCATGTATACTTGCACGCATATATTGATTGTGAAATCGACCAACAATAATGTTGAGTTACGAAATAGCATTAATATGTTTGTGCATAATATATAGTACAAATGGCTGATCACCTGAAGTATGAGATGGATGGTCCATAGTCGTTAAGTCTGTTAAAGGTTACGGTAGAAATACTTGATAACCTAGGACATAGTTCGTGGTCTTTTGACCCTCAGTATATACCTTTGATCTTGATATCTAAAATTTATTTGAAAGTCGATTATTCCATTGAACTCATAGTTCTTGACTTAAAGTTTATTGTTTCAGGTAAGAATACCTTATTCAATTGAAGTTTTTTCATTTTTCATTCATATACTATTGTTTTACATTGTTCTACTTATGAGCAAGTTGTTTTGCTCACTCTTGCACAAAACATTTCAGCTAAGGTTGAAAAACATGAGGAGCCGTCTACCAGCAATGGAAAGGGTAAGATGCATAAGTAGATGGTGTTTAAATTATATTTAAATTGTGAAGCTTATGTAATAAGAGTTGATTATGTTTATGTTTTATTATTCCGATGATGATGTAATAATTAAGGTTATATAACTTTGGATTTCGTTTGATTATGTAACCCTTTAATGGGATTATTATTTATGAAGTTTATTATCCTTTATTATTGGTAGTTTAGATGTGATTGTGATGGTTAGTGAGCGCCAAATATGTGGATTAAAGTACCCTGATTTGGGGGTGTCACATTGGAGTCTTGGGTAGTAAGATTGAACGGAGTAGAGTAATCAAAGGACTGCCTAAAATCACTTATAAAGGTGTGGTAAGAGACAAGCAGGTTCCACTAGGGGTGGACAACCAGTAAATACCTGTCGAACCGAACCGGTACCGAAATCGGCTAAATTTTGATACCGATACTGGTACCGGTTGGACCGGTTAACCGGTTCGGTACCTGTTCGATACCAATTTTTACATAAAATTAATATAATTATTATTTATATTATTATTATTACTATCATTATTTTATTATTATTATTATTAATTAATTATTCATCAATAATAATAAACCGGTCCGGTTCGGTAATACCGAACCATTAAAAGGATGTACTGAAATCGGTACCGAAAAATTGGTATGTACCAGATTTTTTGTACCGAAACCGGACCGGTTGTTTTTGTACCGAATTGGCCGGTTCGGTCTGGTCTGGAAAAATAAAAAATAAAAATAAAAAAATTTTCCCAGTCCTAGGTTCCACGAGTCATGAAGAATAATTGAACTGACTTTTGCGTTATGACCTAACCTAGAATTTGTAATAAGAGGATGAAGTTTATAAGAGGCCAGAGGAGAATCAACATGACATAGATCAAACCAATGGTTCATGAGATTTTCATTACCTATTCTATACCGAACAAATTGAAGCACAATAAGTCTCAGTTGTAAAATTTTCCTCCACACCCATGAGAACTCTGGTAGGATATGAGTACACTAGAAATATTTATCCTTTAACAAAAAGGTTTTGGCCCAAGTAACTTATAAAGAGGTAGACAGAGGGTTGATAACTTTCAAAAGGAACATCAAGAATAAGGCAAGATATCATTCCTTGAGATCCTTGACAGCTAGAACTCCTTCAGAAATGGGAAGAAAGATTTTTCTCCACGCAACCTTTGCACCATGTTTTCCCAAGGATGGTCCTTTCCATAAAAAACACGACATACAACTTTGAATGTCTTTCAGCATTGCTGCAGGTAATGCAAAGTGGACTGAGTAGTAAGCTTGAATGTTGAATATTACATTTTTAATAAGCTGCAATCTGTCCGCATAAGATAGGAATTTTTTAGTACAGAAGCACAATTTAGATTTAATCCTTTCTAGAAGAGGGCGAAAATCTGACAGCGATAGCTTCGATGAGATAAGGGGAACCCCCAAGAAGGATGAAAAGAACCTAGCTGGAACCCTAAACATGATAAAATCTCGGTACAGTGATCAATAAGGACATTTTACAAATAACATTCGCTTACTGAAGCATTAGTATACAGGCCAGAAAGGGAAGAAAATTGGTCCAAGAAGAGCTTTAGAATAGCCGTAGATTTGCTATCACTGTGACAAAATATGACCATGTCATTAGCAAAACAAAGGTGGGACAAGTTAGTTGAATTTGTTCTCTAGTGATGCCTAAGGTCGAAAGCCTTTATGTTCTTAAGAATTATAATGGAGAGCACTTCCATTACTATGACAAAAAGGTATAGGGATAAAGGGTCTCCTTATCTTAGACCTTTGGCTCCTTTGAAATATCCACAAAGTTCCTCATTAACCTTCACATAGAACAAGGTGGACGTAATGCATGCTCTGATCCAGTACAAAATTCTAGGAGGGAATTTAGAAATGGCAAGAACTTTAAGGAGGAAGTCCCAAGAAATAGAATCAAAAGCTTTCCTCAAATAAAATTTCAAAGCACACCTACGAGGGCTTGAAGCACGATTATAACCCCGAAATAATTCTGGAGTTATCATAATGTTATCCCCAATTTTCCTCCCCGGAACAAAGGCAGCTTGAGAAGGGGAGACAATGTTGGGGATGACCCTCTTTAACCTACCAACAATAATTTTGGATATGCATTTATAAGTGGTATTACAACACGATATCGGGCAAAAATCATTTACGGAGGAGGGGTTTTTTGACCTTAGGAATAAGCGCAATAGCAGTCGAATTGATTCTTCTTAGGAGGAAGACTTGTTGGACAAAAAGATTGGAAGGCTCTGATAAAATTCCTTCCTACAATATCTCACGCATGGAGATAGAAATTAATCTTAAATCTATCCGACCCAGAGCTTTTGTTTTTTTTCATGGATTTCAGGGATGAGAGAATTTCACTCACAGTGACCTCACTATCAAGATAAGCAGCTTCATGCTTAGAGATGAATATAGAAAATAATGACTCCAAGTCCATAAAGATAGACTGATCAGATTAAACATCCAAACCCAAGAGCTCTTTAAAATAGTAAATAGCAATATTTTTCACTTCATTTTGGCCCGACTTAAGCTCTCTATTAGTATTTGAGACAGATAAAATCTTGTTGCGATTCCACCTAGTCTTAACTTGACTATGAAAATAATTCCTATTATGGTCACCCTCTTTTGCCATTAGATGTGAGCTTTTTGCTGAATAAGATTTTACTCACGAGATAATACAACCCAAAGGTTAGCAGATTGAGCTCTCTAAAGGCTTAATAAACTAATCCCCATGACTAGATGATATGACCTGCTACGTAACATTGAGAGCATCCCTAGCCATTTTTACATTGGAGTGAAGATTCCACACTGATTTATTTAGATTAATGAGAGCCCTTTTGACAAATTTTAACTTTGCGATT
Organism: Panax notoginseng; assembly: GCA_016801055.1. Lineage (NCBI taxonomy): Eukaryota > Viridiplantae > Streptophyta > Magnoliopsida > Apiales > Araliaceae > Panax > Panax notoginseng. The sequence goes on from CM029020.1 coordinate 81,038,073, forward strand.
AAAACTTGAAGAGGATCCCAGAGACTTGTGTGCCCCAAGCTAAATTCACCACATCATGAAAATCATCCAGCTGAGTCATGAAGTTGAGGAACTGGAAAGGCTTAGGAGTATGGGGAAGTTGTAGCCCATATGTGACAACTGCAGGCCGATGGTTACAGAGTGTTATCTGTAATATATAGTATTATTTAATATATTTATATAAATATAATAAAACAGAACATAATTATATATATATATAACACAGAAAATATTAATAAACAAATACGAGTCCTTTGAATTCACAAAGTCTCCTTAAAGCAAATCTATTCCCTCACATGTGCTAAGGATTAAATGAATAATTGCTTCCCAAGAAAAAACGGATTTCCAGTTCTTAATTAGTAGCACTTCAAAATTAAGAACATTTAGAACCAATATTTATGTTATGTACTGAACCTTTATAAATGATGCATGAATATACTTACAAACAGAAACGGGAAAATTATTGTAGCAGAACGGAACGGAAAAATGGTGAAGTGCAGAATGGGAACGAGAAAGTTTACTAGGAGAAATTTTCTGTAGAACGGAACGGAACAGAAATTTTGCAGAACGGGAAGAAAAATTACTTACATTTTTAGGCGCCTATATTGATTAATTTATAGCCTAAGTTGGCAGTTTATTACCGTTGGCACCATCAAAACTACGAAGTATTGATAATAACTTAAACAAAATCTGTTAAATTATTAAACATATTTTGTCCAAAAAGTTATATATCATGACGAACCCGAACCCGAACCCGGCCCGACCTGACCAACCCGACGGACGGTGGCGGCGGTGCGCGCGTGTGGGTTTGAACCATGCCTTGACTAGGTCCTCTCCCTTCCACAAAAGTGGGGTGCCCCTTGGGGCCATTCCCATTGAGCAATCATCCCATATATAAAGACTTCAATTTTCCCTCTAATGCCCTATGTGGGACTTTTGCAACTTTCAACAATCAAGTAGGTGACTTTGGAGTTAATTTTATCATTCAATTCTTAATGGATTTAAACACACAAATATACCAAGTTATACTCCTCATGAAGGAGAACACATTGGTGCAAAGACCCGACATTTCTGGAGTGTGGGTCATACAATAAATTAAGCCTCAAAATGTTTTAATATTTATTTTGTCAAACTCATTTCCAACATTCCCCCACATGAATGTAAAATTGGCTTTACAATTTATAAAATATGTTATGAATATGCAGACACTAGTTCGAGTACAAGAGAAAAGATATTTCATCAGGTTAAGTAGCCTAGTGGCTTTGAACTTGCCCTAGTAAAATCTATCGGATTTACTTGGCTAATCAGTAGACTTGATGTCTTTGAATTGTCAGCTTTTCATGTAAACCAAGACAATAGAATTCACAAAATATCTCTTCAAATATAGTTGGTTCTCACGTTTGTGTCCAATTTGGCCTTGAAACACCTCTTGGTTCCGTGAATATATTAGAAAATTCAGCCTTCAAATTCTCATAGAAGTGGCCCCTTTCTTACTCACGTAGGTGACTTCTATCAAGAGTATCCTGCAATACTCCACTTGAACGTATTTCAAGATATAAAAGTCATTAAAAGCGTAACTTATCCTAATTCTCGCGTCAGATGTGCACTGTCTCATAATAGGAATGGTTAGGATTAAATATCTCCTCAATGCTTTACTGAGTACTACATAGTTCGGTTTTTCCATTGCACCTAGATCTTGGGATCTCCAGTCAGCTAGATTGAGTTGCCACTATGACGACTCTAATTTAAACAATAGGCTTTAAACCCATTCCTTTCGATGATTTTTCCACTTGCTCTCTTGTTAAACCTTTTGTAAGTGGATCTGCAATATTATCTTTTGACTTTACATAGTTAATTGAGATAATTCCATTTGAGAGCAATTGTCTAATGGTATTATGTCTTCGTCGTATATGACGCGACTTACTGTTATATAAATGACTCTGTGCTCTTCCGATTGCTGATTGGCTATCACAGTGTATACATATAGCTGGCACATGTCTTGACCAATTTGAAATATCCTCTAAGAAATTTCAAAGCCACTCTGCTTCTTCTCCAGCTTTGTCTAAAGTAATGAATTTTGATTCCATTGTAGACCTTGCAATACAAGTTTGTTTTGAGGATTTCCAAGATACCACTGCACTTCCATAGGTAAAGACATATTCACTTGTGGATTTTGAGTCTTTATTGTCAGATATCCAATTAGCATTACTATATCCTTCCAATACTGCTGGACAACTTGTATAGTACAGTCCATATTTTTGAGTATGTTTTAAATATCCCAAAACTCTCAAAATAGCCTACCAATGATCTTTACCTGGATTGCTCGTATATCTACTTAGCTTACTTACCGAATAAGCTATATCTGGTCAAGTACAGTTCATGACATACATTAAACTGCCTATTATACGAGAATATTCTAGTTGGGATATGCTATCACCTTCATTTTTAGCTAGATGAAGATTTAAATCAACTGGGGTCTTATTTAGAATTATATTATACTTGTTAAAATTTTCAAGTATTTTTTCAATGTAATGAGTTTGAGATAATATAATTCCATCAGATGTTCTATAAATCTTGATTCCTAATATTATATCAGCAACCCCCAAGTCTTTCATGTCAAACCTATTTGACAACATACGTTTAGTAGAGTTGATAACTTCGTTGTTGCTACCCATGATTAACATATCATCCACATAAAGACAAACAATGACATATTTCTTTTGAGTACTTTTGACATAAACACATTTATCATACTCATTGATTTTAAATCCATTTGATAACATAACATTATCAAATTTCTCATGCCATTGTTTTGGTGCTTGTTTTAATCCATACAAGGATTTAACAAGTTTGCATACTTTTCTCTCTTGTCCAGGAGCAATGAAACCTTCAGGTTGTTCCATATATATTTCTTCATCTAATTCACCATTTAAGAATGTAGTCTTTACATCCATTTGATGTATTTCAAGTCTATTTAAAGATGCTATTGCTATTAGCATTCGAATAGATGCAATTCTTGTAACAGGTGAATAAGTGTCGAAATAATCTAATCCTTCCTTTTGTCTATAGCCTTTAACAACAAGCATTGCTTTATATTTATCAATGGAACCATCAGCTTTCATCTTCTTTTTGAAGATCCATTTATACCCTAAGGGTTTGGAACCAGGTGGAAGGTCCACCAATTCCCATGTACGATTTTGCATGATGGATTCAATTTCACTATTTATTGCTTCTTTCCAATGAGAAGCATCTAGAGTGGATATTACCTCTTTGTACGTTTGAGGATCATTTTCTAACAAAAATGTTAGAAAATTTGGGCCAAAAGACGTTGAAGTCCTTGCCCTTTTGCTACGTTTAGGTTCATCCACTATAGACTATTTGTCTATATTTCCAAGATTTATACTAGTAGCATCCAAAGGTCTTTTGTATGAATTTATATATTTATTTCTATTATATGGAAATACATTCTCAAAAAATGATGCTTCTCTAGATTCAATAAATGTATTAACATGAATATCAGGAATTTCAGATTTATGAACAAGAAAGCGATAAGCACTACTGTTATTTGCGTAACCAATGAATACACAATCAATTATTTTTGGACCTATCTTAACCTTTTTAGGTTTAGGAACCATTACCTTTGCTAGACACCCCCAAACTCGTAAGTATTTATAGCAAGGTCTATGACCTTTTCATAATTCATAAGGTGTTTTATGAGTTTTCTTATGAGGCACTTTGTTAAGAATATAATTTGCAGAAAGCAAAGCTTCCCCCCATAAATTCTGGGGTGCTCCAGAACTATTTAACATAACATTCAACATTTCTTTCAATGTTCGGTTCTTGCGTTTAGCAATACCATTAGATTGAGGTGAATAAGGAGCAGAAGTTAGGTGAATAATACCATGAGTAGAGCATATCTCTTCAAATGGTGATTCATATTCACCACCTCTATCGCTTCTTATTGCTTTAATCTTTTTGCTAAGTTGATTCTCAACTTCATTTTTATAAAGTTGAAACATTTCTATAGCCTCATCTTTGCTTCTTAACAAATATACATAGCAATATCTTGTGCAATCATCAATAAAAGTTATGAAATATTTTTTCGCACCTCTTGTTTGCACAAACTTTAAATCACATATATCAGTGTGAATTAAATCTAGTGGTTCAGTTTTTCTTTCAACAGAATGAAAAGGTAATCTTGTCATTTTTGATTCTACACAAATTTCACATTTATGTTTTAGATTAATATCAAATTTAGGCAATAATTCTAAATTAATTAATCTACACAAAGTATTATAATTAACATGTCCTAATCTAGCATGCCATATATTTGAAGATTCCAACAAGTAAGTAGAAGAATTAATTTTATTATTATCAATAGACTTTGGTACAACAGTCATAACATTCATCTTAAAGAGTCCATCATTCATGTAGCCCTTTCATACAAACATATCATTTTTAGTAAGTACAAACTTATCAGACACAAACACCAACTTAAATCCATTCTTGCTAAGTAGTGACCCAGAAACTAGATTTTTGCGGATATCTGGCACATGAAGCACTTCATTCAAAGTCAGTTCTTTGCCAGATGTCATTTTCAGTATAATCTTTCCACGTCCTTAAACTTTTTAACTTGTGGAGTTTCCCATGAAGAGTTGATCATCATTCTTTATTTGTTTGTAAGTAGAGAACATCCATTTGTTGGAACAAATGTGGCGAGTAGCTCCAGTATCCACGTACCATTCTTTAGGGTTTCCTACCAAATTACATTCAGATACAACTGCAGAAAGATTAATGTCTGAAATATTTTCAGAAAGCTTTTCCAGTTCTGTCACATTTGATTGAGGCTTTTGTTCTTTCTTGAACTTCTTTGGCTTGCGACATTCATTTGATTTATATCCTGGATTGCCACAATTGAAGCATTTGCCTTTGGATTTCTTCTTGGCCTCAAAAGCTTCTTTGCCTTCACGCTTCCTTTTGTTGTTGTTTGGCCTTTGTTCTACAACATTTGCCTTTGCTTCAATGAAATGCTTCACACTCTTCTTCTCAGATCCTCGATTGTCCTCTTCAATCCTATGTCGCACAATCAGTTCTTCAAGATTCATTTCTTTCCGTTTATGCTTCAGATAATTCTTGAAGTCTTTCCATGATGGTGGAAGTTTCTCTATCATTGCAACAACTTGGAATGAATCACTTAATGACATTCCTTCTGAATGAATGTCATGTAGAATTACTTGTAATTCTTGAACCTAAGTGATAACTGCTTTAGAATCTAACATTTTATAGTCAAGAAATCTACCAACAATAAATTTTTTCATGCCAGCATCTTCAGTTTTATATTTCTTGTATAAAGATTCCCACAGTTATTTAGTAGTTTGAATTGTACAATATACATTATATAATGTATTATCTAAACCATTCATCACATAGTTCCTACAAAGAAAATCTGCATGTTTCCATGCATCAACAACATCCACTTTTTCCTTGTCAGTTTCCCCTTCAACAAGAGTAGGACAGTCCTCTTGTAGAAACCTTGTCAAGTTCAACGTGGTGAGATAGAAGAGTATTTTTTGTTGCCAACGCTTGAAATCAGTTCCATTGAACTTTTCAGGCTTTTCTTCATGAGACATACTCACGGCAGGAATGATACTAGTAGATGCCATTTCTATTATACAAATAAAGACTATCAATAATCAGAAACAAATTTCTGTTGTACAAAATTTAACAGAATTCAAACAACAAATTTTGTTTACAAAATTTCTGTTGTAGAAAATTTGTTCACAAATTTTGTTTTCCAAATTTGTATAGCACAAATCCAAATTCTATTTACAAAATCTGTTTACAAACTGCTTTATATTTGGACATATTATAACAAACAGAATACATGTAAACATAATATTATGTATATACTAACATGTAATATTTATAAACAGAATGTATATATAAACAGAATATTATATATACTATACATATATATATTTAAACAATATTGGAAATAACAGAATATAATATTGAGATTGGACCGTTGCGTGAAACTGTTTGGACCGTTGCATGAAATTGCTTTTTAGCCGTTGCGTAAAACTGTTGTTGCATGAATTTTATTAACACGCACTGTTGTAATATTTGAGATGCAACATTTACTTTATTGCAACAGGTGCATTGCAACATATTCTTTATTAGTCATTAACCGGACGGACGGCGGCGCGCGCGTGTGGGTTTGAACCATGCCTTGGCTAGGTCCTCTCCCTTTCACAAAAGTGGGGTGCCCCTTGGGGCCCTTCCCATTGAGCAATCATCCCATATATAAAGACTTCAATTTTCCCTCTAATGCCCTATGTGGGACTTTTGCAACTTTCAACAATCAAGTAGGTGACTTTAAAGTCAATTTTCTCATTCAATTCTTAATGGATTTGAACACATAAATATACCAAGTTGTACTCCTCACGAAGGAGAACACATTGGTGCAAAGACCCGACATTTTCGGAGTGTGGGTCCTATAATAAATCAAGTCTCAAAATGCTTTAATATTTATTTTATCAAACCCATTTCCAACAGAGAGCTCTGTAGCACAACATGACTTCAGAGCTCAGAAATGAACTCATCCAAGGGAGATTGACCAAAAACCTGTCAAGTTTCTTGTAAATAGGATTAACATATTGAGAGTTCCACCAAGTGTGAAAAGGGCATGCATCCCTAAGATCCAAAACACATTCTAGGAAATCCTGCATACCATTGTCCCATGTGTCATCACCACCTTCAATCTCGGAGGTAGAAAGTACCTCGTTAAATTCCCCAAGGAGGCACCATGGTTTATCAGAGTTACTAACGAGCACTCTTAAATACTTCCATAATGCTTTCTTTTCCTCTGGAGTATTAAACCCATACACAATCAAGACAAAAAACTGCACTTTAAGTTCAATAGACAAAAGAAGATAATGGATATATTGGGATGATTTAGAGACAAAAGAAACATCCAGAGGTTAGAGTTCAAACCAAACCAGATTTTTCCATTCTCATGATGCTCATAATTAAATATCCATTGCCAGTTCATATTAATAGCATTCACAATTCGGGTAGCCTTACGGTATTTAACTCTAGTTTCTACCAATCTAACAAAAGAGATCGAATGCGAGCTAATGAGATCATGAACACTAACCTATTTAGGTTCTTTTTTAAACCTTTAATATTATGTGAAAAAAATTAACCATTAGAGATAAATGTTAATTTGAAGGGGCATAACCTCTCCCACCCTTGTTTTCTTATTCGGTCTTTGACCGAGTTCAATGAAACCTTTGGCCTTTAAACTTGACCTTAATCTTATTCCTTACTATCGTTTTCCTTAAATAACTTCATCTTATCAAAGTTCCCTATTTCAAAAAGAAAGACAATAGGGGAGATGGGTAAAAAAGAATTTTTTTTATTGTAGTAGTGGAAGAGGTCTTAATAACCACAAGGGTAGAGGCAGCAACAAGCTTGGGACCCTTAAAAATAACAGTCTGATTCTCCTCAGACATTGGGACCGGTGCATCAGGAGGAATAGAAGCCAAACTACCCTCACCAGACACCAGAATATCATTATCACTAGGCAGCTCGGGAGCCTTACTAGAAGCTTTCAAAACCCATTAAAAATTAGTACACGGACATTTTATCAAGGAATGGCCAAAAGACTTGCAATGCGGATAGGATTGAGGCTTATTTTGTTATTCCACCATTACCTCGACCACCTTCTCTGAACGAGACTTAGCATCCAACACTACCACATCCAGCTTATCCAGAAGAGCCGAAGAAGATGACATTTCAACACAGATTCTAGCAAAGTTCATGGGTTTCAGCTGTTTAATGATTTTATCGATAAACAAAGGCTTACCAATACTACTAGCTAGATAGATTAACCCCTTAGGAGTCTAGTAAGACACATGAACATGGTGGAATTTGACCAAAACTGGGGCTTTTGTACAAAAATTTCTAAGGACATCCATTCCTTCTTTCCATTTCTGAATAATTAGAAGTTTATTAGAAATATACTGTGGGCCTAAAGCAAAGACATTATCCCTCTCATCAGGAGATGAAAATTTGAAAACAAACATACCTTTATCTCGAAGAAAAACCTTTTGAAGGCCATATTTTCCCCAAATTTTGTGGTCATTATCTGCTACTATCCTAAAGAGTAGACGAGAATGTTGGAATCCCTCAATAAGGAAAAAAAATACCATAAATTGTTCCCCTCATTTAGAATCTCAACCGGAGGTTTGATAGTAATAGAACCATTATCTGACTTAGGAGGAGAAGAAGAGAAGTAATCAAGACTGAAGGAAGGTTTTTGCTCTGCTTGAGCAACAACAGAGCTCCAAGTTTTAGGAGGAAGACCCTCAGTCTTAGCTTGCACATCACATCATCTCCGAGCTCACCACAAGAGGGAGGTGGATGAGGCAAAATCTCACCCTCTTCCATGTCTTTATTCACCTCGAATGAACAAGTCGACAAGGGTGGAAAATCCGACTGGACCTGGATAGGAGAGACATGAGGGGATTTTTTAGCAACAACTTGGTGGGGACTTTTATCAAACATATTTAGGGCATGGTCGGAGCTCAGGGAGAAACCAGCTAATGGGTAGGTTTTAAACCTATAGATTGGATATCTTTAGTTTGATGAATTTCGAGTTTTCGGGCATTTTTTGTCCCTTTTTATGTGTTTAATTGATCTTATGTAGGAAAGGGGAAAGTAGAACAAAGATATGAAAAAATAAATCTACTTGGATAAAACGGTGTCAAAGTGGAGATAAATGGTTCGAGCTAGGCACAACAAAGTAAGGCACAAGTAGGCTATTGTGACGAACGAGATTTTTGTAATTTAATTTTAATATTAATTGAATTAAATAAATATTTGTCTCGATGATTTAATTATTAGATTAAATAATTAAGTAATGCAATTGTGATAGATTAATCTAATTATATGTGTTATATTTATTAAATTAATGTGGAGAATTTTATTATCGAAGTATGTGAGTATGTGAATTTATTGTATTAAAAGAAATATTTAATAAGCCTATTGGTATTTTAATTAATTTAATAATTAATTGGAGATTTAATAATTTAACATTATTAATGAATGAGAAATTCAATTATGTGACTATATGAATTTATGAGAAATTTTTTTTATATTAAATTAAATAATATAATTGAGTTATTGTGTATGGGTGTGACATGATATAAACTATATGATAAAGCTTTATTAAATTAAATGGTTTTGTAATCTATTCTTGTTAAGCCAAACAAGGCCCTAGGGGGAGTTATAAGCAGTTAACCCATGATTGGGCCAACTGACCACTCTGCGCTCAGTTTGTTTAATTATTCGACGTCTTCTCTTCCTTTATTTTCTTATTATTCTAAATCTACAAAGTTATCACACAGATAAAACTTTCAGAGAGAAATTGTGAGTTTGTGAAGGAGATTGAGAGTGAAGAATCTAAGTCTACTAATTGATACTCTACAGGATAATCTCCTCCTTCCCAATTTCTATTTTACGTTGTTAAGTTTCATGAATATGAGTTTCATAGTTTTTGATTTAAACCTCTGTAATTGAGATATGAGTAATGATATATGGGTTGTATTTGTGCTATGTCATATCAAATCGTATTTGATTATATATTTATTATGTAGACCATATCATTAGTATCATAAAACATGTCGTTATACGATGACTTGTTATTTCAAAATTTACAGAGTTTGGGTTATGGCCATATGGCCTTATACGTGATTTTAGTATGTCAAACATAAATATTTTTGTAAAATTTACACTCTTATTTTATTATGCATGTTGATACGAAGAGACCAAACTTTAAATGAACAGGTTCGGTGTTATAACGAACCCGTAGCATTAATTTTCATTATTTATGTTCAAAACCTTCAAGAACATAAAAAATAGTGAAATTTATATAATTTAATTCTGTGATTACGTGTTTTAATAGGTTAAAATCACTCTATAAATGTTGGATAATGATTATATATGTATTAAAATGATTGGATAAGTCTAAATTCGTGTAAAAATAACTAATTGGAAGTTATGGCCATATTCACGTATAATTTTACTTGTGATTGATTTTTGGCCTAATTTGGCCTTGTTATGTTCGTGAACTGCAGAACTGCAGAACTGCAGAAACTGCAGAAAATGAGCCTGGGTAACCCCGCCCCCAGCGGGCCTTACCAAACTACATTACCCCGCCCCGACGGTTAAAAAAAAATAAAAAAAAATAAAAACTAAAATAAAATAAAATAAATAAATATTCGATGAAAATTATTATTAAAATATTTATAAAAAAAATTAAATATTTTAATTGAGATATTATGGAATAAAAAAAATATTTGATGAAAATTATTATTAAAATATTTATAAAAGAAATTAAATATTTTAATTGAGATATTTATGGAATAAAATAAATATTCGATGAAAATTATTATTAAAATATTTGTAAAATAAAGTAAATATTTTAATTGAGATATTTATGGAATAAAATAAATATTCGATGAAAATTATTATGAAATAATTTATTCGAGTGTAATAATAGTAAGAAAATGAAAATATTCTAATTTAATTAAGTAATTAAATTAGAAGGGTAATGATTTGTTAAATAAAGTGGAGTTTATATTAAATAATTAAGTGAAAATGTCACTAATGAATGTCGTGAATACATATGGTATGTGTGTAGAATTTGTGGTGAACGGAAATAGTAATCGTTTAGCCTACGCACGAGGCAAGTTTCCTAACCCTACTTGTTATCATTATTCAAGTTATAAATCAAGTTCATTTGTTATGTTAAAGATTTACTATATTTTCAAAGTATGATTCTGTTATACAATAATTGTTCTATTGTATACCTATTAAGATTGTTATTCATTATAAATATCATTTATTGTTGAACCTTGTTAGACTAGCGAATCCTTATTGATTCAACTAGTCCATAGTTGATGAACGTTCTAAATTCAGAACCCTTATTGATTTATCCAAACCAAACTTCCTTTGGTGCGGACTCTAATGTCAAACTGAGATGAACAACCCTCCAAAGGGATTTACTTATGCGTTAGCGTTAAGATATTGTGCACAGTATGATACTAAGGGCTGATCCCCCTAAGTACAAGTAGAAAGGTTCATAGTCTTATAACTGTTAAAGGTTTCAAGTATAACCCTTGTTAACCTAGGACATAGTTCATGTGACGCCCCCAAAATAGGTCCAATTCACAACCCATTTTAGGTCGCCAAAATACATGGTACAGAAACAACTACAACTTCATTAATACAAGTGTCGTACAAAATACGACAACACATAAACTGTGAGTTTAAATACAAATATTGTATTCTAGACAATATCCACACTCAAATAAATTCTCATCACAATTATTGATTCATTATTTTACAAAAATGGTGAGGACTACTAAACAATTCTCTAGAACCATCATTCCACACCCCGACTCGTACTCGCTACATTCTCGCCTCCTGAGAAAAAAAATGGAACAACAAGGAAAAGGGTGAGCTCAACTAGCCCAGTAAAGAATATTATTGTGACGAACGAGAATTTTGTAAATTATTTTAAATATTTATTGAAGTAAATAAATATTTTTCGACGATTTAATTATTAGATTAAATAATCAATTGATGCAATTGTGGTAGAATAATTTAATTATATGTGTTACATTTATTAAATTAATGTAGAGAATTTTTATGATCAAAGTTTGTAATTATGTGAGCTTAATGAATTAAATGAATTATTTAATTAAGCATGATGTTACTTTAATTAATTTAATTATTAATTAGAGATTTAATAAATTGACATTATTTATTAATGAAATAATTAATTATATGACTATGTGAAATTATGAGAAGTTATTATATTTTATTTATATTAAACAAAATATATAAATTATTGTGCAAGTGGGTGTGACATGATTTAAACTATAGTATAAGAGGTTTATTTAATTAAATGACTTTTAAAACCTTTTCTAACTAGCCAAACATGGCACTATGGGAAGTTGATGGCAGTTACCCATGACTGGGTAACTGACCACCAACGCGTCAGTTGATTTCTATATTATACGCCTTCCTTTCCTTTTCTTTCAATTTTTTTCTTCTAAGACTAATATTAAGCAGAGAGAGTTGAGAAAATTAGAGTAAAGTGTAGGAGAAACTCTGTGGTTGAGACAGAGAGGAAGTTATTATCTTTACATTCTACGCTTGGGTAATCTTCTCAAACCTAATTTCTATTTTACGTCATTTAGTTTTTATAAAATGGCTTTCAAAGTTTGGTTTAACGTCTGTAATTGGGATAGGAATAATGATCATGGGTTTTGTTTATGTTATGGCATATCAAATCGTATTTTATTACATTTAGTTTGCAAACCATAACATCAGTATTGTGAAAACATGTCGTACATATGTTATTTCAAAATAAACAGAGTACGTGATATGGCCATATGGCCATATATGTGATAATTGATGTATTGATTATATATTATCCCTAAAATTTACACCCTTATATTATTGAGCATGTTAATACGAAGAGATCAAGCCTTAAACGAACGGATTCGGTGTTATAACGAATCCGTACGGCTAAATTATGTGTTTTGTTCAAAAACTTCAAGAACATCAAGAACAGTCCAATTTTACATGATTTAAATATGTGATTATATGTTTTAATGGGTTAAAATCACTTTATAGATGTTGTATTATGAATATACATGAACTATAACTTGTGGGTATGTCTAATTTTGAGTAGAAAATAAGAAATTGGGAGAAATTGGCATGTTCTGCGATTTTTCGCGAACAGCCATTTCTGTGTCTGGTATGCCGCGCCGCAGCGCCAACTACCAGTTCATTTCCCGCGCAGCAGCGCCCCCGTGCCGTAGCGCCATAACTCGAGCCACAGCGCCACGGCGCCACAGCTCCAAGTGTCGCCATCGCGCCGCAGCGCGAAGCCTTACTACAAACGTGGCGCCGCAGCGCCACTCTCCAGAAAATTCAGAATGAGTTATTTTAAAAAATGTTTAAGTCTAACAATGTGTTAGTGGATTGATGTAATGAACATGTAAACATGTTAGAAGAATAATGTGATGATAAAATAGTTGTTTAACATGTAAATAACATAATTGCATGTGGAGTAAATTATTAAATACATAATTAGCTTGATAATTCATGAAATACAAATTATGTGACAAAGTGGTAAATTGACTAAGTGTAGTCAATAATTAAAGTAGACAACGAGAATGAGTTTTTTGATGAACAGTTAAGTTATAATTAACTGGTATTGTGTATATGAATGGTATGTAGGATTTAATTCAAAGAACGTGCTTAGTTAAAGTGTAATCTACGCACGAGGCAAGTATCCTATCCCTAACTCTATTCTATTGAGCAAGTTTATTTAAACTTAAACGTTACTTTTATGACAAGTTAAACACCTCGAGATAAACTTTGCAATCTCTCTCTTCATATTGTTCCACCAAAATGTATATCGAAGATCATGATACATTTTGGTACTTCCAGGATGGATCGCAAATGGTATATTGTGTGCCTCCATCATAATCTTGTACTTCAAATCAGAGTCGTTAGGAACACAAAGTCTAGAGTGGACTCGAAGTATTCCTTCTTCATCGATTCTCGCTTCCGGAATAGCACCTTCTTGTACTTTCTTCTTTATACGCATCAGCTCCGGGTCGGTGGCTTGAGCAACCTTAACTTTTTCTATTAAAGTTGGCTCTATGCGTATACTTGACATCATCGCACTTATTCCTGCATATGATCTTCTACTCAACGCGTCAGCTACCACATTTGCTTTTCCAGGATGGTATTGAATAGTGTGATCGTAATCTTTCAACAGCTTGAGCCAACGTCGTTGCCGCATGTTGAGTTCTTTTTGAGTGAAGAAATATTTGAGGCTTTTATGGTCTGAATATATCTCCACTTTCTCCCTATATAGATAATGCCTCCAGATCTTTAGCGCGAAAACGACTGCTGCCAACTCTAGATCATGAGTATGATAATTCCTCTCATATTCTTTAAGTTGTCGCGAAGCATAGGCTATAACTTTCCCACGTTGCATGAGAACACATCCTAGCCCTTTGCCTGAAGCATCGCTGTAGATAACAAATCCATCCGAACAAGATGGTATGATCAAAATAGGTGCCGAAATGAGTCTCCTCTTAAACTCTTGAAAACTATCCTCGAATTCCTCGCTCCATACGAATTTGATATCCTTCTGAGTCAGCTGAGTTAACGGGATAGCGATTCGAGAAAACCCTTCCACGAATCTCCGATAATAACCAGCTAAGCCTAAAAACCTACGTACTTCGGTCACCGTCTTTGGTTGCTCCCAACTTTGTATTGCTTCAATCTTCGTCGAGTCAACAGATACTCCATGTTTTGACACCACGTGCCCTAGGAATGCTACTTCCTCAAGCCAGAACTCGCATTTCTTCAACTTAGCATATAGCTTGCTGTCACGAAGCCTTTACAGTACCAGCTTCAAATGGTGCTCATGATCTTCACGGCTTTTGGAATATATGAGGATGTCATCAATAAAGACAACAACGAATTGATCCAAATAATCCTTGAATACTCGGTTCATCATATCCATGAAAGCCGCAGGAGCATTAGTCAATCCAAAAGACATTACTAAGAATTCATAATGTCCGTACCGAGTTCTAAAGGCTGTCTTTGGAATATCTTCAGTTCTAATCTTCATCTGATGATATCCAGAACGAAGATCGATCTTTGAAAAGAATTGTGCTCCTTGTAACTGGTCAAACAGGTCATCAATACGAGGTAGCGGATACCTATTCTTGATAGTGACATGGTTTAATTCCCGATAATCAATACAAAGTCGCATACTCTCGTCTTTCTTCTTTACAAATAAAATAGGAGTACCCCAAGGAGATGTACTAGGACGAATGAAACCGATGTCCAACAACTCTTGTAGTTGGACCTTTAACTCCTGAAGTTCAATAGGAGCCATTCGATATGGGGTTTTCGAAATGGGCTTTGTACCAGGTTCAAGATCAATAAAGAATTCAACTTCACGTTCTGGGGGTAGACTGGGAAGTTCTTCAGGAAATACGTCAGGAAAGTTACTAACAACAGGAATATTATTCAAATTTGACGTGTCTTTATTCAAATCCATAACATGGGCTAAGAAAGCTTGACATCCGTTTTTCAATAAACGAATAGCTTTATGACTTGATATGATGGTGATTGATTTTAATGGCTTAGTTGCTTGAATTCGTACAACAGGTTGGTTAGGAATATGAAAACTAACAACCTTACGAAAACAATCAATTTTGGCATGATGAGTAGTTAACCAATCAATCCCTAAAATCGCATCAAAAGAAAGTATCTTTAAAGAGATAAGGTCAACAGGTAAGGTGATGGTGCCAACTTGGATCAAACAAGATTTATAAAAAGTGGATGTGATGAAAGTTTCTCCTAACGGAGTCTCCACAGATAAATTAAAATCTAACTTCTCCGGAGTCAAGTTTAAACGTTGAGCACAAGTAGGAGAAATAAATGAATGGGTAGCACCAGTATCTAACAAGGTATAAACTTCGCATGAATTTAGGATTAGATTACCCGTGATCACCTCGTTTGGGTTCCTCGCATGTTAACCAGTCACGGCAAACGCTCTTCCAAGAACCGTTAACTTTGTCTTTTCTGGGACAGGTTTTTGAGTCACCATTCCCGCTGGACTTGGTTTCGCTACAGTACAATCTCGAGCGATATGTCCTTCCTTTCCATAATTATAACATACCTTAAACTGTTGTGGGCAGTTTGGGCTGATATGTCCTTCTTTTCCGCACTTATAACATATAACCGGTGGTCGTTCTCCTCCCTTGGAACCAGTTGCTGCTGGTGCTGACGTCTTCGTATTCTCATTGTTGAATCTCCTCTTTTTAAAATCTACTCCCGACTCGCTTCTTCTATTTTCATAGCCACGATTACCACCAGAGTGGTTGCCGTTCTTGTCTGTATTTTTCTTTCTCCGCTAGTTATCATTGTTCTGATGACTGCTGTCACTGATATGATCCTAGTTGTGGTCCCTCGGTTGACCGTACTCGTTATCTTGCTCTAATAATTGAGCCCTGTTTACAACATCTAAATAGAGAGAAAATTTATGAGAAATGAGATATTGACGTATGCCGGGTTTCAAACCTCTCAGAAACATCCGTGTCATACGTTCCTCATTCTCCACCAAATGAGGTGCAAACCTGGATAACTCTGCAAACTTCGCCTCGTACTGGGACACCGTCATGTTATTCTGCTCCAGTCTAATAAACTCTACCTCCTTCATATGACGAATACTTTCAGGAAAGTACTTGTCATTGAATAGTTTCTGAAATGTCTCCCAAGACATGCTGAGTGTGGCTGGATGGGTACGCTTCACAGACTCCCACCAGTAGTCTGCCTCGCCACAGAACATAAAGGTGGCGAATGGAACCTTCTGTTCCTCCGTGTATCCCAAGACATCAAATATCTTGGTAATTTGCTTGACCCATGTCTCCGCCTTAATCGAATCCGGCTTTCCCCAGAATTCTGGTGGTCCCAACTCTTTGAACTGCTTGGCTGTAACCAACTGTGCGTTGCCATTGTTTCTTCCTATATTTTGAACAGGAATCTCCTTCGTCTGGTTTTGCATGAATCGCAAAAAGCTTCTAAACATCTCATCGTTCATCGTCTGCTCAGTGGTGTTGTTTACAGGAGGAACATTGCCAGCCTGTTGCACGTTCTCCTCGTTGGTGAGTATAAGCATCTCCACCGTCTCATTTACTCCACTGTTAACATTCTTAGTCGACATTCTCAAATACTGCCATAAAACAAGGGTTAATTTAACAAATTAACATATCACATAATATCCCTATATTATGACCGACCAACAAATAAGCTTAGGTAGGACACACTAGCGAAAGATTTACTCGTCTCTCCCCGATTAGTTCTATTCCCCGATCTCCGCCAGAGATCATATCCCTAAGTTCTGATACCAACTGTGACGCCCCCAAAATAGGTCCAATCCACAACCCATTTTAGGTCGCCAAAATACATGGTACAGAAACAACTACAACTTCATTAATACATGTGTCGTGCAAAATACGACAACACATAAACTGTGAGTTTAAATACAAATATTGTCTTCTAGACAATATCCACACTCAAATAAATCCTCATCACAATTATTGATACATTATTTTACAAAAATGGTGAGGACTACTAAACAATTCTCTAAAACCATCATTCCACACCCCGACTCGTACTCGCTGCATTTTCGCCTCCTAAGAAGAAAAATGGAACAACAATGAAAAGAGTGAGCTCAACTAGCCCAGTAAAGAATATTATGACTAAGATAATATAGAACAAATTATCGTTAGTCTTCAACAGGAAAAAATTTAATAGAATACAATAGACAACAAGTTTTACATCAATATTCGCAGCGGAAATAATAATTCATTAGAAGAATTAAGTAGAGAATGTAATCTACTATGTTCGATATATGAATTTAAAAGTCCATCATCAATATTTTATCCCTGTAACATCAATCAACATATATCTGGAAATCAAATATTCATATTTGCACTACGGGCCAAAGATATTCATCAGTTGGTCATGTTCATCTAAACACCTATTCATCTTTGCACTACGGCCCAAAGATATTCATCAGAAATCATTCATATTTGCACTACAGGCCAAAGATATTCATTAATATCATCATTTAGGACTGAGGATGATGAAAAATATTTTAAAGAAAACGAATCCAGTGAAACAAAAGAGTAGATATTAAGGATTCGTATTTCAGCTATTCCATGTCCAAAAATACCTCATAAATAATCATAGTGGAGTAAAATTCAAGAATGATCAAAACATGGATACAATCAAAGCTAGTATCCAGAATGGATATTTTGGACAAAAAGAAGAAAATTTTATTTTTCGGTGAATAGTGTCGTATTCGTGAATAGTACCGTATACGTGAATAGTAACTCCGACACCAAAAGATAGAAATTTCATAAAAAACATCATTATGCTTCGTGAATAGTAATCGTGAATAGTAACTCATGAATAGTAACTCGTGAATATTAACTCATGAATAGTAACTCATGAATAGTAACCCCGACATGAAAAAGTTATAAATTTGATAAACAGTTTCAACCAATATTTCGACATAATGATATTGAAGAAATAATATCATTTATGAAGAAAATAACATCCCTTACCTCGTAAAGACAGTACTTCTAGTTGAAACACCGGATATAGGCTATGACTTGAACTTGTACCGTATAGCAACACTCAAAGTATTAAAATACTCATAGGAATACGCTCACTAATATAAAGTGAGAAAGAGATAGAAGATTTTAGTTTCTGGTGTGATTTTCAATTCTAACATAAGCACCCTATTTATAGGAAAATGCTTAGAACACCAAATTAGAAAATTGAATATAATAATATTATTAATAAACAAAATTCCCAAGCACACCACCAGCTGATTTCAACCATTTAACACATGCCCCTCAATTGAAAAAAACGTTTTTCTTAAAAATAATAATTAAAACTTCCAAAAATCAATTATTTCAGAATTACGGAACTTCAATAATTCATAATAAATAGCCCTTTAATCAGAAAATTCAAATCTCGTGAGTTTTTATAGCAAATTCAATTCTCTACAACTTTGCAGAAGAAAGTTTTTTCAAATTCTAAACAGAAGTTGACCGAAATCTATAAACAGGCGATTTTACAAGCTATAATCATATTTCAGTCAAGAAATGGATCCACCGACACACAAAACATGTGTTAATCATTTAATGCAACAAAAATACTCTTTCTCCTCATATACTCATATATCCCACATTAATTATAAAAATATCACCATTAATATATTATTAAAATAATATATTTAAATAAATTATTTTATCAGAAAAAGATAAAATATTAATTTTTAACAATTGTCACATTAAAAATTTTCTCCATCTATATCCACATAAAATCAATATTTTTCTCATCATATAAATCAATAATTAATTATTCACAAATAATATTACAGAATCACAATACTGACAACCAGGCAGTTCCCAGGAAAGTGGGGGCTTTCCAATAAGGATCTCTCCATATTGGCGCGCAATTAGATGACAAAACCTCTCCTTAGACATAACTTTCTAGACATTGCCAATAATGTTATCTAATAATATTATTCAGATAATATGAATTATTGCTCCGATAATAGAAAATACTGTGTAGTGACAATTATTAAAACTACAGTAATATAAAATATCAATGCAGCAATTATTGAATCAATAAAATAAAATACTGAACAGTAATTACTGTAATAATTATTGAGTAATGCCTTCTTACGTAAAAATTAATAATTGGTGCAATACCATGTTCTACTATGCAACAACGCGTATTATTATATTTTAACCACCGGGTATTCCAACAGTATTAACGGTAACAACTACGCCGTTATTTATAAACAACTTGTTTTTGTCGTTTTCTTCATCCAATCACTTTCCGTTATGGGGCCCACACAAGGCTGCGCCGTCGTACGAATATTCCCCGACAACAAGAATATTTCACGACCAAACGAATATTTCCCGACAACAATGAATATTTTATGATCACTTGCTTATTTGAAATATTTGCGCATTTTACCCATAACTAACCTCATTAATCAATTTAACCCTTACCATTTCAAAATAATAAATAGAGGAAATTTAAATTTTATTTATTAATAATTTGGGGTCTTACAGTTCAAGGTCTTATGACCCTCAGAAATCTTTTGATTCTCGTTATTCATTCTTGATTCAAAAGTTGAGCTTTTATTTCAGAAGTCTTCGAATGTTATTATACATTGTTATTTCATTATTATACTTGTGGACAATCGTGCTCACTCTTGCGTAATAATAACATTGCAGTTAATAACGAAAGAGCAGACGAGCCTTCTACTAGTAAAGGCAAGGGCAATGTTAACGAATGATGAAGACTTGTATTTATGAGATGTTGAATTTATGTGTTAAGACTTAATGTTGTTAAGACTTATTAATTGCTTATGTTTCCGCACAGATGTTTAAGGTTAGTTTAACTTAGGATTGTATTTTATTCAGATGTTGTAACCCCATAAGGGGAGGATGTTTATTTCTATCTATTGCATGATTTGCATTTATTATGGATAGATAGATAGATGATATTTGTATAGTGAACACCAAATCCCGTGGAATTGAAGTACCCGGATTTGGGGGTGTCACATGTTGGTATCAGAGCTATAGGTTATGAACCATAGGTGGGGGAACAACCTTAGGTAGTAGCCTTATAGGAAGAACATAGTGATGGAAAACTCTTATCGAGTTCTAGGAAGTGAATTTTTGTAATTCATTGAAGATAATAAAAGACTTTATGTGCTTATGTGTTAAATTATGTGCTCACTAGTACGACTTAGTAATTAAAACTTGAAATTTTGTTGTCAGGATGTCTGACAATGGATGGACTAGTCGACCAGGGGAGGAGGAACCCGAGTACATACAGTACCTACAGAGGAGGAGCCCAGAGACATTCATGTAGTTAGGGAACAATTGGTACAGAGGGAGTCATCTCCATTGATCACCATTGTTGGTCAGGAGCATGAACCTGAGACTGATCCTGAGGAGGAATTTGACGAGGAAGAGGAAGAAGAGGAGTTTCCACAGCATTCCATCGATGCTGAGATGTACGACACATTATACGACCGTAACGTGGAGTTACGAGATGAGGTGCAAGATCTAACTGAGCGGGCTATTATTCAGCAGATTACTCTAGAACAGGATGAGAGGGAGATTTCGACTCTTCACTCATGACTGGGAAATGTAGAATGGGATTTGGTCCATGAGAAGGGTCAAACCGAAGATAAGACCGCGGAGATAGAAAAGTTGAAGAAGGAACTGAAGGAAAGCTCTGAAAGGCTGATCATAGCAGAGGAAGGCTGGGTAAGAGAGTCACGTGATCTTGTGGAAGAGGATGGTCGTGCAAAGAAGGCAAAGCTTGGAGAGACATACTCCACACTTAATCATGCAATGGATGAGACCCAGGATCGAATTTTGAGGTACCCCATACAGTTCGAAGGACTTCCATCGTACATGCTGGATCGCAGGACGATGTCTCGCATCATGGAAGAGGAGCGTAGCAATGCTATTCAGCGCCTTAACCAGCAGTGATAGGATTTGCTTAATTATGTGAAAGACTTTATTAGTTTTTTTGTGTAATTCCGATATGTTTATGAACGAAGGAGTATTTTAATATTTAAATCCTGTGGATTCTTTATCTCAGGATGGTCGATGTAAATAGCAGTTATGCTATCGTTTGATGTAAAACTTTTGGTTTGAATTAATTATATTAAGTTATTTGAGATGATGTATTAAATAATTATAATTAATTGTTGAATTAAGTCTTAACTATTTAGAGAATTTAATAGAGATTTAATAAGCATATATTTTAACAGAAATATGCCGCCAAGAAGAGGACAGCAACGCCAACCAGCTCAGGAAGAGTCAACAAATAACAACAATAATGCCAATGCTAATCCCGTTCAGCAGTTGGTTAACTTACTGACTGGAGCAATGAATAATCAACCTTAAGCTCCACCAAATACTACATTTAAGGATATCAAGGCGGTAGGACCGCCAGAGTTTAAGGGTTTCATGAACCCGATCGACCCTCAAACGTGGGTTATAGAGATGGAGAAGGTTTTCGACGTTGCTAGGGTTAGAGAAGATCAGAAGACTGCTTTTGCAACATTTATGCTGAAGTCTGAAGCTAGCTATTGGTGTCAAACAAACAAAGTGAAAGGAGATGAATGTGTAATTACTTGGGAGAGATTTAAAGAGATGTTCTTCGAGATGTATTTCCCAACCAGCTCGTAGAACCAGATGGAGGTTCAATTTCTAGAATTGAAGCAGGGAAATATGAGCGTACCTGATTATGCGGCTAGATTCAATGAGTTAGCGAGGTTCGCCTCGTATCAAGTACACACGGACGAGAGAAAAGCCAGAAGATTCGAACAAGGACTAAAGCCTTGGGTATATAGTAAGGTATCAATGTTTCAGATAAACACTTTTCTTGGAGTACTAGAAAAGGCCATCCTCGCTGAAGGTGGAAGCGATGCATTGACCAAGTATAATCAAGAGCAGAAGAAGAAGAAGAGTGAGAATGAAGGTAATAACAAGACTGGTGGGAGTAGCACTGGGGGTAGTCATAATCAGAAGAGGAAGTGGACGGATAACTCGTTAGCTGGAAGTCAACAAGGAGGGCAGAAGAAAAAGATCGAAGCATGCTCAAACTGCGGAAAAGCTCATTTAGAAGTTTGCATGAAAGGGAAGCGAGTGTGCTACAATTGTGGTTAGGAAGGCCACATAGCACCAAACTGTCCAAATTCAAAGAAGGGTGCCTGCTTCACCTGTGGTTCAAAAGATCATTTGGCAAGAGACTGTCCTAAGAAGGGATTGGGAGGGTCAGGATCAGGAGGAAACCGGGGAAACAACAGTGGAAACGCCTTGTCTATCACCGGGCCAACCGCAACAAACTGACCGACCGCTAGGACTTTCAATATAACGGTGTAGGATGCAGTTCAGTCTCGTGATGTGGTGTCAGGTATCATTCCGATCAATAAAATTAATGCCTATGTTTTATTTGATTTGGGTGCTACTTGTTCCTTTATATCCGATGACTTTGCTAATAGTTTAGATTTACTTAAGGATGAGTTGGAATATCCCATGAACATAGAAATTGCGAATAGAGAGATAATCCCTGTTAAGTACGTGTATAAGAACTGTAGAGTGGATATTAAGGGTAATATCATGAACGTAGATCTTATCCCTATTCGACTTGGGGAATTTGACGATATATTGGGAATGGATTGGTTATTCAATTACGGGGCTGTAATTGATTGCCAAAAGAAGCGTATTAACCTTATGACTTCGTCAAAGGTTGTGTTTTATGATAGCAAGTCGCCTAGACAAGCGAGTTGTATGATGATGATGTAGGCCAGGAAGTTATTAAGACAAGGCTGTGTAGGATACTTAGCTTACATAGTCGACAGTCTAAAAGAGAATCCAAAGGTAGAAGAAATACCGATTGTGAGGGACTTCGTCGACGTATTTCTAGACGATTTGCCAGGACTTCCACCAGATAGAGAGGTAGATTTCGTGATCAATTTGGCACCCGGAACTGCTCCAATATCG
Source organism: Panax notoginseng (assembly GCA_016801055.1). Lineage (NCBI taxonomy): Eukaryota > Viridiplantae > Streptophyta > Magnoliopsida > Apiales > Araliaceae > Panax > Panax notoginseng. The sequence continues at coordinate 81,061,316 of CM029020.1, forward strand.
AAGGCACCATACCGAATGGTACCAGTAGAGATGAAAGAATTAATGGTACAACTACAAGAATTACTGGACAAGAAGTACATCCAACCGAGCGTATCGCTGTGGGGAGCGCCGGTGTTATTTGTGAAAAAGAAGGACGGGTCGATGCGGCTCTGCATTGACTACAGAGAACTGAATAAGGTCACGATTAAGAACAGATATCCATTACCGATGATCGACGACCTGTTTGATCAATTGAAAGGAGCAAGATATTTTTCCTAGATAGACTCGAGAAGTGGTTATCATCAACTGAAGGTGAGGCCAGAGGATGTACCGAAGACAGCGTTCAGAACGCGATATGGTCACTACGAATTTTTGGTAATGTCATTTGGTTTAACGAATGCTCCTACAACATTTATGGGACTAATGAATGGAGTGTTCAAGCCATTTTTGGACAAATTCGTAGTGGTATTTATAGACAACATTTTGGTATATTCAAAAACCAAAGAAGAACACGAAGAGCATTTGAGATTAACGTTGAAGGTATTGAGAAGGGAGAAGTTGTATGCTACATTTTTGAAATGTGAATTTTGAATCGAGCGAGTACAATTTCTTGGTCACGTGATTGATAAAAATAGAATTTCGGTAGATCCATCAAAAGTAGAAGCCGTGATTAACTGGGATCAGCCGAGAACGCCATCGAAAGTAAGAAGTTTTCTTGGATTGGTAGGATATTATAGAAGATTCATTCAAGACTTTTCTAAGATCGCAACTCCGCTAACGAATTTAACCCAAAAAGCTGTGAAATTTATTTGGACGGATAAGTGTGAGGAAAGTTTTCAGGAATTGAAGAAGAGGTTGAGTATGACACCTGTGTTATCTCTTCCGGATGATACAGGAAATTTTGTTATTTATAGTGATGCGTCGCATACAGGACTTGGATGTGTGCTGATGCAAAACGACAAAGTTATTGCGTATGCATCACGATAATTGAAGGATTATGAGAAGGGGTATCCGATCCACGACTTGGAGTTAGCTGCAGTTGTTCTTGCTTTGAAAATTTGGAGGCACTATCTCTACAGGGAGAAGTGTGAAATATATACGGACCACAAGAGTCTAAAATATATTTTCACACAGAAGGATTTGAATATGCGTCAAAGAAAATGGTTGGAATTAATTAAGGATTACGAATGTGAGATTTTATACCATCCGGGTAAAGCAAATGTGGTTGCCGACGCCTTAAGTAGAAAGGGTCGTGAGAAATTAATGATGTTGACTGCTCAGGAGGAGCTAAGTGCAGATATAAAGAAACTGGAGTTAGAAGTGAAGTATCCTATAGAGATTGATGAGAAGCTAGTTCAGATACAATCTGGTACAACCCTACTGGATAAAGTTAAGGAGGCTCAACTTCAGGACGAAGAATGTAAGAAGGTGACAATGAAGATATCTGAAGGAACTGAACCAATATTTAAGATGGATAAGGAAGGAATACTAAGATTTGAGAGCAGAATTTGGGTACCACCAGTCACAGAGATTAAGGAAGACATTTTGAGCGAGGCTCATAGTTCACGATATTCGATTCACCTTGGTAGTACCAAGATGTATCAAGATCTTCGACAATATTTCTGGTGGCCGAATTTGAAACATGATGTTGCAGAGTGTGTTGCCAAGTGTCTGACCTGTCAGAAAGTAAAAGCAAAACATCAAAGACCAAGTGGAATGCTAAACCGTTGGAGATCCCAGAATGGAAATGGGAACATATTACAATGGACTTCGTGGTTGGCCTTCCGACGACTCAGAAAGGCTACGACGCAGTATGGGTTATCGTTGACCGACGGACGAAATTCGTACACTTCCTTCCGATCAAAATTAGATTTAACTTAGACCAGTTGGCGAGACTATACGTAAAAGAGATTGTTTCGAGGCACGGGGTGATGGTGTCAATTGTTTCCGATAGGGATCCGCACTTTACATCGAACTTTTGGAAACGTCTACAGGAATGCATGGGTACGCAATTGCGAATGAGTACAGCATACCACCCTCAAACAGATGGACAGAGCGAAAGAACAATTCAAATATTGGAAGTTATGCTAAGAGCCTGTGTAATGGACTTTAAAGAAAATTGGGATGATCATCTACCGCTCGTAGAGTTAGGTTACAACAACAGTTACCACGCTAGTATAGGCATGCCGCCTTACGAAGCATTATACGGTAGAAAGTGTAGAACTCCGCTTTACTGGGATGAAGTTGGCGAAAGACAATTGCTAGGCCCAGAATTGGTATAGCAGACAGCAGAAATAGTCAAAGTGATCCGAGCACGACTGGTAGCAGCCCAAGATAAACAGAAGAAATACGCTGATCCACATCGTAAGAATATTGAGTTTGAATCGGGTAATTATGTTTTCTTGAAGGTCTCTCCCTGGAAAGGAAAGAAAGGGAAATTAAGCCCAAGATTTATTGGACCTTTTGAAGTACTGCGAAGAATCGGAGAAGTCGCGTATGAGGTAGCCTTACCTCCATCACTCGAGAATGTCCACAACATCTTCCATGTCTCAGTTCTATGACCCTACAAAGCCGATTACAAGCATGTAATTGAATATGAACCCCTACATTTTGAAAAAGACTTATCTTACGAAGAAATTCCTGTTCAAATTATCGACCGAAAAGAACAAGTTCTCAAAAATAAAGTTATACCTTCTGTTAAGGTAATTTGGAGGAACCACAACGCTGAAGAAGCTACGTGAGAACTCAAAGAGAATATGATGAATAATTACCCTCATTTATTTACTTAAATTATGTGTAAGCGATTATGGGGACATAATCTTTAGGGGGGGAGAATGTGACGGGTTGAAAATATTGAGTCGTGATTCTGGGGACAGAATCCTTTTAAGGAGGGGTGGGGGGAAGATGTGACGAACGAGATTTTTATAATTTAATTTTAATATTTATTGAATTAAATAAATATTTGTCTCGATGATTTAATTATTAGATTAAATAATTAAGTAATGCAATTGTGATAGATTAATCTAATTATATGTGTTATATTTATTAAATTAATGTGGAGAATTTTATTATCGAAGTATGTGAGTATGTGAATTTATTGTATTAAAAGAAATATTTAATAAGCCTATTGGTATTTTAATTAATTTAATAATTAATTGGAGATTTAATAATTTAACATTATTAATGAATGAGAAATTCAATTATGTGACTATATGAATTTATGAGAAATTTTTTTTATATTAAATTAAATAATATAATTGAGTTATTGTGTATGGGTGTGACATGATTTAAACTATATGATAAAGCTTTATTAAATTAAATGGTTTTGTAATCTATTCTTGTTAAGCCAAACAAGGCCCTAGGGGGAGTTATAAGCAGTTAACCCATGATTGGGCCAACTGACCACTCTGCGCTCAGTTTATTTAATTATTAGACGTCTTCTCTTCCTTTCTTTCCTTATTATTCTAAAGCTAGAAAATTATCACAGAGATAAAACTTTCAGAGAGAAATTGTGAGTTTGTGAAGGAGATTGAGACTGAGGAATGTAAGTCTACTAATTGATACTCTACAGGGTAATCTCCTCCTTCCCAATGCCTATTTTACATTGTTAAGTTTCATGATTATGAGTTTCATAGTTTTTGATTTAAACCTCTATAATTGAGATATGAGTAATGATTATGGGTTGTATATGTGTTATGTCATATCAAATCGTATTTGATTATATATTTATTATGTAGACCATATCATTAGCATCATAAAACATGTCGTTATACGATGACTTGTTATTTCAAAATTTATAGAGTTTGGGTTATGGCCATATGACCTTATACGTGATTTTAGTATGTCAAACATAAATGTTTTCGTAAAATTTATGCTCTTATTTTATTATACATGTTGATACGAAGAGATCATACTTTAAATGAACGGATTCGGTGTTATAACGAACCCGTAGTATTAATTTTCATGATTTATGTTCAAAACCTTCAAGAACATCAAGAACAGTGAAATTTATATAATTTAACTATGTGATTATATGTTTTAATGGGTTAAAATCACTCTATAAATGTTAGGTAATGATTATATATGTATTACAACGATTGGGTAAATCTAAATTCGTGTAAAAATAGCTAATTGGAAGATATGACCATATTCACGTATAATTTTACGTGTGATTGATTTTTGGCCTCATTTGGCCTTGTTATGTTCGCGAACTGCAGAACTGTAGAACTGCAGAAACTGCAGAAAATGAGCTTGGGTAACCCCGCCCCCGGCGGGCGTTACCAAACTACATTACCCCGCCCCGGCGGTCAAAAAAAAAATAATAAAAAAAATAAAATGAAAAAATAAAAAAATAAATAAAAAAAGTAAAAATAATAATAAATAAATAAATATTCGATAAAAATTATTATTAAAATATTTATAAAATAAATTAAATACTTTAATTGAGATATTATGGAATAAAATAAATATTTGATGAAAATTATTATTAAAATATTTATAAATTAAATTAAATATTTTAATTGAGATATTTATGGAATAAAATAAATATTCGATGAAAATTATTATTAAAATATTTATAAAATAAAGTAAATATTTTAATTGAGATATTTATAGAATAAAATAAATATTCGATGGAAATTATTGTGAAATAATTTATTCGAGTGTAATAATAGTAAGAGAATGAAAATATTCTAATTTAATTAAGTAATTAAATTAGAAGGGTAATGATTTGTTAAATAAAGTGGAGTTTATATTAAATAATTAAGTGAAAATGTAACTAATGAATGTCTTGAATACATGGTGTAGGATTTGTGGTGAACAGAAGTAGTAATCGTTTAGCCTACGCACGAGGCAAGTTTCTTAACCCTACTTGTTATCATTATTCAAGTTATAAATCAAGTTCATTTGTTATGTTAAAGATTTACTATCTTTTCAAAGTATGATTCTGTTATACAATAATTGTTCTATTGTGTACATATTGAGATTGTTATTCATTATAAATATCATTTATTGTTGAACCTTGTTAGACTAGCGAATCCTTATTGATTCAACTAGTCCATAGTTGACGAACGTTCTAAATTCAGAACCTTTATTGATTTATCCAAACCAAACTTCCTTTGGTGCGGACTCTAATGTCAAACTGAGATGAACAACCTTGTAAAGGGATTTACTTATGCGTTAGCATTAAGATATTGTGCATAGTATGGTACTAAGGGCTGATCCCCCTAAGTACGAGTAGAAAGGTCCATAGTCATATGATTGTTAAAGGTTTCAAGTATAACCCTTGTTAACCAAGGACATAGTTCAAGGTCTTATGACCCTCAAAAATCTTTTGATTCTCGTTATTCATTCTTAATTCATAAGTTGAGTTTTTATTTCAGAAGTCTTCGATTCCCTCGTATGTTATTATACATTGTTATTTCATTATTATACTTGTGGGCAATCGTGCTCACTCTTGCGTAATAATAACATTGCAGTTAAGAACGAAAGAGCAGACGAGCCTTCTACTAGAAAAGGCAAGGGCAAGGTTAACAAATGATGAAGACTTGTATTTATGAGATGTTGAATTTATGTGTTAAGAGTTAATGTTGTTAAGACTTATTAATTGCTTATGTTTCCGCACAGATGCTTAAGGTTAGTTTAACCTGGGATTGTATTTTATTCGGATGTTGTAACCCCATAAGGGGAGGATGTTTATTTCTATCTATTGAATGGTTTGCATTTATTATGGGTAGATAGATAGATGATATTTGTTCAGTGAACACCAAATCCCGTGGAATTGAAGTACCCGGATTTGGGGGTGTCACAGCTATGATACGACATTAGCATGAGGAAGCAAGAAAAAATAATTCGGACATATTTTGGAGTACAATATGCAAGCAAATGCAAGAAGGGAAGGTTGAAGGGCTTTCAATGCCAAGTTGGATGCATGTTCTTGGCTTGTAACTTAGATATTATTGTAGATCTACTTCTTCGCTCATCTAGTTACAAATTTGGCGCGACCAATCCATCAGTCTCGGGAACCATGTAGTAGGGCCAAATGTCTCAAGGATAATTGTTTGAGGCGTCAATGATTTGTCCTATTTGGTTCTCAATTCGAATCGACATCTTTTGACTATTCCTCTAATCTTCCACATCAAGATGTACCCTCTTTAAATTTCATTCAACAACCTCCTATAACTCCTCGCCTCTACCTCGTGTGCTCACCTTGCACTATACATTTCCTTCCTTTATAGGATTAATCTTTGTTTCACTGGGTAAAGTGCTTTGTTGACAATTAAGGATAACATCGGTAAGTTATCCCATTTGGTTATCGAGGTTCCATCTTGATGCTTCATGATGTTTCATCTCCGAGTCTATGAACTTATTAGGAAATTTCCTCTAAATCTAGATGTTCTTCTTGTTGTGGTGGAGGTGGACACGAGAATTCTGGTCAGTGTTATGGACTTGGAGCATAAATTTGATCTTGATGATTATGAATCCATGAAATATCTAGATGATTCTCCCAAATATGATGATAATCATTGGGATAGTCGTCGAAGTTGGCACCATATTGTGCCCACTAAAAACTGATTGTGCATTAATAACTCGAATGGTTTCCAGCACAACAATCACAAATCACCACTGCACTTTGAATACATTGTGTTGTTAAAGCGTCAAACTTCCTTGAAAGTGTCTCTATCTATGCTGACAATGCAGAAAGTGCATCGAGTCCATAAATCCATGTCTCCCTTAGCTGAGTTATACTCGTATAAGGCCATTGATAATTAAATTCAGGCATTGTACTTGAAAAGGACTTAAACTAGACAGAAAATAAATAAATAAATAAATAAAATGTTTAAATTAAGATTAATTTGATTGAAATTAATATTGGAAAAAATTATTAAATTAATTCCCCGATAACTACGCTAAAAACTTATTTGCCTAAATCTATACTAGCAAAATATGCAAGTATACAGAGTCCACAAGTAATATAATGATAAGAGAGTGTCGAACCCATAAAAATTATTTAATAATAATTATCAAGTACCTACTCATAATCAAATTAATTTTATTTAAACAATTCGATAAAAGTTTTTGAAGTTTGAAAATAATGTACTAAACTAGCTAATTGCTAACTACTAAAAATTGAATTCAGATAAAAAGGCTTCAGATTAAAATTTTCCTTTAATATTTCGCTTCATTTAATCAATTCCTGTTAAGTTATGCTAATTACATTGGATTTTTAATCGAGAACTCATCAATATGTATTATCATCTCCCGACGTATGATAAACGAATCAACTTAAATCCACAAATGATATTATTAAGGTGAACACCCTAGTTAACTAATTCACTATATTCCTATGCGAATTACAATTAAAGAGGATTTAAAGCACATGTTCCCTAACATATTACATGCGACATATGTGACGCCCCCAAAATAGGTATACAACACCCATTCTGAGTCGCCAAAATACATAGTACAGAAACAACTACATCTTTATTATTACAACACAAAAACTGTGAGTTTAAATACAAATATTGTCATTTAAACAATATCCACACTCAAATAAGTCCTCATTACAATTATTGATACATTATTTCACAAAAATGGTGAGGACTACTAAAGTAACTTCTAGAACCATCATTCCATACCCCGACTAGTACTCGCTACATTCTCGCCTCCTGAGAAAAATGGAACAAAAAGGAAAAGGGTGAGCTCCACTAGCCCAGTAAAGAACATTATGACTAAGATAATACAGAACAAATTATCGTTAGTCTTCAACAGGGAAAAATCTAATAGAATACAATAGACAACAAGTTTTAAATCAATAACTGCAGCGGAAACAACAAACCATTATAAGAGTCAAGTAGAGAATGAGTTCTACTATCTTCTAAGATTTAAAAGTCCATCATCAATATTTTATCCCTGTAACAACAATCAATAACCATCTTTAATCAAATATTCATCTTTGCACTACAGGCCAAAGATATTTATTTGTATCACCAGTCGGTCATGTTCATCTCAACACCTGTTCATCTTTGCACTACGGGCCAAAGATATTCATCAGTTAATCATTCATCTTTGCACTACGGGCCAAAGATATTCAGTAATATCATCATTTAGGACTGAGGATGATAAAAAATATCTTAAAAAAAACGAATCCAGTGAAACAAAATAACAAATATTAAGGATTCGTATTTCGATTTATCCATGTCCAAAAATACCTTATAATTATTCATAGTGAAGTAAAATTCAAGAATGATCAAAACATGGATACAATCAAAGCTAGTACCCAGAATAGATATTTTGGACGAAAAGAAGAAAATTTTATTTTTCGGTGAATAGTAACTCGTGAATAGTAACTCATGAATAGTAACCCCGACGTGAAAAGTTCCAAATTTGATAAAAATTTCCAACCAATATTTTGGCATAATGATATTGAAGAAATAATATCATTTTTGAATAAAATAACATCCCTTACCTCGTAAAGACAGTACTTCTGGTCGGAATACCGGTATAAGGCTGAAAGACACTTGCTCTGATGAATAGAAACTCTCAAAGTATCTAAATACTCACAAAATACACTCAATAATCTAGAGAGAGAAAGAGAGAAAACTTGTTTCTGGTGTGATTTTTAATTCTAACTTAGCCCTCTATTTATAGGAAAATGTTAGCACGCCGAAGCAGACTTAACCTGCAACCTGATGGCTTTACCTGCTACTATTTCCACCCACCACATTTGAATAAAAATCTCAACACATTTCTTCACCAACCAAGAGTTGGGCCCACCAATTCTAGAATTTTCTACCAAAATGATTAACTCCGAAAATTCAACAATTTCTGAACCAGTCATCTCGTAAAATTCATAATAAATCATACATTCATTTTTAACGGTTCAAAATTTGTGGACATATACTCAACTTATATATGTATAACATATCCAAAAATTACCACGATCCAACGGTCGGATTAAAAATTATAACCCCCGCAAAATATCTCAAAAACCCTGATTTTTAATACCTCCATTCCGACAAAAATACTGATAAAAACCTCAACATTAACTCCTTCATTTTTAACCACAAAAATATATCCCTCATTTATATCCACAAAAAATAAATATTTCCTTATCATATGAATCAATAATTAATTATTCACAAATAATATTACAGAATCACATTTATGACAATCAGGCCGTTCCCAGGAAAGAGGGGGCTTTCCAATAAGGATTTCTCCTTACTGGCGCGCAATTAGATGACCAAACCTCTCCTTAGACAGAACTTTCTAGACATTGCCAATAATGTTATCTAATAATATTATTCAAATAATATGAATTATTGATCTGATAATGGGAAATACTGTGTAGTGACAATTATTGAAACAACAGTAATATAAAATATCAACGCAGCAATTATTGAATCAATAAAATAAAATACTGAACAGTAATTACTGTAACCATTATTGAGTAGTGCCTTCTTACGTAAGAATCAATAATTGGTGCAATACAGTGTGCTACTGTGTAACAACGCGTATTACTGTGTTTTAACCACCGGGTATTCCAACAGTATTAACGGTAACAACTACGCCGTTATTAATAAACAACATATACTTGTCGTTTTCTTCATCCAATCGCTTTCCGTTATGGGGCCCACAAAAGACTGCGCCGTCGTACGAATATTCCCCGACAGGAAGAATATTCCACGACCAAACGAATATTCCCCGACAACAATGAATATTTTATAACCACCTGCTTATTTGAAATATTTGCGCATTTTACCCATAACTAACCTCATTAATCAATTTAACACTTACTATTTCAAAATAATAAATAGAGGGAATTTAAATTTTATTTATTAATAATTTGGGGTCTTACAACCTCCCCTTCTTATGAAATTTCGTCCTCGAAATTGACGTACGTACCTGGTGTTTCGAAAAGATGAGGATACCTCGCTTTCATTTCCGTTTCCAACTCCCAGGTCATTTCCTCAATAGCATGGTTTCTCCACAAAACTTTAACTTGTGGTATGACCTTCGTGCGTAGGACATGCTCCTTTCTATCCAAGATCTTGACAGGTACCTCTTCGTACGTTAAGTCTTCAGCTATCTCGTCCGGTTCTAACTCAATAACGTGGTCTGGGTCTTTCACATATTTACGTAACACAGATATATGAAAAACATTATGAACACGAGACATACTTGGAGGTAACGCGAGTCTATAGGCCACATTTCCTACTCGGTCAAGAATCTGAAATGGACCAATAAATCGTGGATTGAGCTTTCCTCTCTTCCCAAATCTTGTAACTCCTTTCCATGGAGCCACACGCAACAATACATGATCCCCAATGTCAAATTCCACGTCCTTTCGATGAAGATCCGCATAACTCTTTTGTCGATCCTGTGCCGTTTGTATACGTTGTCGAATCGTTTGGATCTTCTCTGTAGTCATGCGTACCAACTCTGGTCCCAATAATGTTGCTTCACCCACCTCGTCCCAGCATACTGGAGAGCGACACTTTCGTCCATATAATGCTTCAAATGGGGCCACACCTATACTTGCCTGATAACTGTTATTGTAAGAGAATTCCACCAATGGTAGGTACTTATCCCAACTCCCTTTGAAATCTAGGACACAAAGTCTTAATAGATCTTCAAGAGTTTGAATAGTCCTCTCTGATTGTCCGTCCGTTTGAGGATGGTATGCCGAACTAAATCGTAAATCTGTGCCCATAGCTTTTTGCAAGCTAACCCAAAATCTTGAAGTGAATCTTGGGTCACGATCCGAAACTATGGATACTGGCATGCCATGCAGTCTCACAATCTCATCTACGTATATACGAGCAAGACGTTCAAGGAAATAAGTCTCCCGTATCGGCAAGAAATGAGCAGACTTGGTTAATCTATCAACAATAACCCAAATAGCATTTATGCCTTGAGAAACCGTGGGAAGACCCGTAACGAAATCCATGGTAATGTGTTCCCACTTCCATTTCGGAATCTCAAGTGGTTGCAATGGACCCTTTGGCACTTGATGTTCCGCCTTTACACGTTGACAAGTTAAACACCTCGAGATAAACTTTGCAATCTCTCTCTTCATATTATTCCACCAAAATGTATGTCGAAGATCACGATACATTTTGGTACTTCCAGGATGGATTGCAAATGGTGTATTGTGTGCTTCCATCATGATCTTGTACTTCAAATCAGAATTGTTAGGAACACAAAGTCTGGAGTGGACTCGAAGTATTCCTTCTTCATCGATTCTTGCTTCTGGAATAGAACCTTCTTGCACTTTCTTCTTCATACGCATCAGCTCTATGTCCGTAGCTTGAGCAGCTTTAACTTTATCGATTAAAGTCGGTTCTACTCGTATATTTGATATCATCATGTGGGTACTTGGAGCCTTCATCTCTATCCCCATCCTTTGCAAGTCATACAAAATGGGCCTTTGTGTTAACAACATTGCACTCGTACCCGCATATGATCTTCTACTCAATGCGTCAGCTACTACGTTTGCTTTTCCAGGATGATATTGGATGGTATGATCGTAATCTTTCAACAGCTCGAGCCAACGTCGCTGCCGCATGTTGAGTTCCTTTTGGGTGAAGAAATATTTGAGGCTTTTATGATCTGTATAGATCTCCACTTTCTCCCCATACAGGTAGTGTCTCCAGATCTTCAACGCGAAAACTACTGCTGCCAACTCCAAATCATGAGTAGGATAATTCCTCTCATATTCTTTGAGTTGTCGCGAGGCATAGGCTATGACTTTCCCATGTTGCATGAGAACACATCCTAACCCTTTGCCTGAAGCATCACTGTAGATAACAAATCCATCCGAACTAGATGGTATTGTCAGAACAGGTGCCGAAATGAGTCTCCTCTTAAGCTCTTGAAAACTCTTCTCGCATTCCTCGCTCCATACGAATTTGATATCTTTCCGAGTCAGCTGAGTTAACGGGGTAGCGATTCGAGAAAACCCTTCCACGAATCTCCGATAATAACCAGCTAAACCCAAAAAGCTACGTACTTCGGTCACCGTCTTTGGTTGCTCCCAACTTTGTATTGCTTCAATCTTCGCCGGGTCAACAGATACTCCATGTTTTGACACCACGTGCCCTAGGAAAGCTACTTCCTCAAGCCAGAACTCGCATTTCTTCAACTTAGCATATAACTTATTTTCACGCAGCCTTTGGAGTACCAGCTTCAAATGATGCTCATGATCTTCACGGCTTTTGGAATATATGAGGATGTCATCAATAAAGACAACAACGAACTGATCCAAATAATCCTTGAATACTCGGTTCATCATATCCATGAAAGCCGCAGGAGCATTAGTCAATCCAAAAGACATGACTAGGAACTCATAATGCCCGTACCGAGTTCTGAAGGCAGTCTTTGGAATATCCTCAGTTTTAACCTTCAGCTGATGATATCCAGAACGAAGATCGATCTTTGAAAAGAATTGTGCTCCTTGTAACTGGTCAAACAGGTCATCAATACGAGGTAGCGGATACCTATTCTTAATAGTGACATGGTTTAATTCCCGGTAATTAATACAAAGTCGCATACTCCCGTCTTTTTCTTTACAAATAAAACAGGAGCACCCCAAGGAGATGTACTAGGACGAATGAAACCGATGTCCAACAACTCTTGTAGTTGGACCTTTAACTCCTGAAGTTCAATAGGAGCCATTCGATATGGGGTTTTAGAAATGGGCTTTGTACCAGGTTCAAGATCAATAAAGAATTCAATTTCTCGTTCCGGGGGTAGACCGGGAAGTTTTTCAGGAAATACGACAGGAAAGTCAATAACAACAGGAATATTATTCAAATTTGACGTGTCTTTATTCAAATCCATAACATGGGCTAAGAAAGCTTGACATCCATTTTTTAATAAACGAATGGCTTTATGGCTTGATATAACAGTGATTGATTTTAATGTCTTAGTTGTTTGAATTCGTACAACAGGTTGGTTAGGAATACGAAAACTAACAACCTTACGAAAACAATCAATTTTGGCATGATGAGTAGTTAGCCAATCAATCCCTAAAATCACATCAAAAGCAATATCTTTAAAGAGATAAGGTCAACAGGTAAGGTGATGGTGCCAACTTGGATCACACAAGATTTATAAACAGTGGATGTGATGAAAGTTTCTCCTAACGAAGTCTCCACAGATAAATCAAAGTCTAACTTCTCCGGAGTCAAGTTTAAACGTTGAGCACAAGTAGGAGAGATAAAAGAATGGGTGGAACCGGTATCTAATAAGGTATAAACTTCGCATGAATTTATGATTAGCTTACCCGTGATCACCTCGTTTGGGTTCCTCGCATGTTGACCAGTCACGACAAACGCTCTTCCAGGAACCGTTGACTTGATCTTTTTTGGGACAGCTTTTTGAGTCACCATCCCCGCTGGACTTGGTTTTGCTATAGTGCAATCTCGAGCGATATGTCCTTCCTTTCCACAATTATAACATACCTTAAACTGTTGTGGGCAGTTTGGGCTGATATGTCCTTCTTTTCCGCACTTATAGCATATAATCGGTGGTCGTTCTCCTCCCTTGGAACCAGTTGCTGCTGGTGCTGACGTCTTCGTATTGTCATTGTTGAATCTCCTCTTTTTAAAATCTCCTCCCGACTCGCTTCTTCTATTTTCATAGCCACGATTACCACCAGAGTGGTTGCCGTTCTTGTCTGTATTTTTCTTTCTCCGCTGGTTATCATTGTTCTGATGACTGCTGTCACCGATATGATCCTGGTTGTGGTCCCTCAGTTGACCGTACTCATTATCTCGCTCTAATAATTGAGCCTTGTTGACAACATCTGAATAGAGAGAAAATTTATGAGAAATGAGATATTGACGTATGCCGGGTTTCAAACCTCTCAAAAACATCCTCGTCATACGTTCCTCATTCTCCACCAAATGAGGTGCAAATCTGGACAACTCTGCAAATCTCGCCTCGTACTGAGACACCGTCATGTTATTTAGCTCCAGTCTAATAAACTCTACCTCCTTCATATGACGAATACTTTCAGGAAAGTACTTGTCATTGAACAGTTTCTGAAATGTCTCCCAAGACATGCTGAGTGCGGTTGGATGGGTACGCTTCACAGACTCCCACCAGTAATCTGCCTCGCCACGGAACATAAAGGTGGCGAATGGAACCTTCTGTTCCTCCGTGCATCCCAAGACATCGAATATCTTGGTAATTTGCTTGACCCACGTTTCCGCCATGATCGGATCCGGCTTTCCCTTAAATTCTGGTGGTCCCAATTCTTTGAACTGTTTGGCTGTGACAAACCGTGAATTGCTATCATTTCCTCCTGTATTTTGAACACGAGTCTCCCTCGTCTGGTTTTGCATGAATTGCAAAAAACTTCTAAACATTCCATCATTCATCATCTGCTCATTGGTGTTGTTCACAGGAGGAACATTGCCAGCCTGTTGTACGTTCTCCTCGTTGGTAAGCACCGGTGTCTCCACGGTCTCATTTACTCCACTGTTAACATTCTCAGTCGACATTCTCAAATACTGCCATAGAACAAGGGTTAATTAAATAAATTAACAAATCACATAATACCCCTATATTATGACTGACCAATAAATAAGCTTAGGTAGGACACACTAGCGAAGGATTTATTCGTCTCTCCCCTCCTAGTTCTATTCCCCGATCTCCGCCAGAGATCATATCCCTAAGCTCTGATACCAACTGTGACGCCCCCAAAATAGGTATACAACACCCATTCTGAGTCGCCAAAATACATGGTACAGAAACAACTACATCTTTATTATTACAACACAAAAACTGTGAGTTTAAATACAAATATTGTCATTTAGACAATATCCACACTCAAATAAGTCCTCATTACAATTATTGATACATTATTTCACAAAAATGGTGAGGACTACTAAAGTAACTTCTAGAACCATCATTCCATACCCCGACTAGTACTCGCTACATTCTCGCCTCCTGAGAAAAATGGAACAAAAAGGAAAAGGGTGAGCTCAACTAGCCCAGTAAAGAACATTATGACTAAGATAATACAGAACAAATTATCGTTAGTCTTCAACAGGGAAAAATCTAATAGAATACAATAGACAACAAGTTTTAAATCAATAACTGCAGCGGAAACAACAAACCATTAGAAGAGTCAAGTAGAGAATGACTTCTACTATCTTCTAAGATTTAAAAGTCCATCATCAATATTTTATCCATGTAACAGCAATCAATAACCATCTTTAATCAAATATTCATCTTTGCACTACAGGCCAAAGATATTTATTTGTATCACCAGTCGGTCATGTTCATCTCAACACCTGTTCATCTTTGCACTACGGGCCAAAGATATTCATCAGTTAATCATTCATCTTTGCACTACGGGCCAAAGATATTCAGTAATATCATCATTTAGGACTGAGGATGATGAAAAATATCTTAAAAAAAACGAATTCAGTGAAACAAAATAACAAATATTAAGGATTCGTATTTCGATTTATCCATGTCCAAAAATACCTTATAATTATTCATAGTGAAGTAGAATTCAAGAATGATCAAAACATGGATACAATCAAAGCTAGTACCCAGAATAGATATTTTGGACGAAAAGAAGAAAATTTTATTTTTCGATGAATAGTAACTCGTGAATAGTAACTCGTGAATAGTAACCCCGACGTGAAAAGTTCCAAATTTGATAAAAATTTCTAACCAATATTTCGGCATAATGATATTGAAGAAATAATATCATTTTTGAATAAAATAACATCCCTTACCTCGTAAAGACAGTACTTCTGGTCGGAATACCGGTATAAGGCTGAAAGACACTTGCTCTGATGAATAGAAACTCTCAAAGTATCTAAATACTCACAAAATACACTCAATAATCTAGAGAGAGAAAGAGAGAAAACTTGTTTCTGGTGTGATTTTCAATTCTAACTTAGCCCTCTATTTATAGGAAAATGTTAGCACGCCGAAGCAGACTTAATCTGAAACCTGATAGCTTTACCTGCTACTATTCCCACCCACCACATTTGAATAAAAATCTCAGCACATTTCTTCACCAACCAAGAGTGGGGCCCACCAATTCTAGAATTTTCTACCAAAATGATTAACTCCGAAAATTCAACAATTTCTGAACCAGTCATCTCGTAAAATTCATAATAAATCATACATTCATTTTTAACGGTTCAAAATTTGTGGACATATACTCAACTTATATATGTATAACATATCCAAAAATTACCACGATCCAACGGTCGGATTAAAAATTATAACCCCGCAAAATATCTCAAAAACCCTGATTTTTAATACCTCCATTCCGACAAAAATACTGATAAAAACCTCAACATTAACTCCTTCATTTTTAACCACAAAAATATATCCCTCATTTATATCCACAAAAAATAAATATTTCCTTATCATATGAATCAATAATTAATTATTCACAAATAATATTACAGAATCACATTTATGACAATCAGGCCGTTCCCAGGAAAGAGGGGGCTTTCCAATAAGGATTTCTCCTTACTGGCGCGCAATTAGATGACCAAACCTCTCCTTAGACAGAACTTTCTAGACATTGCCAATAATGTTATCTAATAATATTATTCAAATAATATGAATTATTGATCTGATAATGGGAAATACTGTGTAGTGACAATTATTGAAACAACAGTAATATAAAATATCAACGCAGCAATTATTGAATCAATAAAATAAAATACTGAACAGTAATTACTGTAACCATTATTGAGTAGTGCCTTCTTACGTAAGAATCAATAATTGGTGCAATACAGTGTGCTACTGTGTAACAACGCGTATTACTGTGTTTTAACCACCGGGTATTCCAACAGTATTAACGGTAACAACTACGCCGTTATTAATAAACAACATATACTTGTCGTTTTCTTCATCCAATCGCTTTCCGTTATGGGGCCCACAAAAGACTGCGCCGTCGTACGAATATTCCCCGACAGGAAGAATATTCCACGACCAAACGAATATTCCCCGACAACAATGAATATTTTATAACCACCTGCTTATTTGAAATATTTGCGCATTTTACCCATAACTAACCTCATTAATCAATTTAACACTTACTATTTCAAAATAATAAATAGAGGGAATTTAAATTTTATTTATTAATAATTTGGGGTCTTACAACATATATGTATATCCATATCCTAAACACGAATCACGAGTTCCATCACCATGTAGAAAACATAATCACATGCTATTATGATCATATCTAAACCTATAATCCCTCTCTCAAGTTCATATAGATTATCACGGTAATTAATGATCAAACAATTAATCAATTATGGACAAATCATAATACACAATCCAAATATAATTAAGAATAACCAACAAGGAAGAAATTAATTTAACTACACATGAAATTCATTGTAATCTTAAATATAAAATTAGTTCATGACTGAAAAAGAAATCAAATTAATAAAATAATCTATCGTGTTCAAAAGTACAAAAATTAAAGGAAAAAAGAAGAGATAAAAATATGTGTTTATGCGTGATCTTCACTTTGGCCTTCAATCCTTGCAATCCTTCTTTGGAATTCTTCTTTAAATATGATGAAAACCTTCTTCTAGTTCTACTCCTACTCTAATTTGTGACGCCCCCAAATTCAGATACATGTACCTCGAATCTGGTGCTTCACGATCTAACTTATACACCATACTAGTAACACATACAACGAAATAATAGAATAGTTTACATTGATAAAATATAAATATTCTCGTCCCAACTCTCGCAACCATTACTAGTACAAACATTACTTAATACATAGCCATAAATAAGTCACAATACAACATAATAATTAACTTCTAACATAGAATAACAAAGCTACTCCGTAGCCTTGCATTTTCTCTTATCTTTCCCTGATGTTCCACACTGTTCTGCCTTAACTGAAATGTTTAAGGGAAGCAAGAATGAGTAACAAATTTACCATGTAACCAATATAACAATAAATATGAATAGGCGTATATAAATCTTATAATCTTAAAGGGTATAGCGATAAATGATAGCTCAAGAATTTAAGTAAGGGTGTTGTGGACAAAGAAAATATCAATCGTTTCAAATCTGTCCTTTGAATTAAATAAAAAGTCACTATTGACTGAAAGATGATTAAAAGAATTCAAAAGTTTCAACATTTTCAAGTTAAACAATATTTAACATTGAGTAGTCACTATGGACCAAGAACTTCTACTAGAATTAACAATATTTCACATATAACCCAATATAAACAAGTACAATAGGTGATCAACCCATAGTACCTTATGTTATGCATAACACTAAAATATGTTGTTCACGCGTGTGTCAGTTTCCCAACAATATATAATTTCCCCTTTTTGAGGGATGTTCATCTCCACAGATTATAAGAGTGTGCAGCAAAACAATTGGTTTGGATTGTTTTCAATCACGTGAATATTAATCTAGCTGAATCAATGGCATAGACACTTTTCTCAATTAAGAACAATTCGTAAGTTCAATGCTTGCAATAGGATTCAAGAAATATATTTGTTATTTAAATCAAGCTTCAGAGTATGAATAATAACTTTCAATAATTGAAATAACACAAGAATCATTTTAACAATTATTTACTCGTACGATCAATAAGAGTACAAGTTCAAGTACTTGCCTGAGTCATTGACTATATCCGACTTCAACTTCTTATGCTTCGAATAACCTATGTTTATTATAATTGCTAACCTCTATCAATCCATAAATATAAATCTTAATCGATTTAACACACTAGCCTTAGGTGACTAAGACTTCACAAAACAATTACTTAATTAATTGTTGCTTTATTCACCACTCTGTTTATATTTGTATTTATTTTATAAGATAATCATTTGTTATCTTTAATGTTCATTTAAGGTTTCACTCCTTATTGTATTAATAAAGTATCCTTACTTCATTTACTTAATTATTCTTTAAGCAATTTTTCTAATTACTCTTCATGCTTTATTATCCACAATTAATTTGTTATTACTTTGGATTAAGAATCTAGATATCTCTTTATATCACTGTAATTATTTATATGTCACTTGACCACAATTAAATCATCTTCCAAAGTATTTAATTGTTTATTATTATTAAAGTAATTATTAAATTTTAATATTACTTTAATTGCCCACAATTAAAATGTTATTAAAGTCATTTTAAATTATTCACAATTCATTAATTGCACAATTAAAAATAGTCTTTACTATTATTGTAATTGTTTACTATTTATTAAACCACATTATTATTCAAATGGTTTAAGCTTTATTAATCCATAATTAAAATAAGTATTATCTTAATTTGAAATTCAGATAAGGCACACTTAGAAGTGGGAGGGGGGTTAAAGAAGTGTGAGAACAAACTATAACCAAATTTTTAAACTTTAAAGCAAACAACTGAATTAATCATACTATATTGATGAATGCAACTTGCTGTATTAATATGGCTTACCAAATTGACTGTTTATTTTTAAGAAAATATCTTGCTGAATTTATAACTTAGTGAAAATACTTGGTGTTAATGAATTATCTTAAAATAATACAAATATTCAAGTTTTAATTATTAAGATAATTAACTAGTTTTTGTGAGTAATTAAAGTAAAGCAAGTAATAAAATCAACATCAAGATTTTTTACGTGGTTCAACTATTACCTTCTATAATAATAGTCTAGTCCACGTCCAATGTAAGAACCCGAATTTTCAGAAAATATTAAAATAAGAATTTAGTAAATAAAATTCTTAAAGCATGAGATGGGTTCAAACGAGTATATATATATATGTTATGAGGTATGTGGTATTGTGTTGCATGGGGTAATATGAGCTATGTGATATGTAATGTATTGTTTAATGAATATATATTATTAATATATTTTTGTTATAAATTGTAGAGATGAATTAGTAAAGAAGATGGATAGGAATTTATCTATTGATGTTAAATAATTTATGTGAAATTATTTTATAGTAGTAATTGGTGACATTAAATATATTTGATAATCACAAATTTCTTGAGTATTTGTCTGAGTAAGTATCAAGTCTAAGGTAGTGCAACCGTATTCTTTAATGGTGAATGTATAGGAGCTGAGCTAAACAATTCCTTCAGAGAGCGGAGGTATATACGAATTAGTAACCGATCTAACTCACGGTGAAAACAGTGTAGACGAGACGAAAACTAATTTGTTGGTTGTTTGTGGAAAACCACTCAGTGTACTATATTGAATACTATTAAAAGCTCGACGCGTGCTAGGTTTAGACCGGTATATATATACGTTGTTGACGAGAGTAGATGACCGTTATACCTTTAAGGTGATTAGAGAATTATTACATAATTCAATACAAGGCAAGAAGTTCAATCACTTTAAAGGAGATTAATTTTTTAATTAAATATATGCTCTTAAACCATGTTTAGGTTCTATTAATGTACTTGATAGTAGTTTACGACGTGTAATAAATGTTTAGTTGTAAAGTTATACTATGTGATACATAGAGGAATTCGAATCGAGATGTGAAAGTTTATACAGAAATAAAATGGAGTGAATCATAAAATAATTTGATTCAGGGATTTGTAATTGATTCAAGTTAAGACATCAATAAAAGATACTTTTTCAAAGGAGATTGAAAAAGTTTAAATTATTTTGTATATTTATATAACATCGAATGTGATGTAATACAGGAATAGTAAATGACCAAGATTAGAAACTTATAAAAGTTTGGGGTCATTGGTGTCTAAATTGTATTCTAAATTTATATTCTAAATTGTAATAAGTAAAGTTTGTTCATTAAGTTATGAATGAAAAATATAAATAGTTTTACGATAAGTAGTATCGTGGCGGACCGGATTCGTGGTTCGAAAGGACCCGAATTTGGGGACGTCACGGGTTGGTATCAAAGCTGAGTATCGTGGCGGACCGGATTCGTGGTTCGAAAGGACCCGAATTTGGGGACGTCACGGGTTGGTATCAAAGCTGTAGGTTATAAACTTAGGTAAGTGTACCTTAGGCTTTAACTTGAGAGAAAGAAGAATAAGGATTAAAATTTATAAGTGAAGATTCAAAGAAGAATCTTGAAATATCTAAGAGAATGAGAATTCATGAGTTTCCTAACTCCGATAATAAAAATGTTATGATGATATGATCTATATAAGAAAAATAATGAGAATGAACTCGAGTGGAGTTTTGTTGATAATAAGGAAAGAACCCTAAGGTAAATTGATGATCACGACGTGATCGAATTGAGCTGTGAAGTGATAAATAGTCTGTAACGACTAAGTGTGTATAGCTTGATGCTATAAGAGAATGTGCTGTGAAATGATACGATGTGAACTCATGAGGAGTTGTATGTGATGAGATACGAAGAATTCGTATCAAGTAAAAAGCAAATAAAGTGTAAAAGAGGGTTAAGTGGGATTTCAGTTGAGGACCCATGTCAGCAGCTGAGTTGTATAATTCTTTGTTATGGGCGGGGGATTGTACTTGGTGTAAAAATCACTTAGTTTCTGGCACTGATAATCATTGAAATGTGTGTGTCGCTCTATTTGTTGTATACCTATTGAGAAGATGATTCTTTTCTCATGTGTATAACAGATAGATAGGTTATAGTTAGAGAAAATAAGGTTAAGTAGTGAGTTCTTAAAACTCATACTTATGGTACGTTCGTGACTTATAATTATATGAATATTTTTGAACCCCTCAGCGAATGGACGCCTATGGTCTGACTAGGATAAGTTCTTAAACTCAAATAATTGTGGCAAGTTCCTAAATTTCCAAAGTGTGGTAAGTTTGATGAACTGTATCGATTATATATATGTTATGAAGTTAGAAATTTTAGTGTAGTAAAGATTGAAGTTGATGGAGAAACGTGGATTTTCTAAATCTTCTAGCTCTGCTGGATTTTCAAAATTTATTAACTTCGTGCTGATGTTTGCACTTCTATTTTCCTGAAAAACATTTGCTCTTGTGATTGAACCAATGATGTTTAAAAACAATACTGTTATTCTTATGTACATACTAATTGTTTCGGCTAAGACAAAAATGATTTTAAAACTTTCAAAATATATTTTTAACCACGTGCATCATTTGATATGATGTATGGTAAACAATGGAGCCATCAATGCAGTTGAACTTAGTGTTGGTTATGATCGAAAGATCGTTAGCCAATTTTGGTACGGTGTAGTATGACAAAGTCACATCATTGCAGAATCCTCAACGTACTACTAATCTAGTACGGCATTATGATGTCATAAAAGAATTTTTGGTTTTCTTTTAATTTATGAAGAAGGTCAATTAAGTTGGCCAAATAATTTCGATTGATATCCGAATTGTTTATAAAAGTCTAAACTAATTGATTCGGCTAGACGACTTTTAAAAAATAATCGTGAAATTCAAGTATTCTTGAATATTTGTGCCAAACCAGATTGCTCTGGTGCGGATTCAGTTGTTGAAAAGCTGAGGTCAACAACGCTATACGGGGACATGTTTTCAGGGACAATGGTTCCGAGCGTAATGCATGTAGTCGTTACAAAACACTACGTTGCGGCCCAACGTAGTGGTACAATAGGTTGGCCACCTAGCGTTCGTGTGGAGGGTGTTTTCAGTCTTTGTGATCGATAAATACTCTAGTTTGTAGTGTGGATAAATGTGTTGAAGCACTAGTTCACGGTCTTGTGACCCCTCAGCATAATTTGAAATCTGAGTTATTCATACTACTTCCCAATTATTGAAAAATCGTGAAAGACTCTTATTCTTCTGTATGACGAATGTAGCGAGTAGATTATTCCTTAGAAAGGGGAATGTGGTGGAATGCAAGTGAGAAAATTATAATAAAACTTCCGAAAAGAGAATGAATAAATTATTCAAAAGAATATGTAATATTCGAAATAGCACCGAGTAGAGGAGGTTTCGGTGATTCCGAGGACGAAATCCTTATAAGTGAGAGAGGATGTAAGAACCCGAATTTTTAGAAAATATTAAAATAAGAATTTAGTAAATAAAATTCTTAAAGCATAAGATGGGTTCGAACGAGTATGTATATATATATATATATATATATATATATATATTTATATATATATATATATATATATATATATATATGTATATATATATATATATGTGTGTGTGTGTGTTACGAGGTATGTGGTATTGTGTTGCATTGGGTAATATGAGCTGTGCAATATGTAATGTATTGTTTAATGAATATATATTATTATTATATATTTGTTATAAATTGTAGTTATATATATATATATATATATATATATATATATATATATATATATATATTAAAGCAGTAAACGCACCGGATGTAAAATCCAGGCTTATCGAACATAGTTCGACACACAGTTCATATATATAAGTATATATATACGAAAGCAAATAAATGCTCCTGATATAAAATCCAGGCTCATCGAACAAAGTCCGACAAATATATATATATATATATATATATATATATATATATATATATATATATATATATATATATATATATACAAAAGTAAGTAAACGCTCCAGACCGAAGTCTAGGCTCAATCGAGGCATAACTCGATAATGTTAGTCCATATATATATATATAATATATATATATATATATATATATATATAGGGAGAGGATCAAGAGTAGAACTCTTAAGTAATGAACTCCCTTAAATAATAGAATTGTATCAAAACGACGTAGTTTTGATAAGACGCGGTGACATTTTTATAAATACGCGGTGGCATGGTATTTACAAAAATGCCACCGCGTCTTATCAAAACTACGTCGTTTTGATACAATTCTATTATTTAAGGGAGTTCTACTACTTAAGAGTTCTACTCTTGACCCTTTCTGTATATATATATATATATATATATATATATATATATATATATATATATATGTATAGACAAACTGAAATAAAATCACGGACCGAAGTCCGGGCAAACACACGCAACACGACTCTCAACGTGAAGAACAATGTGTGCAAAGATGAAGAGAAAGGCTTTAAAGTGTGTGAGAAGGCTTATAGTGGGCAGCCAAAGAAAACTTCTATATATTTTAAGTAGATAAACACTGGCTTCTGGCGGTACAAAAGTAGCTATATATGAGCTCACAAGTGTTTAAAATGAGAAAGTACTCAGTATAGGGTAAGTATAGAGCAAATTGGGCAAGGCTTCCTCGCCGTTTTCTCTTATAAAATGACCACCCCAAGCCCTCTATTTATACTAGAGGTGTACCAGAGGCTGCCCGAGGTACCCCGGACATCACGGGTCCCGGCGTCTCGAAGTACGTGCACGTAGGCAACATGATCTCTGCTTGAACTTTTAGAATTGTAATTCGGGCATCCGATTGTGGTATATAGGACCTATTTCGGATCGTCATTGCCGAGAGTTATGCCATAACATGGGATTAGAGGTTGTACGAGGTCATGAAGATAGGACGATGCCCTCCGGTCTTCAGCTTCAAATTCTATCCGTTATCCTACGCAATAGTCACTCGGGATTGGTTTTCCTTAGCTTTTGTGGGACATTGTTGTGTAGAAATGTATGTCTCAAATGTTGAGAAGGCGTGATGTGGGGTCAAGTTGGTGAGTTGACGACTTTGCCCCTTACCGGGGTTATCTCCTGTTTGGGCTGATAAAGGAGAAGTTGCTCAGGGTTATCGCCGAGATTGAACTGCTGCAATGGTGGAAGGTCCTCAATGTCATCTCTGAGGTGTGCCTATTCTCCCGGTGTTATCTCCGGGTTGGTAATGAGTATCTCGTTGTGAGCGCCAAGATTGAAGCTGATTGCATGCATTTGAAACAAGCATTTCCGGGGTTATCTCCGGAACTGCCACTGCCTTCCTTGGGGTTATCTCCAAGGTTGGAATCTACTATTTCCATTGTTGGGACTGAGACAGAATTATCTCAGGGTTATCTCTGGGATGAAACGGTCTTCTCCGGTTTGTGTTTCGGTATTGTAACTGCAGGCCTCGGGGTTATCTCCGATGTTGGAATTGTTACTCCCGGTGTGTGTTCCGGGGTTAAGGCTATTACTCCAAGTGGTATTCGGGGTCGAGCTTTTCCTCCCGGTGGTATTCAGAATGGATGTGAACCGTCTTTCAGGGTTTCCTCTTGAAAGATGAATAGTGCTCATGTGATGTTAGATATGCAAAAAATTTCGAGTGTCAACAGATGCCCTTCTTTATCATATTCATGCAATGCAATGCATGGATAGGATAAAGAATCCTAGACACTTGAAATATAACATGAAGCATCTGGGTGATGCATGTGTATGGGGTTATCGCCCAACATGCTGAGGATGATTGCTATCTCCCTGTAGTTTCTACTGGGGATTTGGCAATGATGACCAAATTGGATGTGCGATCTAACTCTTTCAGGATGTTGACGTTGGGGTTATCACCAAAGTCCTGAATCCTTGATACAGACTTAATTCCAAAGAAGTGCCTCTTATGTGTAAGAGATCTGTGGGGATAAAGATTTGTCTATTTGAGGATGTGTATAACATATTCCGTTATCAATCCTCCTTGATGACGTTGACCTTTCCTGGTTTGTATCGCCAGAGTATGTCAATGTTCTGCTAGTTTTACTGCCAACAGGAAATGTTGTTAGGCTGCTTGACCGTCTTCAACGGATTTTCCCTGTTGGGGATAAATGCCGAGGCTGCTTGGACTTTGCTGATGTGTGTATCAACTGATGAAATCACCGGATGGTTTCTGATGCGACGTTGGGTTTACTTGCCAACGGCTGAACTGATGTCAAGGTTTCCTGACCTTCATTGATACGTACATCAATGGATGACAATGCATTGTGATCCCCGCCGGGGTTGTTGTATCATTGTTGATGTGTGTGTCAATGGAACATGTGTTGTAACCCTCGATGGGGATACGTGTTGGATCATCGTTGATGTGTGTGTCAATGGAATATGCGTTGTAACCCCCGTCCGGGATACGCACTGGATCATCGTTGATGTATGTGTCAACAGAACATGCGTTGTAACCCCTGCTGGGGATACGTGTTGGATCATCGTTGATGTGTGTGTCAATGGAACATGCGTTATAACCCCCACCGGGGATCCGCTGGGGAATATGAGTACCCGAGTATGAAATCCTCGAATAGCTCTTGATGGCTCGATGGGTTTACTTGCCATCGACTGAAATAACATCAAGGCTTCTTGACCTTCATTGATACATACATCAATGGATGATAATGCGTTGTGACCCCCGCCGGGGTTATGTACTTCAACAGATGTACTGTGTTGTGACCCCCGCTGGGTTGTTGTGGCAAAGTAGGATGACGATCCTGAATGAGAGAAATTGGACCTCTGTGAGGTATTGCTGAGCATGACTTGTATCGTCTGAGATCACCGGCATAGTGTACCCTGTGGTTGGGCGAATACCAATGAATGATGTAAAGACCCACGGTTCAACCGGGATTGTAAGCTATTCTGCTCAATCGCGTAGCGTTTTTATTTCTGATTTTGCCTTTTCAGCTTGCGAGAACTCCTTTGTAACTCGAACTGGATCGAGCCGGAGGGGTGGGACCAACTTAGAGGTGCCACATGTACACCTGCTGCAGTCGCAGATGGACCTGCAGCCAACCGTAGATCATAAAGACTAGCAGGTTACTTTCATAAATCATTTTTAACTTGCACCGCGAAGGAAATTTGAGAGATCTTCTTCAGATCTGCTGAGTTCGGACGTCTTTCAACAAATTCTGTCACTGTACACGTGTTCTACACTATCCTGGTAACGTATGTATGTACTTTTTCCAATTTTTATTCGTTGGAAAATGACTTATCACATGAAATGCATCTAAACACATAGTAGTGATTATGTATGCACAAATAATTTGATAAAAAATATTCAACATAGTAAATGTTAGTATTAAACCGTGCTGAACATAATGATGTGAAAAAATTTAACTTTTGAGACAGTCAAATGGGCTCCTTTCTCTGCTATTTTTATCCTATCTGAGGACATTTGAGCACAAGGTAAAAAGGCAAAGTACTCCTAGCATTGAGGTTAACCTTATGTGTTAATGATTTTGCACATAGTATGTATATGACTGTGGGCAGGTGTGCTACTGAATGGCCACCTAGTCATGCCTATGTGCATGTGGATAGTCCTATTTACAGAGGAAACTATGACAAAATTTTCCTAAAAGGTAGGTGTGACGCCCCCAGAATAGGTATACAACACCCATTCTGAGTCGCCAAATACATGGTACAGAAAGCAAACTACAACTTCAATAATACAATTGTCGTGCAAAATACGACAACACATACTGTGAGTTTAAATACAAATATTGTCTTCTAGACAATATCCACACTCAAATAAATCCTCATTACAATTATTCAAACACTATTTTACAGAAATAGTGAGGACTGCTAATACATCTTTCTAGAACCATCACTCCATACCCCGACTAGATCCTGCTATGTTCTCACCTCCTGAGAAGAAAAATGGAACAAAAAGGAAAAGGGTGAGCTCAACTAGCCCAGTAAAGAATATTATGACTAAGATAATATACAAACAAATTATCGTTAGTCTTCAACAGGGAAAAATCTGATAAAATATAATCGACAACAAGTTTTAGATCAACAACTGCAGCGGAAACAGCAAACCATTAGAAGAGTCAAGTAGAGAAAGAATTCTACTATCTTCTAAGATTTAAAAGTCCATCATCAATATTTTATCCCTGTAACATCAATTAATAATCATCTTTAACCAAATATTCATCTTTGCACTACAGGCCAAAGATATTCATTTGTATCATCAGTCGGTCATGTTCATCTCAACACCTGTTCATCTTTGCACTACAGGCCAAAGATATTCATCAAGTAATTATACATCTTTGCACTACAGGCCAAAGATATTCAGTAATATCATCATTTAGGACTGAGGATGATGAAAAATATCTTAAAGAGAACGAATCCAATGAGACAGAAGGACAAATAGTAGGGATTCGTATAACAGTTTATCCAAGATCAATAATACTTCATAATAATCAATTGTGAAGCAGAATTCAAAAATAAAGATCAAAACATGGATACAATCAAAGATAGTAACCATAATAGACATCTTGGACAAAAAGGGAAAATTTTATTTTTCGGTGAATAGTGCTGTATTCGTGAATAGTGCCGTATACGTGAATAGTAACCCGACACAAAAAGTTCTAAATTGGATAAAAACTCATATCAATATTTCAGCATAATGATATTGAAGAAAATAATATCATTAAGAAGAAAATAATATCCCTTACCTCAAAATATCAGTACTTCTGGTCGGAATACCGGTATAAGGCTGAAAGAAACTTGCTCTGATGAATAGAAACTCTCAAAGTATCTAAATACTCACAAAATACACTCAATAATCTAGAGAGAGAAAGAGAGAAAACTTGTTTCTGGTGTGATTTTCAATTCTAACTTAGCCCTCTATTTATAGGAAAATTTTGGTAGGTTTGACCTGCAACCTGATGGCTTTACCTGCTACTATTCCCACCCACCACATTTGAAATATAATTCAGCACATTTCTTCACCAACCACAAGTGGGGCCCACCAATTCTAGAATTTTCCACCAAAATGATAAACTCCGAAAATTCAACAATTTCTGAACCAGTCATCTTGTAAAATTCATAATAAATCATACGTTCATTTTTAACGGTTCAAAATTTGTGGACATATACTCAACTTATATATGTATAACATATCCAAAAATTACCACGATCCAACGGTCGGATTAAAAATTATAACCCCCGCAAAATATCTCAAAAACCCTGATTTTTAATACCTCCATTCCGACAAAAATACTGACAAAAAACCTCAACATTAACTCCTTCATTTTTAACCACAAAAATATATCCCTCATTTATATCCACATAAAATAAATATTTCCTTATCATATGAATCAATAATTAATTATTCACAAATAATATTACAGAATCACATTTATGACAACCAGGCCGTTCCCAGGAAAGAGGGGGCTTTCCAATAAGGATTTCTCCTTACTGGCGCGCAATTAGATGACCAAACCTCTCCTTAGACAGAACTTTCTAGACATTGCCAATAATGTTATCTAATAATATTATTCAAATAATATGAATTATTGATCTGATAAATGAAAATACTGTGCAGCAACAATTATTGAAACAACAATAATATAAAATATCAACGCAGCAATTATTGAATCAATAAAATAAAATATTGAATAATAACTACTGTAACAATTATTGAGTAGTGCCTTCTTACGTAAGAATCAATAATTGGTGCAATACCGTGTGCTACTGTATTTTAACCACCGGGTATTCCAACAGTATTAACGGTAACAACTACGCCGTTATTTATAAACAACTTATACTTGTCGTTTTCTTCATCCAATCGCTTTCCGTTATGGGGCCCACACAAGGCTGCGTCGTCGTACGAATATTCCCCGACAGCAAGAATATTCCACGACCAACCGAATATTCACCGACCAAAATAAATATTTTATAACCACTTGCTTATTTTGCAAAATTTGCACATTTCACCCATAACCAAAGTATTATATCAAATTAACCCTTATTATTCACAATAATATTTAGAGAAAATTTGATTTTATTCATTAATAAGTTGGGGTCTTACAACCTCCCCTCCTTATGAAATTTCGTCCTCGAAATTGACGTACGTACCTGATGTTTCAAAAAGGTGAGGATACCTCGCTTTCATTTCTGATTCCAACTCCCAGGTCATTTCTTCAATAGCATGGTTTCTCCACAAAACCTTAACTTGTGGTATAACCTTCGTGCGTAGGACATGCTCTTTCCTATCCAAGATCTTAACAGGTACCTCCTCGTACGTTAAATCTTCAGCTATCTCGTCTGGTTCTAACTCAATAATGTGGTTCGGGTCTTTAACATATTTACGAAGCATAGATATGTGAAAAACATTATGAACACGAGACATGCTTGGAGGTAATGCGAGTCTATATGCCACATTTCCTATTCGCTCAAGAATCTCAAATGGACCAACAAATCTTGGATTGAGCTTTCCTCTCTTCCCAAATCTTGTAACTCCCTTCCATGGTGCAACACGTAACAATACATGATCCCCAATATTAAATTCCACGTCCTTCCGATGAAGATCCGCATAACTCTTTTGTCGATCCTGTGCCGTTTGTATACGTTGTCGAATCGTTTGGATCTTCTCTGTAGTAATGCGTACCAATTCTGGTCCCAACAATGTTGCTTCACCCACCTCGTCCCAGCATACTGGAGAACGACATTTTCTTCCATACAACGCCTCAAATGGAGCCATACCTATGCTCGCCTGATAACTGTTGTTGTAGGAGAATTCCACCAATGGTAGGTACTTATCCCAACTCCCTTTGAGATCTAAGACACAAAGTCTTAATAGATCTTCAAGAGTTTGAATAGTCCTCTCTGATTGTCCGTCCGTTTGAGGATGGTATGCTGAACTGAATCGTAAATCCGTGCCCATAGCTTTCTGCAAGCTAACCCAAAATCGTGAAGTGAATCTTGGGTCACGATCCGAAACTATGGATACTGGCATGCCATGCAATCTCACAATCTCGTTCACGTACATACTAGCAAGACGTTCAAGGGAATAAGTCTCACGTATCGCGCAAGAAATGAGCGGACTTGGTTAATCTATCAACAATAACCCAAATCGCATCTATGCCTTGAGAAACCTTGGGAAGACCTGTAACAAAATCCATAGTAATGTGTTCCCACTTCCATTTCGGAATCTCAAGTGGTTGCAATGGACCCTTTGGTACTTGATGCTCCGCTTTTACACGTTGACAAGTTAAACATCTCGAGATAAACTCCGCGATCTCTCTTTTCATATTGCTCCACCAAAATGTATGTCGAAGATCGTGATACATTTTGGTACTCCCAGGATGGATTGCAAACGGTGTGTTGTGTGCCTCCATCATTATTCTATGCTTCAAGTCAAAATCGTTAGGAACACAAAGTCTGGAGTTGACTCGAAGTATTCCTTCTTCATCGATTCTTGCTTCTGGAATAGCACCTTCTTGCACTTTCTTCTTCATACGCATCAGCTCTATATCCGTAGCTTGAGCAGCTTTAACTTTATCGATTAAAGTCGGTTCTACTCGTATATTTGATATCATCATGTGGGTACTTGGAGCCTTCATCTCTATCTCCATCCTTTGCAAGTCATACAAAATGGGCCTTTGTGTTAAAAACATTGCACTCGTACCCGCATATGATCTTCTACTCAATGCGTCAGCTACTACGTTTGCTTTTCCAGGATGGTATTGGATGGTATGATCGTAATCTTTCAACAGCTCAAGCCAACGTCGTTGCCGCATGTTGAGTTCCTTTTGGGTGAAGAAATATTTGAGGCTTTTATGATCTGTATAGATCTCCACTTTCTCCCCATACAGGTAGTGTCTCCAGATCTTCAACGCAAAAACGACTGCTGCCAACTCCAAATCATGAGTAGGATAATTCCTCTCATATTCTTTGAGTTGTCGTGAGGCATAGGCTATGACTTTCCCATGTTGCATGAGAACACATCCTAACCCTTTGCCTGAAGCATCGCTGTAGATAACAAATCCATCCGAACCAGATGGTATTGTCAAACAGGTGCCGAAATGAGTCTCCTCTTGAGTTCTTGGAAACTCTTCTCGCATTCCTCACTCCATACGAATTTTGTATCTTTCCGAGTCAGCTGAGTTAACGGAGTAGCGATTCGAGAAAATCCTTCCACAAATCTCCGATAATAACCAGCTAAGCCCAGAAAGCTACGTACTTCGGTTACCGACTTCGGTTGCTCCCAACTTTGTATGGCTTCAATCTTCGCCGGGTCGACAGATACTCCATGTTTTGACACCACGTGCCCAAGGAATGCTACTTCCTCAAGCCAGAACTCGCATTTCTTCAGTTTGGCATATAGCTTGTTTTCACGAAGCCTTTGCAGTACCAGCTTCAAATGGCGCTCATGATCTTCACGGCTTTTGGAATAGATGAGGATGTCATCAATAAAGACAACAACGAACTGATCCAAATATTCTTTGAATACACGGTTCATCATATCCATGAAGGCAGCAGGAGCATTAGTCAATCCAAAAGACATTACTAAGAATTCATAATGCCCGTACCGAGTTCTGAAGGCAGTCTTTGGAATATCCTCAGTTTTAATCTTCAGCTGATGATATCCAGAACGAAGATCGATCTTTGAAAAGAATTGTGCTCCTTGCAACTGGTCAAACAGGTCATCAATGCGAGGTAGCGGATACCTATTCTTGATGGTGACATGGTTCAATTCTCGATAGTCAATACAAAGTCGCATACTCCCGTCTTTCTTCTTTACGAATAAAACAGGAGCACCCCAAGGAGACGTACTAGGACGAATAAAACCGATGTCCAACAACTCCTGTAGTTGACTTTTTTAACTCCTGAAGTTCAATAGGAGCCATTCGATATGGGGTTTTAGAAATGGGCTTTGTACCGGGTTCAAGGTCAATAAAGAATTCAATTTCTCGTTCCGGGGGTAGACCGGGAAGTTCTTCAGGAAATACATCGGAAAATTCTCTAACAATAGAAATATTATTCAAATCTGACTTGTCTTTGTTCAAATCCATAACATGGGCTAAGAAAGCTTGACATCCGTTTTTCAATAAACGAATAGCTTTGTGGCTTGATATGACAGTGACTGATTTTAGTGGTTTAGTAGTTTGAATTCGTATGACAGGTTGGTTAGGAATATGAAAACTAACAACCTTACGAAAACAATCAATTTTAGCATGATGAGTGGTTAACCAATCAATTCCTAAAATCACATCAAAAGCAAGTATCTTTAAAGAGATAAGATCAACAGGTAATGTGATAGTGCCAACTTGGATCATGCAAGATTTATAAACTGTAGATGTAACGAAGGTTTCACCCAACGGAGTTTCAACAGATAAGTTAAAGTCCAATTTCTCCGGAGTCAAGTTTAAACGTTGAGCACAAGCAGGAGAGATAAAAGAATGGGTAGAACCGGTATCTAGTAAAGTATAAACTTCGCAAGAATTCAAGATTAGCTTACCCGTGATCACCTCGTTCGGGTTTCTCGCGTTTTGGCCAGTCACGACAAACGCCCTTCCAGGAACCGCTGATTTCGACTTATCCGGGACAACTTTTGGAGTCACCATCCCGCTGAACTTGGTTTTGCTACAGAACACTCTCGAGCTATATGACCTTCCTTTCCACAGTTATAACATACCTTGGATTGTTGTGGGCAGTTTGGGCTGATATGTCCCTCTTTCCCACATTTGTAACATACGACCGGTGGTCGTTCTCCTCCCCTAGAAACAGTTGATGTTTGTGCTGACGTCTTCACGTTATCATTGTTGTACCTTCTCTTCTTGAAATCTCCTCCCGACTCGCTCCTTCTATTATCACGACCACGATTACCACCAGAGTGGTTACCGCTTTTGTCCGAATGTTTTCCTCCCTGCTGGTTTCATTGCTTCGATGACTGCCGCCACCGGTATGACCCTGGTTGTGGTCCCTCGGTTGCACATACTCATTATCTCGCTCTAATAATTGAGCCCTGTTTACAACATCTGAATATAAAGAAAATTTATGAGAGATAAGATATTGCCGAATCTCGAGTTTTAGACCTCTCAGAAACATCCTTGTCATTCGTTCCTCATTTTCGACCAAATGAGGTGCAAACCTGGATAACTCTGCAAACTTCGCCTCGTACTGGGACACCGTCATGTTGTTTTGTTCCAGTCTAATAAACTCAACCTCCTTCATATGACGAATACTTTCAGGAAAGTACTTGTCATTGAACAGTTTTTGAAATGTTTCCCAGGACATGTTGAGTGCGTCAGGCTGGGTACGCTTCACAGACTCCCACCAGTAGTCTGCCTCACCGCGGAACATAAATGTGGCGAATGGAACCTTCTGTTCCTCCGTGCATCCCAAGACATCAAATATCTTGGTAATTTGCTTGACCCACGTTTCCGCCATGATCGGATCCGGCTTTCCCTTAAATTCTGGTGGTCCCAATTCTTTGAACTGCTTAGCTGTGACAAACCGCGCGTTGTTATCATTTCCACCCGTATTCTGCACACGAGTCTCCCTCGTCTGATTTTGCATGAACTGCAAAAAGCTCCTAAACATTCCATCATTCATCGTTTGCTCGGTAACGTTGTTTACAGGAGGAATATTGCCTTCCTGTTGCACGTTCCCCTGGGTAGTGATCAAAGGTGTCTCCACGGTCTGATTTACTCCATTATTAACGTTCTCAGCTGCCATTCTTAAATACTGCCATAAAACAAGGGTTAATAGTCATGTCATATATTATCCCTATACTCTGACCGACCAAATAAACACCAAATAAACTTAGTCAGGTCATACTAGCGAAGGAATTCCCGTCTCTCCCTCCTAGTTCTTGTCTCACATCTCAGCCAGGGATCATATCCCTAAGCTCTGATACCAACTGTGACGCCCCCAGAATAGGTATACAACACCCATTCTGAGTCGCCAAATACATGGTACAGAAAGCAAACTACAACTTCAATAATACAATTGTCGTGCAAAATACGACAACACATACTGTGAGTTTAAATACAAATATTGTCTTCTAGACAATATCCACACTCAAATAAATCCTCATTACAATTATTCAAACACTATTTTACAGAAATAGTGAGGACTGCTAAACATCTTTCTAGAACCATCACTCCATACCCCGACTAGATCCTGCTATGTTCTCACCTCCTGAGAAGAAAAATGGAACAAAAAGGAAAAGGGTGAGCTCAACTAGCCCAGTAAAGAATATTATGACTAAGATAATATACAACAAATTATCGTTAGTCTTCAACAGGGAAAAATCTGATAAAATATAATCGACAACAAGTTTTAGATCAACAACTGCAGCGGAAAAGCAAAACCATTAGAAGAGTCAAGTAGAGAAAGAATTCTACTATCTTCTAAGATTTAAAAGTCCATCATCAATATTTTATCCCTGTAACATCAATTAATAATCATCTTTAACCAATATTCATCTTTGCACTACAGGCCAAAGATATTCATTTGTATCATCAGCCGGTCATGTTCATCTCAACACCTGTTCATCTTTGCACTACAGGCCAAAGATATTCATCAAGTAATTATACATCTTTGCACTACAGGCCAAAGATATTCAGTAATATCATCATTTAGGACTGAGGATGATGAAAAATATCTTAAAGAGAACGAATCCAATGAGACAGAAGGACAAATAGTAGGGATTCGTATAACAGTTTATCCAAGATCAATAATACTTCATAATAATCAATTGTGAAGCAGAATTCAAAAATAAAGATCAAAACATGGATACAATCAAAGATAGTAACCATAATAGACATCTTGGACAAAAAGGAAAATTTTATTTTTCGGTGAATAGTGCCGTATTCGTGAATAGTGCCGTATACGTGAATAGTATTAGTAACCCCGACACAAAAAGTTCCAAATTTGATAAAAACTCATATCAATATTTCAGCATAATGATATTGAAGAAAATAATATCATTAAGAAGAAAATAATATCCCTTACCTCAAAATATCAGTACTTCTGGTCGGAATACCGGTATAAGGCTGGAAAGAAACTTGCTCTGATGAATAGAAACTCTCAAAGTATCTAAATACTCACAAAATACACTCAATAATCTAGAGAGAGAAAGAGAGAAAACTTGTTTCTGGTGTGATTTTCAATTCTAACTTAGCCCTCTATTTATAGGAAAATTTGGTAGGTTTGACCTGCAACCTGATGGCTTTACCTGCTACTATTCCCACCACCACATTTGAAAATAATTCAGCACATTTCTTCACCAACCACAAGTGGGGCCCACCAATTCTAGAATTTTCCACCAAAATGATAAACTCCGAAAATTCAACAATTTCTGAACCAGTCATCTTGTAAAATTCATAATAAATCATACGTTCATTTTTAACGGTTCAAAATTTGTGGACATATACTCAACTTATATATGTATAACATATCCAAAAATTACCACGATCCAACGGTCGGATTAAAAATTATAACCCCCGCAAAATATCTCAAAAACCCTGATTTTTAATACCTCCATTCCGACAAAAATACTGATAAAAACCTCAACATTAACTCCTTCATTTTTAACCACAAAAATATATCCCTCATTTATATCCACATAAAATAAATATTTCCTTATCATATGAATCAATAATTAATTATTCACAAATAATATTACAGAATCACATTTATGACAACCAGGCCGTTCCCAGGAAAGAGGGGGCTTTCCAATAAGGATTTCTCCTTACTGGCGCGCAATTAGATGACCAAACCTCTCCTTAGACAGAACTTTCTAGACATTGCCAATAATGTTATCTAATAATATTATTCAAATAATATGAATTATTGATCTGATAAATGAAAATACTGTGCAGCAACAATTATTGAAACAACAATAATATAAAATATCAACGCAGCAATTATTGAATCAATAAAATAAAATATTGAATAATAACTACTGTAACAATTATTGAGTAGTGCCTTCTTACGTAAGAATCAATAATTGGTGCAATACCGTGTGCTACTGTATTTTAACCACGGGTATTCCAACAGTATTAACGGTAACAACTACGCCGTTATTTATAAACAACTTATACTTGTCGTTTTCTTCATCCAATCGCTTTCCGTTATGGGGCCCACACAAGGCTGCGTCGTCGTACGAATATTCCCCGACAGCAAGAATATTCCACGACCAACCGAATATTCACCGACCAAAAATAAATATTTTATAACCACTTGCTTATTTTGCAAAATTTGCACATTTCACCCATAACCAAAGTATTATATCAAATTAACCCCTTATTATTCACAATAATATTTAGAGAAAATTTGATTTTATTCATTAATAAGTTGGGGTCTTACAACTCCCTCCTTAGAAATTTCGTCTCGAAATTGACGTACGTACCTGATGTTTCAAAAAGGTGAGGAGACCTCGCTTTCATTTCTGATTCCAACTCCCAGGTATTTCTTCAATAGCATGGTTTCTCCACAAACCTAACTTAGGGTATACCCTTCGTGCGTTAGACATGGCTCTTCTAACGAGTTCTTAACAGGTACCTCCCGGCGTTGAATTTTCAGCTATCTCGTTTGGTTCTAAACTCAATATGTGGTTCGGGTCTTTAACAAATTATTACGAAGCATAGATATGTGAAAAAAACATTATGAACACGAGACATGCTTGGGGTAATGCGAGTCTATATGCCACATTTCCTATTGCTCAAGAATCTCAAATGGACCAACAAATCTTGGATTGAGCTTTCCTCTCTTCCAACAATCTTGTAATCCTTCCATGGTGCAACACGTAACAATACATGAACCCAATATTAAATTCCACGTCATCCTTCCGATGAAGATCCGCATAACTCTTTTGTCGATCCTGTGCCGTTTGTATACGTTGTCGAATCGTTTGGATCTTCTCTGTAGTATGCGTACCAATTCTGGTCCCACAATGTTCTTCACCCACCTCGTCCCAGCATACTGGAGAACGACATTTTCTTCCATACAACGCCTCAAATGGAGCCATACCTATGCTCGCCTGATAATGTTGTTGTAGGAGAATTCCACCAATGGTAGGTACTTATCCCAACTCCCTTTGAGATCTAAGACACAAAGTCTTAATAGATCTTCAAGAGTTTGAATAGTCCTCTCTGATTGTCCGTCGTTTGAGGATGGTATGCTGAACTGAATCGTAAATCCGTGCCCATAGCTTTCTGCAAGCTAACCCAAAATCGTGAAGTGAATCTTGGGTCACGATCGAAACTATGGATACTGGCATGCCATGCAATCTCACAATCTCGTTCGTACATACTAGCAAGACGTTCAAGGGAATAAGTCTCACGTATCGGCAAGAATGAGCGGACTTGGTTAATCTATCAACAAAACCCAAATCGCATCTATGCTTGAGAAAACTTGGGAAGACCTGTAACAAAATCCATAGTAATGTGTTCCCACTTCCATTTCGGAATCTCAAGTGGTTGCAATGGACCCTTTGGTACTTGATGCTCGCTTTTACACGTTGACAAGTTAAACATCTCGAGATAAACTCCGCGATCTCTCTTTCATATTGCTCCACCAAAATGTATGTCGAAGATCGTGATACATTTTGGTACTCCCAGGATGGATTGCAAACGGTGTGTTGTGTGCCTCCATCATTATTCTATGCTTCAAGTCAAAATCGTTAGGAACACAAAGTCTGGAGTTGACTCGAAGTATTCCTTCTTCATCGATTTCTTGCTTCTGGAATAGCACCTTCTTGCACTTTCTTCTTCATACGCATCAGCTCTATATTCCGTAGCTTGAGCAGCTTTAACTTATCGATTAAAAGTCGGTTCTACTCGTATATTTGATATCATCATGTGGGTACTTGGAGCCTTCATCTCTATTCCATCCTTTGCAAGTCATACAAAATGGGCCTTTGTGTTAAAAACATTGCACTCGTACCCGCATTATGATCTTCTACTCAATGCGTCAGCTACTACGTTTGCTTTTCCAGGATGGTATTGGATGGTATGATCGTAATCTTTCAACAGCTCAAGCCACGTCGTTGCCGCATGTTGAGTTCCTTTTGGGTGAAGAAATATTTGAGGCTTTTATGATCTGTATAGATCTCCACTTTCTCCCCATACAGGTAGTGTCTCCAGATCTTCAACGAAAAAAAAATGCTGCTGCCAACTCCAAATCATGAGTAGGATAATTCCTCTCATATTCTTTGAGTTGTCGTGAGGCATAGGCTATGGACTTTCCCATGTTGCATGAGAACACATCTAACCCTTTGCCTGAAGCATCGCT